>BSBM01000042.1:10530000-11130000 GCA_027924585.1 Larix kaempferi | reverse complement strand
CTCGTACCTTCCTCCTGCAGAGCTACGCAATCTCCCTTCTCTCTTTTAGCTACAAAGTCTCTACTCCAAAGCATGAGTGGGAAATGGCAAATGAATGGGTTTATATAGGTTGGTTTGCCCTTCTTCACATGACTCTCATGGATTCCTTTGGTTGCAACTAATTTTCCTATCTTGGCCTTGGTTACAACTTCCCCAAGTTGGTTTTCATGTGGTTGGGATTTTTATTAAATAATAAACAAACCTATTTAAGAATACCCTTAAAATGGCATACCCTTTTGGCTTTTAATATGGTTAAAACCATATTATAATAATAACCACCAACCTACTTTTAAAACTTTAACCCAAAGGCAATATGTGGTGGCGGACATATTTAGGTGGCATGTAACATGTATGTGGTGGCGCTCCAATCCGTTTGAAAGTTTGTTTTAAAAACATGTGACCATGTGTTAAAGAGTGGGCGCGTTGAGTGGGATGGCGTTGTAACAACCTTGTCACGTTGAAAACCATGGGTCGGGGCTTGCCCCGACCACTTTTTGCGCCCTTATAAACTTTAAATCAATTTGTTCCCATAGCTTATACATGAGATACCTTGTGGTCCAACGGTAAGGCGTAGCGCTTATGTAGGAGAGGTCACAGGGTCGAACTCCATGGAGGCCATAACTTTTGTATTAGACATATTGGCCAATCCCGTGCTGCCATGTGGCGGCCTGGGATTGGTCCACCTCATGCCCAGTCGGCGTCCAGTCAACCACCAAGTCACTCCCCATACTGCCACGTCACCATCCGTATGCCCAGTCAGCAGTATTCTAGCTTGGATCCGTACTGCCACGTGTCACCTTATGATTGGTCCGTACTGTACAGATGCAACGTGTCATCCTCTTAGTGATGCCACATGTCGTCTTTTGGTTGGTCCGTACACTTGCCATGTCATCTTGTCCATACCATACGGATGCCACATGTCACCCTGTCAGTGGTGCCACATCATCAGGTTTGTACAATACAGAAGCCAGGTGTGACCCTGTCAGTGGTGCCACGTGGCACCTCTTTTTTCCAAATTTGCCTGTTGACCTTACAGAACAGAATGTGATAACTTTCTCATACAGAGTCTGTTTGAGGTGAAATGAACGTCGTTGGAATCGTCTCGACGAGCCCTTCGATCGGGTGCTCATTTTGCTGAGATTGGAGGACTTAAAAAAATTTTCCTTCTTGGATCGTCTTGGATCATTCCTCCCCACTAAGAAGCTTTTGGCCTCCAAAAGCCTTTACTAATCAACAGATAGGTGAGGGAATTGCTCCCTCACTTTCTCCTTCTCGATCCACTTGGCTTTGCTTGGATGAGTGCCTCTGATGCCCACTCGAAGATACTGAACATCACCTCTGCGAGAAGTCCTTGTCCTTTTGTCCAAGATGACATCTTCCTTTAGCTCATCCATGTACTCAGAAGCAAATTCATCAACTGATGGCAATGAGACATTCTCCCTTTCATCCATGATCATGGGAGGCTCATAGAGTTTTAAGTTCTCCAGATTCACCACTGAGTAGATCTGCATGTATGGCGGTAGCTCTAAGCGAAAAGCATTCATCCCAATCTTCTCCAAGATGGTGAAGGGACCATATCTAATGGGCTTGAGCTTCTTTCCTTCTCCCTTCATTCTCTCCTTTCTGATGTGAAGCCTCACTTGATCTCCCACCTGAAACTGATGATCAGCTCTATGCTTGTCATGGCGAGCCGTGTACTGGGCTTGACTCTTCTCCAACTGCTCTTGCACTACTTGATGTACCTGTTGAACTCTCTGAATGAACTTACGGGCTTTGTCTTTATCTTTGGAAGTGCTTGAATCAACCTCTCCCCCATAAGTCAGGTCCAATGGAGTCTTTGGAAAGTACCCAAAGCATGTCTCAATTGGCGAGCTCTGAGTGGAAGAATGCATAGCCCTGTTGTAGGCATGCTGCACATACTGGATCTGTTCATCCCATAACTTAGGATGCTTGTTGCAATAGCCTCGAAGCAAATGAACAACTGTCTGTCCATCGGTCTGTGGATGGAAAGCGGTGCTCCTCTTCAACTTGGTGTCCATCATACACCATAACTTTGTCCAAAACTCCCCAAGGAATTGGGAGTCCCGATCCGAGATAATGGACATGCGGAGTCCAAAGTGAACCCATACATGCTGAAAGAAAAGAGAAGCATCCTGCTCTGCAGTGACCTGCATTTTACATGGCATAAGAATACACATCTTGCTAAACCTATCCACGACCACATACAAGTAGTCATGACCCCTCCTAGACATAGGCAAACCCCCCACAAAATCCATGGAAATGCTTTACCAAGGATGGGAAGGAACAGGAAGTGGTGAGTACAGCCCTAATTTTCTATTAGTGGGCTTACAAGTAGAGCACATCACACACCCCTTTACATATTTTGTTACAATGTCTTTCATGCGAGGCCAATACACGAGTCTTTGCAAATGAGCCAAAGTCTTACCTACCCCAAAATGCCCTGATACAAGAGAAGTATGAGCTTCTCGTATTACATGGACTCTTTCACTGATAGGAACACATAGCTTGCCCAGATGTTAGAGCAACTTTCCCTGCAAATAGTATTCTTCGACATGTGTGCCATTGGTTAGCTTCTCATAAATCTCCTTGAAATCATCATTAGTAGTATACTGCTCAATATAACTTTCATGGGATAAAGAAGCATTTTTCAAAACAATAGATGCGACAATAGGAGGTCTAGAAAGCATATCTACCACTTTGTTACTAGTACCCTTCTTGTACTTGATAATTGTAGACAACCTATACATGACCACATTAGGAAGAGGGGCATCCTGCTAGAGATGAATCTCATGTTGAATCTCCCTTTTGGGAGGCAAACCTGTAGGTTCCTGAAATATTTCATCATAGTTAGCCACAATATCAATCATAGCCTTCTTATGAGAAGGATCACAACCTTTGAAAGCATCGGATGCTTCAGCATCTTTTGCTCTCACAACCATGAGCATGTATCTCTTATTAGTGTTGATGAGTCTCTTCATCTATCCTGTACTAACAAGAGTGGTGTTAGCCTTCATACTGTGAGCTCTCACGATGTACTCCACCCCATTTTTTGTGAGATGGTACTTGTTCTCATGATGAAAGAATACTGCTTGTCGATCATACAAGTATGGGCTTCCCAATACGATACCGCAGATGTCAAGAGGAACAACATCTAAGTCCACCTCATCGATCAACTTTGAAGCAATAGCAAACCTTAACTTGCATTGCTTAGTCACCTGTAGCTTAGCATTATCACATACCCATCCAAGAGGATAAGGCTTGGGGTGAGGTTTAGTCTGTATGCCCAACTTCTTAACAACTGATTCTAGGATCAAATTTACTTGAGAACTCGGATCAAATAATGTTTCAATCTTTGTATGCTTAGACACAACTCTGATGTGAAACAACTCACTTCTTCTTTTGTCATTTTCTTTAGAAACATGAGTAGAAATTGAACCAGTATGAGGAGTTTTGTTACCTTGCATTCCCATGGCTGTAATCATGGTTTCGTCACCTGAGTCAGAACCCAAATCTCGTTGTGCTATTGCAACGGTCTTTTTCTTCTTTTTGCCTCCATAATGCATTGGCCTCTTTTTAGGATGCAACTTCTAACAACTTTCTTCATCATGCCCATCAGTGTCGCAATGTTTGCAATGGAGCTTTCCTCCTTCCTTCTGGGAAGTAGTTGTCTTCTTGCTCTTGTCTTTCTTTTTGGACTTGTGGTTGTTGTTGGGCTTGAAAGGCTTCTTCTGATGGTCTTCTTGCAAATGATCCCCCTGCTCTCAAGATGAGTAGCCTGAACACTTGCTTCATCCACACTAGTAGATTCAACAACAGCAAAGTATGGCGTAGATAATGATGAAGAGCACCAATGTACTTTAAAAGAGTGTCAAGAGAATCTAAAGAAATATTTAACTCTAAAGCTTTCTTTCTAAATTCTTCAGTAAAATTCTGAACACTCTGACCCTTGCCTTGTCTAAAACTTTGCCAATCCATCATAGCCTTTTGAACATAACCCAATGGATAAAATTGCTTACGTAAAGCAGAAATAAAAGCAGACCACGATGAGAGAAGATTACCCATTTGTTTGCTACCTTGCTGAAGCTTGCTTTCCCACCATACAAGTGCGGTGCCTGTCAGCCGAAGTGAATCCAACTGAATCTTCACATCTTCTTCTTTGATCTGCTGGACTCGGCAATAGACCTCAATTTGCCTTATCCAATTGTTCAACTTCTCTGCATTCGCTTCCCCATTGGACATGGGCAAATCAAACTTCACATCGAGCTTCAATAAGGGCTTCTTTTGAGGCTCTTTGTGAGGAACCTTGGAATGCTGAGAATGAGATGAGGAAGAAGCACTTGAACTTGTGATTGAAGCTGAAGGTGAAGAGGGAGGCTCAGGAGGATTTTCGCCACCTCCTCCTTGGTTAACTGAAGCGTTTCCTTCATCCTTCACTTCTTTGTCTTCTTTCTTTACTTCACTACCTTTTCTTTCTTTTGCCATGCATTCTTCATAGTCTGCAAACAACTTGTCTACCTTGTCGGCCATCATATAGAATACCTTGTGAAAGTTTGCCTCAATCTCGATGCGGGCATCATTAGCATCCATCTTCCTCCTATGATGTGCATGTCCAATCTTAGAATTGTAAGGCTCTAATGTACCCTCACCAGCTTGGAGTTTAGCCCTCGTGAGCATCCACACTCACAATCCAACGTCAAATAAACCTGCTCTCATACCACATGATCCAAAAACAAGATCTTTGCTACTCTATGACGTTAACATGAATTGCATTAAGAGCATGAATGAAGCTCACAAATCCATAAGAAGAGAACCAAACAACATAGACAATACGCACATAATGACAACAAGTTGATAACGAAGTTCGTCCAGGATGGACTACGTCTCCGGGCTTGCTTCTCAATAGGAGGGCCGATCTATAATCTCAGCATAAGAAAAAATACATGGCAATGATACAATGATACCTTGGTGACAATGGTTAGGAAGAGAACCGTTTCCCAAAACACAACAAGACTGCTTCCAGCAACTCCGAAGCCTGAAGACGGTGTAAAACGAGTATAAACACTCGTACCTTCCTCCTGCAGAGCTACGCAATCTCCCTTCTCTCTTTTAGCTACAAAGTCTCTACTCCAAAGCATGAGTGGGAAATGGAAAATGAATGGGTTTACATAGGTTGGCTTGCCCTTCTTCACATGACTCTCATGGATTCCTTTGGTTGCAACTAATTTTCCTATCTTTTCCTTGGTTACAACTTCCCCAAGTTGGTTTTCATGTGGTTGGGGTTTTTATTAAATAATAAACAAACCTATTTAAGAATACCCTTAAAATGGCATACCCTTTTGGCTTTTAATATGGTTAAAACCATATTATAATAATAAATACCAACCTACTTTTAAAACTTTAACCCAAAGGCAATATGTGGTGGCGCACATATTTAGGTGGCATGTAACGTGTATGTGGTGGCGCTCCAATCCGTTTGAAAGTTTGTTTTAAAAACATGTGACCATGTGTTAAAGAGTGGGCGCGTTGAGTGGGATGTCGTTGTAACAACCTTGTAACGTTGAAAACCATGGGTCGGGGCTTGCCCCGGCCACGTTTTGCACCCTTATAAACTTTAAATCAATTTTTTCCCATAGCTTATACATGAAACACCTTATGGCCCTACGGTAAGGCGGAGCGCTTATGCAGGAGAGGTCACAGGTTCGAACCCCGTGGAGGCCATAATTTTTGTATTAGACATATTGGCCAATTCCGTACTGCCACGTGGTGGCCTGGGATTGGTCCACCTCATGCCCAGTTGAAGTCCAGTCAACCGCCAAGTCACTGCCCGTACTGCCATGTCACCATCCATACGCCTAGTCAGCAGTATGCCAGCTCGGATCCGTACTGCCACGTGTCACCTTGTGATTGGTCCATACTGTACAGATGCAATGTGTCATCCTCTGAGTGATTCCATGTGTCGTCTTTTGGTTGGTCCGTACACTTTCCATGTCATCTGTCCCTACCGTATGGATGCCATGTGTCACCCTGTCAGTGGTGCCACATCATCAGGTTTGTATAGTACGGATGCCACGTGTGACCCTGTCAATGGTGCCACGTGCCACCTCTTTTTTCCAAATTTACCTGTTGACCTTATAGAACAGAACATGATAACTTTCTCATACGGAGTCGGTTTGAGGTGAAACGAACGTCGTTGGAATCGTCTCGACGAGCCCTTCGATCTGGTCCTGGTTTTGCTGAGATTGGAGTAATTCAATTTTTTTTCCTTCTTCGATCCTCCTAGATCACTTATCGGGATCAACCGAAATTCCTTCCTTAGAGATTATGTGTCCTAAATATTGAATCTTATCCTTGTGAAAGTCACACTTACTAAACTTAGCATGCAACTGATGATCTCTCAGAACTTGTAAAATAATATGCAGATGTTCGTCATGTTCTTCTTTACTTTTAGAATATACCAAAATGTCATCTATGAACACAATGACTCGAACTTATCCAAATATTTGTGCAAAATATTGTTCATTAAGCACATAAAAACTGTCAGGGCATTAGTCAACCCAAATGGCATGACAACAAACTCATAATGTCCATAGCGAGTTCTAAAGGTTGTTTTAAAAATATCTGCATCCTTCACATGAACTTGATGATATCGTGACCTTAAATCAATATTTGAAAATATCGTTGCTCCACGCAGTTGATCAAATAGATCGTCAATGCGGGGAAACGAATATCGATTCTTGACTGTCATTTTGTTCAGTTGGCGATAATCTATACAAAGTCTTAAAGTGCCATCCTTCTTCTTAACAAATATAACATGTGCTCCCCAAGGAGACACGTTGAGTCTTATATAGTTTTTATCAATTAGTTCCTTCAACTCATTTAATTCTAGTATATTCATCCTATATGGAGCTTTGGAGTTCGACACCGCACTCGATATAAGGTCAATGGTAAAATCTAGATATCTTTTCGGGGGTAACCCTGGAATATCTTCTGGAAAAACATCTTGAAATTCTTTTAGGACAGGTATATCTTCTAGTTTCAGTTTGTCCTCTTTTTTAATTGACTCCTCATGTACTACATTCAATGCGAACATCTTACATCCTTTTCTAACTGCTCTTTTTACTTAGATAGCTGAAATCTGTCTAAGTGATGCCTTTCTAGGAATACCCTTTACTTCTACTATTTCTCCTTCATCATTTAGACAGGCAAAAATTTTCTCATAACAATTCAAAATAACATGATGTGACTCTAACCAATCCATTCCAATTAAGATGTCATAGGATCCTAAAGGTAAAAAATTTAACTTGGTTTGTGTCTTTAACTGATTCATAGATAAAACACAACTTTCAACAAAATTAGACACTTTTCTTTTTGTTCCTCTTGCTAGTCTAACTAACCATGATTTATTAAATTTTTATGTTTTCAAATTAAAATTTGCTACAATATTTGGAGATATATAAATCAGGCTAGCGCCGAGATCAATCAAAATAGAAACTGGATGGTTTTGTATCATACCTTCAATCTCTACCATAGGGACTTGATGCTCCCCTTACCAGTTGTCTAGAGCTGCATTAATTATGGGCATCTCTCTTACCAAGTCTCCCATAGTAGGTTTAGCTTGTATGGAGTGAATGTTATTAGTTGTCTGCTTCTTATTGAGACAATTTGAAGCATAATGAGGACCTTGACACTCAAAACATTTTATAGGTGTCCTTTGTTCATTAGTCCTGGTAACATTGGGTGTATTTCTAGGAGCTGTAAAATTCTGCTGCTGATTATTTCTGGGACTGATTCCTTGGAAATTTCGATTTGGAAATTTTTTCTTTTGAAAACAAGAATTTCCACTGAACTTCAAATTTTTCTTCTTCAGCTCAAAGTTGTTGGGTTTATGATTTTTCTAGTTAGATATCCCTTCCCTTTTCTGATTAGTATCATAGCAAAAATTTGCTTTCCTCATAGCTTCTTCTAAGGTCTTTGGATTGTCATACTCTATTTTGTCCTTGATGTTGAAAGGTAGATACCTCTAAATATTTGGTTTCTCCTCCACAAGCTATGGCACATACCTTAGCAAATTAAGAAATTTGTTGTTAAGCTCTTTCATGTTCATGGTTCGAAGTCTTAAATCATAAAATTCCTTGGATTTTTCTTCGTAATATTGTTCAGATAAGGATTTCGTCTTGAAGTACCATTTAAAAGTGCTCCAATTCGCATCCTTGTCCTTGATACCCTTCACTCTTTTGATGTCCTTCCACCAAATTTCTTCCTTCCCGATCAAGTTGTATATATCCATCTTTTCTTTTAATGATTCTGAATAATCATAGATTTGAAAGTATTTCTTTATGCTAGACAGCCATGCTTCAACTCTCTCTCCTTTCTCAGTTTCACCACTGAAGGTTGGGGGTTTGATTTTCTTGAACTCCACAGAAATCTGTTCGTACTGTTTATGGATTTTCCTTCTTGGTTTGTAATCCCCTTCGCTGCTATCACTTGAATAATTACATTTCTTTTTACGTATCTCATTTGTAGCTCCTGATGATGTTGAACTATTATTCTCATCATCAGTTCTCACTTTCTTACCTTTGTTCTGATGAGGTAATTCTTCAATCTTGGAGGTATTTTCAACCCTTATATCCTATTTGTCAGTTAGACACTGGTCGAACAGTACTTGGTTCAGTTCTTCTTGTGCCTTCATAATTATCTCATTATCATGTTTAACATATCTTATTTCTTCTTTCAACTCCTGAAATGCACGTAACAATTCTGATGAATTGTCATTGAATTCACCATGGACTTCTTCTTCACAATGTTGTCCAGTGCTATTGTTGTTATGGTTGTTTGGTTGAAATCTGTCCCCCATGTGTTCAGTTGATCCTTCCATACCTGTAACTTAAAAAACAATTTTCTATATAACAAAATAATTTAACTTGAATTAGTAAATATTTATGTTGTCATAAAAATTTTCTCTTGCGTGTTCTTTGGACCTTTTTAGGACGATATTTCGAACATGAGCTCTGATAACACATGTAACATCCTGAAAATTTACAAAAATTTAAAAATTTAAAAATAGCAATAAATACTGAAATTGCTAATGCAGAAATAAAATAAATATTTATCTTTTAAATAATGACAATTTTCGATAACGACTATCTATACTTCTTAGCACAAAATACATCGTTAGTTTTGCTTGTGTTTAATCTTAATATACATGTTGTACTTAAGTTTGTCTTGTGATATAATTTCTTGAAAAAAGTACTGAGAGGTGATAGTGGATGATGACAAAGGGGTCCTACGAGGTACCCTGAGGTTTACTTGGCTATGTTTAGCTAAAGCATTTGAACCTGTTTTCATGTGCAGATACATATGTAAGAGTATTACGTCGAATCAAGTTTTTCAAGTAATTCTAATTATGTTTTTTAGCTAGCCATCAATGATTCTAAGTACTTCCAAGCACGAGAACTAATAATAGTATGGATCTATGTCCTAAGTCTATAAGTGTTACTTTGGCCATACTTATAAGTCACATAAGTCATAACTAGGTATTTACACTAGACTCTTTAGTGAATTGTTGAAAAGGAGATATGTATAGTTTGAACTCTCAATACATGCTAGATTACAATGTATAGGTATTTGTTAAGATCCTGTTATCGTTTGTCCATTTGCAAAAATAGGAGTGTTAACATGTATGTTTATTACGAATTGTTCCAACCTCACGTAATACTCCAAAATCATGTTTATAATAATTTTGTGGTTAAAACTAGAAGTCACAAAATTAACTATAAAGGTTTATAAATTTCTCAATATATAGGAATGTGATGATTCATACTATTGTAGCAATGATTTGATATATTATGATTTTCAATACTATGATGTTACAAGTATGAGTATATGACTAAGGGACTTTAGACATTTCTTATTAAACATTTACATGGTAAATAAAGTGGCATTGTACCAAAAGAAAAGGGTGGTCATGCAAACTTAATATTATAATGTGCAATTTTGTGAAGAACCTGCAATAATTAATTAATGCAAATACACGAGATATCAAAAATAATAGAACTCAGAATCACTTTTATATTGATCACGGGTCACTTCGAGGGGGCTACCTCCTTTGATCAATCTCAATACAATTAACTTCATGGTGCCTTCAATGACCTCAACACACACTTATATACTAATTCTATGCCCAATACTATGAGTCAAAACCATGGGACATACAATACTATGGGATGACTTACAAAGCATATGCGTCCAATACTATGGGTCAATACCATGGGCTAATATAAACTACGGATCAACAAATACTACGGCACGACTTACAAAGAATATGCGTCCAACAAAAATATACTAACAAAGTCAAAACAAGGGTTGACACGAGTTCCTAACATCCCCTCTCCCTTAGAAAAAGCTTTGTCCTCAAAGATTTGCTTGGGGAAATTGATGTAGAATCTGAATGAGTGGGTCCCCGGTAGCATCCTCGGGTTGCATTGCAGGCCACTAACGCCTTTGGAGTTTCAAGGAGGATTTCTTGGAAGGCTGTAGATGAAGAAGAACCGTATCAACTGCGTGAAAAGTGCGCTCAGAATGGTGTGGATCGGCTTGTTGTTGCAGTCGAATTCTGGCCATGTGAAGATTGTCCTGCGGAATGAGAAGAATCTGATTGTGGTTTCGAAGAACCGAGTCAATTTCCTGAACTAGGGAGCTGATAAGGGTGTATGGATGAATAACTGGCGGTGTTAGGCCATAGACTACTTCATATGGTGTCCTTGTAGATGTGGTATTGTAGCACGAGAGCACTTCTAAGAATTCCATAGAAATAGTTGGACAAATCTGTGTAGGGATGGGCAAGGGTTTGAGCAGTCTCGAAAGGAGTGTCGTTTCACCCTTGTTGACCTGGAAAGTATCACAGTTAGCCACCATCTGGTGAATTGTCATTTTCAGTCCCTGTCAAAAGAAGTTACATTGTTCCCGGTCATACATTTTGAAGAACCCAGAGTGTCCTACTGATGAAGAAGCATGGAGTTCATAGAAGAGATATCCCTGTTGAACATATTGCAACCAATTTGGAACAAGCAGAGAAATAGCTATAAGAAAAACTGGGTCATCACTTGTGCGAGAAGGAGCACCTTCCACCATATTGTCCTTACCCTTATTGTAAGTGATCACATAGGGATAACCCATTTCAGGTGTGTTGGGGAGGAGACCCATTGTTCCAGGAAATTTTCCAAACCCTAGAGATCAGTCTTGATGCAACAATAATTCCTTAATAGGTATGGCTACCACTTCTGTACTACATGCAAAATAGCCATCATTTCCTGCTGAGAGGTAGATGCGGCTAAATTATTACTGGAAAGGTCTCTTGAAGGAAGCAAGCTCATTGGTTCAACAAAGACACCTGCATATCTATCCAAGGAAGTAGTGGAGACTGTTGATGGGTGCATCTGAATGGAATGGAGCTGAGAAATGACACCATGTTAATTCTTCTTAAGGATGTTTTCCAGGCGATGTGAACTAATGATGCAGAGAGACCCTGGCTGTAAGCCCATAAATTTGTGTTGTGCCCCATTGACTGAAAACTACATCCAAAGTTTAGCAAAATCCCATAAGATGGGGCCAAGTGTGCGTAACCATTGAACGCCCAAAACCACATCACATCCGCCTAAGGATAAGGCAAACATGTCAGAGCACAGGTTATAATCTTCCATAGAGATACGCACATTGTGACACTTCCTCTCGCAAGGTAAGGTGCCCCCATTGGCAACCATGACTTCAAAGTGGGAGCAAGGATGGACAAAACAATCAGCCTGTTTGGCAATCTAAGGGTCAATGAAGTTATGAGTGCTACCAGAATCAATGAGTATTGTAAGAGGGAGCTTCTTGAAGTATCCCTTGACCCGCATTGTTTGTGGGGTGGTGACACTGGTTACAACATGGAGAGAGATCTTGGGTGGGGTGTCCTGAGATGGGGTGTCAACAGGCGGGTGTTGAAGGTCAACCTAATCATCTACTGTATCTGGAGCTTCTTCACCAAGTTCAGAGGAAGGCGAAGAATCCACATCCAAGAGATAGAACTTTTGTTGAACACATCTATGTCCCCAAGTGAATTTCTCATCACAATTATAACAAAGTCCTTTTTTTCGGCGTGCCTACATCTCTGTTTCAGAAAAATGCTTGATAGGAGTTGGTCGAGGAGCAGGCATGATGGGAGGTCATTGGGAACCCATATTTCTTAAGGGAACAAAGGTGGATTTGGAGCGTTGTTGAGCTGCAATCTTGTCCTCGGCCAGCTTAGCCAATCCTAGGAATTCCATCATTATGTTGGGACAGAACATTTTGACCTCTAAGCAGATTTCATCCTTGAGACCACTGATAAAACAATTCCTGTAGAATTCATCAGACAATCCTTCAGTGTGATTGGCTAGTTTCTCAAATTCTGTCTGATACTCTCTGACTGTGCCAGTTTGGTGAAGTTTAGTGAGTGCTCCTGTGAACTCATCAAAAGCACTAGGACCAAATCGTGGCAAAAGGAGTTGGCAAAAATCTGTCCAGTTTGGCACGGGATGAGCTTTGATGTACCAACGGTACCATTGAAGGGATTTCTATTCCAAATGAAAGGATGCAAGTGGAACTTTCTAGACATCATAAGTATTATGCAGACTAAAATATTGTTCTGCACGGTATATCCATCCAGTCATATCAGTACCACTGAAGTGAGGAAAATCAAGCTTCGGCCCACAAAAATTGTTGGAAGAAGAGAACTCGGTGGCTGCAAAAGATTCTGGCTATCCATTATTGTTCATGGTTGAATGCTGAAGATGGAGGCTGAGAAATTTTTCATCCAGATCTTGGAGTTTGGTTTGGATGGCTTCAAGTGCTTCCTCCATGGTTTTTGCTTCTGCCCGGGTGACAACCACAATCAGGAGTTTTTTTTTTCTTTCGAAAATGGATAGAAAAACACAAACAAAAGCTTATTTAGTAAAGGAAAATTTGGATTTGGGAAAAACTTGGATTGGTAATTGGGGTTTGACTAGGATTTGGACACTTTCTGATGGACAAGGAGGCAAAAAATGGGGATTTCAGAAGCAGGGTGAAAGAGTGAGAAAATTTGGTAAAGAGGGACAAAGAAGCAGAATTAGGAAAGGAACACGGTGGCAAAATTCGAAGGCGTTTGGGTGAAAATTGAAGAAGTTATGGCAAACCCTAAAAATAGAAAAATATGGGATTTCTGGTCTCGGGAAGTGGAATTTGGGATACGGTCTTCAGGAAGGAAATATGCAGAATGGGATTGCAGGGATGTCAGTGAAGTTTCAGGGAAAACAGAGTTGAAACAAGGGAGATATGGCCAAAAAACAGAATTTTATACTCTTTTTTTTATTATCAGAAATGGATCAACAACGGTGACGCGAAAAGGATCCGCAACAGATGGATCTACAATGGCGCGGAAGGGATCGAAAACAGAGGGATCTAAAAAGACGACTGGATCTGGAACGAATTTCAGAATAGGTATGAAATGGCTGGATCTGGAGCGGAAGTGATCGGCAACAGTTCAACTGAAAATAGATATGGACCCCAGGTATGTGCGGCTTCCTATCATTTCAGGGTTTCACTCGGCCACCAATGTTGTCTGACGGCTTTCGTATTGGGGCATTACCCCTCACTCCACGGTTTAGGTAAAATTGATAACCGCTTTGCCACAAACGATAGCTATTGGTTTACCTCACGGGTGGGAACTAGTCAATCGGGTAGGGGTCGTTGCAATTTTCGTTGGCAGGTCCTCTCAATGGGCTAGCTACTTTGGGGTTCCTGTGGTACTCCTCACAATGATTTTTAGGGCTTATGCCCAAATACTTCCCACAATTAAGCGGATAGGGATTATTCCCAAATCCAAACTTGCAACAGATGCGAAATGTTTTTTTAGCAGAAATTCCACCCAACGAGCCCAAGAAAGTGCTTTGATACCAGATGTGAAGAACCTGTAATAATTAATTAATGCAAATACATGAGATATCATAAATAATAGAACTCAAAATCACTTTTATATTGATCACGGGCCACTTCGAGGGGGCAACCTCCTTTGAGCAAGCTCAATACAATTAACTTCACGGTGCCTTCAATGACCTCAACACACACTTATATACTAATTCTATGCCCAATACTATGAGTCAAAACCATGGGACATATAATACTATGGGACGACTTGCAAAGCATATGCGTCCAATACTATGGGTCAATACCATGGGCTAATATAAACTATGGATCAACAAATACTATGAGACGACTTACAAAGCATATGCATCCAACAAAAATATACTAACAAAGTAAAGAGAAGGGTTGACATGGGTTCCTAACAAATTCCTTAGTGCTAAGCTATACAACAAGTGTTATGTGCTTTCTATAGTTTGTGATCCATGTATTACGAAATTATTTGGGCAAAACATGCAAATATATATTAATCCTATATCCTAAGATTGATACTTGGAAAATACATTATAAGTAAGAGTGTTGACTATATAATTTGAATACTGTAATGGAATATTATGATGTAATTGTAACCTTGAATTGAATGTGGAAATGACAAAGCATTAAATGGAAATATGCTGGCAGTCTATTGTATCGGGTTCCAACATTAAATCCATCTGGCTACCATGTTGAGTGGAAGTCTTATGTGGATGCCCTCGTGGCTATGGATCACGTGATAGTAAACATCACAACCTGTCATGACACTGAGTTGTTCACTGCTTAAACCTAAGGTTTTACGACTTGGATGTCATGCTGGGTGTGATAATAAATATAGCATTCAAGCGGTTGCTGCCCGATTCTCAACGTGCCTGGTTGGCATCATCTCCATCGTTGATCTCATATGCCTTGGAATTTGAACATGCAACCCTAGTCTTTCATTGTATGTATTGTTGGAGTGTTTCTTTGGCCTTAATTTCTCTTAGTAGTGGTAGGATGGAGAGGCCGACCGCCTGCAACATTGTAGGGTTTGTTAGTTGAGTTTGGGAGGACTCCTTCCTCAGTTTCAACAATTAGACCTGTAGGGTAAACTTATCAGTTAGAGTTTTCAGTTTCTTTTGTAAAGTTGAGCCCTGGTACAACCTTTGCTGGTGTTTTTAGGTAGTGATTTTCAACATTTTAGTGACCAGAATCTATGAGGATGTAGTTTGGACCTAAATGGATTCTTACTACATAATGAAAGGATACTCATGTCTTGTTTTCCTTCTTTGTTGCGGTTGTCAAATGACTCCACTGTTATTTGTTATCAGTGTCTTAAACTTGGAGCTATGTTGCACAGGTAATGTTTCAATCAGAGTGTTATAGTGCTATCTATTTTGTTTATTTTAAATCTTAGTGATTATCATTTTAACCTCTGGAGGGTTCTGTGGCAGGTATCACTTCTTCAAAAATTTTAAAGGGCTCGAAGCTTGGTGAGAGGACACTTCCCAACACCGGTTAGACTCGGTGGTACTCTACTTCGTAGGTTCTCCTGGCCCGGGGTGGTTGATGTTTGATGTTTGGTGTTAGGTTGTATTGGTTCCTCGCAAGGTTTTTGGTTGATGATATGTTTTGTAAACCAAAAGATGAAGCACCAAAGGATGATATCCTCGGCTTTTCTTGTTACTTTGATTCTTAGCATTTCACTGTAAAATTTTGTTGCAACAATATATTTGTTTAAAATGTAAAAATACTAAAGGGATGAACCCTCGTCGTTTTTATTGAATACAGTGTTAAGAAACTTCATATATAGTTTTTCTGTGGGATGTATAAGTTTGGCTAAATGGATACAGTATTTTGGTAAGAGTCAAGAGCCATGGGCTAATTCATTTATGTAAAATAGAAGGTTCTGTGTTACAATACTTATACTTTTGTTTTTGAATGGAAAAATGGAACTGCATTTGAAGTAAAGCATGAGTGGTTTCTAGGTTTATATAATTTAATAGTTTGACTAGGAAATACTGTTTTGATTTAGGTCGAGAGCTGTGGGTTAAGTTCATAATCGAGAAACCCTGTGTTTAAATGGTTTAGGTTGAAAATGGGATGGTGATAAGAACTTGGTTTTTGATATTGAATCACTATTAGCTAAAATAATGTGGTTGATAAAGAAAATCATATGACTCTTGTCTGCAACTCTATCTTGTATAGATAGCTAATGTGTATATGATAGTTGAATGATAATAATGTTTTGGTTTTGAAATTTAGATATATTAAATTGATGTTTACGTTTTCAAGTGTTGGGCTCTAAACTGACTGTATGGTAGTCTTATGGTTTTAAATCGAGACATTGAAAACACATGTAAACTTTGCCACTATTAAAATTAGTCTCATAAATTCATTTGATAAACATTTCTGTGGAAGAGTAATCAGTAGCTAAGGAATCGAAAGAAATTAATGCATTCTCATCCTCAATAAGAAGTACATTCTTACTAAAAAAATTTAGAATACAGGTAAGCTTTAAATTCAATTCAACAAAAATGTTGTGCAAATGTAGAAGACTATAGCGTTGAATATCATATATATTTGGTATTGCAGCTAATTTTCAAAAAACATAAGTACAGTAAGAAGAAAATAATGTAAAGTATTACGAGACTTCTAATCATTGTTTTGCTTATAGTCCTTTATAATTTTTGAAAGAAATGATAATAAAATGCATATGTATTATGAAATATGGAAAGAAATAAATAACTTAAGTGTAAACCCTAGGTTTTTATACAAAAAGGTAATATCTATTTCTGGCAGTATGTGAAAGATAACAGCATTAGTCTCTTCATTTATTTGGCAATCAGCCTATCAAATCATCTATCTTAAATTCTCCTTCTCTATACTAGAGTACTACGCGGAAGACAGCATGGGAAAAATACAAAGAAGATATTTAGTCAATCACCTCATTTACTTAACCAACATTATACAAAATCATACTTAGGTAAGAAATGAAACAATTACTTATGTATGCTATAATTGTAACTACTAAATCTACAAATGCAGAAAATCATATAACTGAAAATAAATAGGACAAAATAGTAGAACCTGGTGAATGTAGGGAAACAAAGAACCCAAGGAGCATGCTCCACCCAACCTATTCCTGAAGACAGCCAATTTACTTGCATTAGGACCCTTGAGCTTGTTCACTGAACCACTAGGAAGAAGAATCTGTAGAAGCTTTAGGTCATCAACTTGCAGCATCAATTTGGATCATTCTGTCCTACAGACTTAGCAGTCAAAGAGACCTGCACTAGCACCTCTGGTTCCCTTCTCAAAATATTTCAGCAGCCTCACAAAGCACTTCCACTTAGCCTCCCTATTCGAATCTCTCAGTGATCACCTGATACACTCGAGGAATTGTTTCTGCAAAAAAATAATGTAGAGATTCCTGCCCAATTCAAATTTCCTTATCTAGGCTGCCTAGGCCTTTTTAGTGGTTAACCTAGTCATTAATGAGCTAACAACCTACTCCACCCACTTGGGGAATAATGCCACAATTTTAGGTGTTGTTGTCCCATAACCAAAAGCTAGTGGTGGAGTGCAAATGCTGACATCTATCCCATGCCTTCTAACAGCTTCCATTCCTCCTAGTGGGTCAATGAACACTCATTTAACAGTTCCTTTGGGTGTTTTCCTCCTGTTTTAATTTATTAAATAATAATAATATGTTTATTACAATCATCCTTGACCATATTTGGTCATAATTACAAAACTTTGTAATTATAATTTAACATAATGTTTTTGCAAATAAAATAAATAGTCTCAAAATTTGGTTAGGTGACAGCAGAGGGAGGAAACCTCTGTGCATAATAAGATTCTGGAATGAGAAAAACAAGAGGAAGTCTTATGGCATCAGAAGGTGAGAGTGAATTGGCTTCAGGATGGCGAATGAAACACAAAATTCTTCCACCGGTTTGCAAGTCAGCATCGTCAGCAAAATAGGATCCTTAAGCTCAAGAACAGGGAGGGGCTCAGACTGGAGACTAGGGAGGATATTGAAGGTGAATTGCATCATTTCTTTTAGGATATCATGACCAAAAATGTTATGGAAAGATGAAGAAACATTGATTTAATAACACGCAATATCCCTTCCCTGGTGACTCAAGAACAAAATGATCTCCTTCTAAAACCTATTTCTATGATAGAAGTTGAGGAAGTTGTTCTTCAAATGGTGGATGGAAAATCCCCTGGTCTTGACGGCGTCACCACCAATTTCTTCCATTACTTTTGGGATCTGCTGAAGATGGATGTTTGGTATATTCTAGAATCCTTAAGATGCTCTGGGAAAATCCTCCCAGCTGTTAACGCAACCTTCCTATCCCTAACCCCCAAGACTAATGGTGCTGACACCCTAGACAAGTTCAGACCGATATCCCTATGCAATGTGATCTATAAGATTGTCACGGAAGTTATTGCTAATCGTTTGGAGCCCATCCTTCCCTACATAATATCCCCTAAGCAATTTGGGTTTGTGGAAGGAAGCCAGATTATGGATGGTATCATCCTGGTCCATGAGGTCCTGCACTCCAAAAAAGAAAAGATTCCAGGGATGATGCTGAAGCTTGACATAGCCAAGGCTTATGATAAATTAAACTGGCAATTCATGAAGGAAATGCTGCATGTTTTTGGATTTTATGAAATTTGGATCAGGTGGATGATGAATTTGGTTTCCTCCTCTTTCTCCTCTATTCTTCTAAATGGTGTCTGTACGGGTCTCTTAAAACCCTCTAGAGGGATCCATCAAGGGGATCCCCTTTCCCCTTTTCTCTTTGTTATTATGGCAAAAGGATTGGGGAGAACTATCAAATCTATGCAGGGAAATCATGAGCTACAGGGTCTCATCATTCACCCCGGAGCGGACTGCCAAACCCACCACCAATTTCTTGATGATACTATGCTCATGGGTCACCCCTCCATCTAGGAGGGAAGGGCCATTCACCTATGTCTCGACAACTTTGGTAAGGCCTCTGGTCTAGAAGTTAATGGTAAAAAATCTTATTTTTTTCTTCAACACTCATAAAATTACCAGGAGAAACATATGTAGGATCTTGGGTTTTACGGAGAGCTCCCTTCAATCCAAATATCTGGGGGGGCCTCTAGTGGACTCCCAGTTCCGGCATGGGACATGGCGGGAGCTGGTGGATAGAATGAGGAAAAGACTTTCAAACTGGACCTTCCTCCCCTTGAATTTTGCTAGTCGACTAGTTCTTCTTAAATCTATTTTAAAGGCGATGCCCACATATCTATTCTCATCTATGTTGGCCCCCAAAGCTATTCTTAAAGAGCTTTGAAAACTTCAGAGGAATTTTCTATGGAGTGGCCCTGGGGATAACAGGAGTGGGATTTGGTCAAATGGGAAGAGATCTGTTCTCCAAAGAATAAGGGCGTCCTTAATCTTCGGGACTTGGAGCAGGTTAATATTGTCTATGGTGCAAAGACTTGGTGGCGGTGGGTGACCCACAAGGAGGAGCCATGGGCCAGGCTTTGGCACACCAAATATATGGAAGGATGGGAAAAAGAGGACCTAATCTGTTTTTCAGAAACTATCACAGGGTCTCAGATTTGGAAATCGGCCTCCCAAGGGATGAGCCTTTTCCAAGAAAATAACTTTTGGGAATTTCAGGATGGAAACCGGGCTATGGTCTGGGTCGATTCATGGAAACAATTACCCCCCATCCCCAACTCCATTGATGCCCCTCATGTTATTCAAATTTGTATTAACAATAACATTGTTTGGGTAAAGGACTTGTGGGATGCAGACTCTCCTGATCGGGATTTCACTGTTTGGCATGTTCACGATTGGTGGGATCGTTTCGGCCCGACGGAAGAGGTTAATCAGGTTGAGGAGGCTCTGAACACTCACAAACTCAAAATGAAAAATGGGGAAGATAGGCTTTGATGGGGCCATAAACCAAGGGGTAGTTTCACCATTAAATAAGCCTATGATATTCAGATGGGATTCAGCCACCTAGAGCCAATCTCTATATGGAAAAAGCTCTGGTCTGCAAACATTTGGCCTAAATTCTCAATCTTCATTTGAAAAACATTGAAAAGGTGCATTTTGACAGGTGAAAATTTGCCGAAAAGGGGGTTTTTTGGCCCATATTTGTGTGTTATGTGCAACGGGGAAGAAGAAACCATGCCGCATCTCCATGATTTGTGCTCGTTTGCATCGGGATTGTGGGACCGTGGAGCGATGATCTTCAGGCGTTTAGATAGAAGGCGTAATTACCCTGGGCTCTCCATTACTGACTGGTCTAAGGACCCATTCCAGAACCATGTGGTGAACCGACTGTGGAAAATCCCCCAGTGATAATGGGGGAATTGGTATTAGAGTTACCAAGCTCATAAAAGTTTCCATGGGAATAAAGTTACTCTAGAGGTTAGTTTCTGGAAAGAAGGATTGGTGGAAGGGAAGGAAATAAATGAAGAGACAAAGACTTCGTTGCCCAGATAAGTATGCACGAGAAGGAAATGACTCTAAGATATAGGGGTTGTGCAAAGTAGCAGGAAAATTGATTTAGGATGGGCTATATTATATCCTTGGAAATAGGAAGAGGATAAAAATATGGGAGGGCATCATACTAGGTAGAGCCCTTCTATCCGTTCAAGTTGGGTTGGATGATTTAAGACTATAGATTTATGAAAAATGGCATCGAGAGGAATTATGACCTCTCTTATAGGGACAAAGTAGGGCTCTTGGAGAATTGGAAAATACTTGGAGTTCCAACCCATCTATAGTGGGAATTTGAGATACTATTTACTCTATTACAAGGAGCAACTCTGATTATTCTTAACACTAAAAACAAAAAAGGATTGGGAGCAACATGCAAATATTCAGTTAAGGAAGCATACAATCATCTACTGTGAGCACTCCCTCTTTCTCCTTTTTTCCGGGATATGGGGGAAAATATGGCATAAAGATGGTCTTCCTAAAGTGAATGATTTATGTTGGTTGTTATTCCATGAGATAATTCTTACATCATAGAACATAAAAAATAAAAAATAAAAACAAATTTTGGGTCCTATATAGTGTGTTCTTTGTTAAAAGGAATACAAGAAAAATAGGCACCTCTTCCTCAAGTTTGAATACATAAAACATGTGCGGGGGGTGATTATGGAGGAGTTGAATTACAAGATCGTCCTACTTACACAATGGAGAGGCTTTTTCTTGATTTGGAAATAGAATTGTCTAGGCACCCTACAACACAAGCCTTCCTTTGTCAGAATATGGGAAACCTTATCTAATTGTTTTTGCTAATTAAAGATATAAATAGTGAGAATTAAGGAAACCTTTGAGATGAGCTTTATTCCATATGTTGGAACCAAAGCAAGAGCTAAATCCATTGTATGTCAGATCCTTCTCCCTTGTGAGTTAGTTGGGATCACGTAAGGACCTCTCACAACTCCGGAATGGTTTTGGGAAATAGATTTTCTATTTGGGATAGCCCTTCGACACAAATGTTATATTGTAAGAATAGTCTCATCTCCATCATGGAAGTTAGATTTGAATCCATAATACTTCCAAGAGTGAATATCTAGGTACAAATGTTATCAATTATGTTTTAATGGGGCATTGTAATGGAACAATAGGGCAGTAGGTGTAGGGGGGATCCTATTGGATTCATAATGAAATTTATTAATCACTTATGAATGGGGTATGTGATTAGAAACAAAGAATAATTTAGAGAGGTAGGCCTTATTCATGGGGTTCGAATCCATTGTCTCACTCCAAATTAAAAGAGTTTCAATTCTGGGAGACACTCTTTTAGTTATTTCATAGGCAAGGAAAACAGTGTGTAAACATGAAAATATCATTGGGATACTTCAATGCAGAATTGTCTCTCTTGTGGAGAGGGTTAAAGAATCCAATGTTTTTTCATATTCATTGGCATAATAAAAACATAGAAGAAAATATTTCTAATCAATCTATTCACTTGGAAAGAGGATAATATATCAAAAACGTAGGCCATCAACAAAGTCGGTGGCTCCACTTGGATATTAAGTGATGAATGCACAATTTGAAGAAGCATGTTCTTCTTTTTCATGTATAACAACTTGTGCCTAAATTACACACCAAGTACAAGACCTTCTCCTCATTTAACTTCCCACATGAGAGACCTTTTTTGAGAGCCTCCATTCATCGATTCGATGACATCACTTTTTTTTTTATTATGGTGTTGTGCGCTATTTTGTTTATTGCCTATGGGATATCTCTGTCATAAAATATTGACACCATAGGTCTAGGAAGTTACAACTTGAGCGTGGTTGTGCATGATCAGCAACACAAGTGGATATGTAATTTGATTTCTTTTTTTTGTTTGGATCTTGTTCCTATTTTCACTTCGTCTCATGGAGTGGACATTTTTCTTACTCATTGTCTTTTCTTGGAGGGTTAACAAAAGCACTTAGAACTATGATAGTAATGTAGGGTTTGAGCTAGGGTTTAGGATTAGGCAAAGTTAAAAGTGATATCCTTTTATGTTGCTTATTTGGAATTCAAATTTGATGACTTGAAAGATTAAGTGCATGAGCAAGAACATGAGGTGAAGCGCGTAATGATTACTATTTATTCCTACCATGAAATTTTGATGGGAGGGAATTCCCACAACATGCATTATGTAGTCTCCATGGTAATGGAAGATGATTCTATTCAATAACCAACCTTTGCAATGGTTGAAGTTTCTAGATAGGAGGAGGAAAATCAAAACTTATTTGAAGTTTATAGTGATCATAGCTCTCTTTAATCTCTTTTATGATGTGTTTTTTTTGCACAATGCTATTAGGATAGTTTGTCATTGCTTACAATGTTTAGTTTTCTTTTAAAGATGTTGTTGTAGATATAAAGTATCAAGTGAAGGAAATCCCTTTTTAATGTGATATGTTAGAAAGAGAGCAAATTTGTCATATGAAACATGTTGTACTCTTTCTCTTGTATTTATCACCCTTTTAATGCAAAAATTATACTCATTTCATTTCTCTAATGAAAATATAAATATGAGAAACACAATGCCAAAAATCATGAGACATTAGAATTTAGATCAAATGAATGTGAATAAATTAGCAGCAAAGTTGATGTCTCCTAAGAAAAGTCTTAAAAAATAGTAATAACCTCTTAAAGTTGTTTAATAATATAGGTTATTTGTATATTATAAGGAGTTGGTTGCAAAATGGTTAAAGGATGTATAGGTTATCCACTTAGATATTTGTGGGTTAGTAGCATCAAACATGGATAATGATATTCCACTATATATAGTTTATTATATTTTGACTATAATTGGCCATAATAATTAAGGATATAATGGATTAGTGGTGAAGGCATACTAGTGGGTTTGTTGGTCAATGATTAGTGGGTTTGTGACTTAGTAATTGATGGTTAAAACGTATGTTGATTAGAAGGTCAATGAGAAAAAAAATTAATCGATGAGTAGTTAGAATTATTTTAGGTGAATTATTTAAGAAAAATGGAACTTAACACGTACTAACAACTCAAATTAATTTAACAAAAAACATTAATTAAATACTTTAATATACTGCATTTAACTAATATCCTATGATAATGAAAAGTTTCAATTAAAAATCACAAAACACCACATTTCTTACTAAGCTTTACACAACTAATAAAAAACCTTATTTTTGTTATATCCTAAAATAATTATTTATCTAGTTTTTACATTAGAATTCATGAAAGTTGGAAAAATCGAATCTAAAATATTTTAAATAACAAATAACTAATTTTTTTTTTGTAAGCAGCATAAGGGAAATATATTAAAGTACAAAAAATGTTACAATCACATGAGATTATGTAGATGCATGAGCTTTCAGAAGCTTCTCAAGGAGTAGAAAAAGCAAGAAGGAGCAACCAAAGTCTTGCCCATAAGTGGGCTGAGTAGTATTAACATAATTATAGCCGATCATTAAAAACATAGACCAAACTAGACTTGTAGGAAAAACTAGAGTCTGAGAGTAGTCCATAGAGTTAAAACAAAAGAAGAAATATTTAATGCTAACCGCAACAAAATCAACATTAGGCTCACACAGAGCAGGTCTATGTACTAGCATCTACATTCTGAGAACCAGGATCGTCTTCAATAATTGGACAGCTGCAAAAGAAGTCCTCTTCCTAATTCTTGAGAGGGAGCTTGATGGGTTGGGGCTCAGTTTTTCATTCGGTCACTACGTCAACCTCAGCTTTCTTGACCTATTTGTAGTGCAAGGCGTCAATCGTCGAGGGCACCGCGAAGGAAGTCCCCTGCACACCCACCGCAACTTAGGGAGAATCTTGAAGCCAACTAGAGTCAATACATGTTTCTGATGCTACATGCCCTTGTATACAAACTAAAATTGGATGGGAAATGAGATATCTGAATCTGGGTGGACAATGTATTTTGATCAGTCTATAGATATCTAGAGTACTAAAACTTCCAGTGAGTTTGATATTACACAACAATACATCGCTCATGCTAAAAAATACCCAACTTGCCAAAAATCATGGATCAAGCATTTCAAGCTGCAACAAGGCGGGCTCTTCCATGGCTTTCGTTGCTTCGTCTTGTCCCCGAAAGCTGCCTCTTGTTGGAAATGTCATAATTAATGAGCTGATAGCGTATCTGATATGCACCAGCACTGTCAGACTCCATTCGGTCATTTTGTCAATCTGCAATGTCAGATAGTCAGTCTATTTGTAGCCAATCTGGCTCACGGGAAGTTAGTATTTAAGAAGCTGCATTTGTATTCTACAAGATCAGATCATCTTAGGTAGAAATTTATTTATGTATTTTATGCAACCCTATAGCTTCCAAGTGAAGCGATCTTGAGTCGATGATAATGAAACTATATAAATGAAAATCACTCACAGAGGATTAGATAGAGTGAGAGGAGTGAAGAAGAGAAGAGGTGAAAGACTCGTGAAGTGTATGAAGAGCCCAAGCTCCATGAATGTAAAAGATTGAAGTAAAATCTCATATCTCTTTATTGCGGCAAAGTTACTATGTTTTACAGTGGTAATATATAAGTATTTAGTTTTGTGAATTCATTCTCAAGAAAGTTTGTTTATGCATGTCGCGCATCTATTTCATATTGACCTATGTAAATATTGTTTACATTTACGTGCAGTAAATCAAATCAAGATTTCTAAGTATTTCACTGTGGTGAAAGTTTTATTTTAACAAGGAGTAACTGTGCAGTAAGTTTCATTTAGATGTTTCGGTTCTCATGTTTTAAGAAGAAATGTTTTAAGATTAAGTTTGGGTTATGCTCAGTTAGATAGGTATGCAAAATTAATCATGCAGTTAATCTTTGTAAAAGTTAAAAGAAGTTTGAGAAGTCATTTGTATGAAGTGCGCAGTCCATACAAAGTCAAGTTCCACAAAGTTAGAGAAGTGCGCAGTTATGCCAATATTCAAGTGCGTAGTAGAAAGTGGAATCGCACAGTTAATCTCTGCATAGTAGAAACGTGCAATTAATCTGCGCGTAGTAAATAGGTGAAGGTGAATCACACAGTTAATTTCCACGCTGTTAATTTGTGAAGTAAAGTGGAAGAAAAATTAAAGCAAAGTATTTGCTAGGAACAATGCAGTCACTTAGCAAAAGAAAAGGAAAATATTCATCATCTGCGTAGTTAAATCTTATTTACTGCGTGGTGTGCTTTTCCATTGATCCGGTATCAGAGCGAGGTTTACGGAAATTAGAAATAGTATTTACAAAAAGGGAAAAGTGATTAAGAATGAATTCCACTTCAGGCAATTTGCAAACTCCTATATTTTCTGGTAAAAATTATGAATATTGGTCTCTAACAATGAAGGCTTTCTTTAGAGGTCACGATGTATGGGAAATAGTCCAAAATGGTTATGCATAACCAGTAGATGCAGCAGCATACAACAATCTCACACAAGTTGAGAAGGATGTCTTAAGGGAACATAGGAAGAAAGATGGAAAAGCCATTGTTCCACATACATCGAGCGACAGATGAATCAATACTCCCAAGAGTAGCAGTAGCACAGTCGGCTAAGGAAGCATGGGACAAACTGGAAACCGCATATCACGGTTTCAATAAGGTAAATACTGCCAAACTTCAGATTCATAGAAGAGATTTTGAATCCATGTCAATGAAAAATACAGAGTCAGTAGACTCATTCTATACTCGTGTTATTGGTTTGGTTAATCAAATAAAGTCTCATGGAGAAACTTTAGGTGACCAAAGAGTTGTTGAAAAAGTTCTTAGAGTTCTTCCAAATAAATTTGAATCTTTGGTTGTGACCTTGGAGGAAAACAAAGATCTGTCCACTTTTACCATTCATGAGTTGCAAGCCTCATTACTCAATCATGAACATAGAATCAGCAGTTCAGATACATCGCTGGAAGGTGAATTTGCAGCACAGTCATCCATAAGTCATGGAAGAGGCAAAGGAAGATCAAACTCTAGAGGCAAAGGACAAAGTTATTTCAGAGGAGGTCGCAGCAGCAGCCCTGCGCATGTCACTAGTAGAGGTTAGAATCAAACTCCCACTGATTCAAGTGGACAAAGGTATGACAAATCAAGAATTCAATGTCATTACTGTAATAATTATGGACACTTCGCATATGAATGCAGGAAGAAGCAGTATGACCAAGGAAAGCAAGGTGAAGCTCATTGAAGAAACAACAACACTCTGAACAACTCACTATTCTTAGCATGTGCATCTCCACTGGAATGCAATGCTTTCCAAGAAATTCCAAATGACATATGGTATTTAGACTCAGGGTGTAGCAATCATATGACTAGTAATTTAAATCTATTTTCTAGTCTAGATAAATCAGTTCAAACTGATGTCACACTTGGAAACAATTTTCAAGTCACTATTTTGGGTAAGGGTATTGTTGATATTCTAACCAAAAAGGGGGAGAAGAAATATATGTCTGATGTTTATTATGTTCAAGGTTTGAAGCACAATTTGATGAGCACTGGACAACTGATGGAAAAGGGTTACGGAATCCATATGATAGGAAAGTGTTGTCTGATCAAAGACAGATATCCAAGTAATCAATTAATAGCAGAGGTGCAAATGACAAGCAATCGCTTGTTTCCTTTGAGGATACGGCCAATGATAAGAGGAAAAATAACTCAAGTTTCTCATGAAAGTCAGAATGAAAATTCTGGATCTGCGTTCAAAGCAGAAAGCAAAAGAGGAAACATTCACTGTGCAAAGGAAGAAAAAGACAGCTCAATGCAAGCTGCGTTCCAAATAGAAATAAAGGATGAATCCTGGTTATGGCATTTTAGATTTGGACATCTGGATTTTGGTGGGTTGAAGCTACTGCACATGAAATACATGGTGAAAGGATTTCCATTGATTGAAAAGCCAGAGACAATTTGTGAAGGCTGTATTTTTGGAAAACAACATAGAGAGACTTTTCCAGTTGGAAAGTCATACAAAGTGTGCACACCACTTGAAATTGTGCACTTGGATATTTGTGGACTGATGCAAACACTGTCCATGGGAGGATGCACTTATCTTCTCACATTTATTGATGATTTCACAAGAAAAACATGGTTCTATTTTCTAAAACATAAATCTGATGCATTTGGTCGCTTTCAGTAGTTCCAAGCACTCGTGGAGAAGCCGAGTGGTTACAACATCCAGATATTAAGAACAGATAGAGGTGGTGAGTATGTTTCAAATGATTTCTTAAATTTCTGCAAAAGTCATGGCATACAAAAGCAATTCACTGCGCGGTATACACTGCAGCAGAATGGTATCGTAGAGAGGAAAAGTAGAACCATTATAAATATGGCACGCAGTATGTTGGCAGCAATGCACCTGTCAAATGAATACTGGGTTGAAGTAGTGGCAACTACTGTATACATCATGAATCGATGTCCGACGAGGAGTGTGAAGAACAAAGTTCCGCAGGAAGCATGGACAGGTATGAAACATAGTGTTTGACATTTAAATTTTTTTGGTTGTGTAGCATATGCAAATGTTCCAGATGAGCTAAGAAGGAAATTAAACAATAAAGGACAAAAATGCATTTTTATTGGGTATTCTGAAGATATAAAGGCATACAAGTTATATAACCTCGTCACAAGAAACGTTATTATCAGTCGAGATGTTCAGTTTGTGGAAAATGAAGCATGGGATGGCACTGTAGAGAAGATTGTGAAAATCATGTCACATGTTGAACATGATGACAGCACAAAAGATGTAGATGATACTCCGCATGTAAATCAGAACTGTGCAACTCCACCTACTCCCAGGACTGCGCAGCATGTTCTAGCACAAGCAACTCCAACACAAGTCGCAGCTCAAGCTACTCCGACAAGAACAACAAGTGCGCAACAAACTCTATTAAGCAGTTTGCGCAGTTCAACACCAGCAACTCCACCAAGGACAAGAAGTCTGCGCGAAATATATGAGACTTGTACACCTAATTCATTCTCATGTTTTGCATTATTTTCTCAAGTTAATGATCCTCTAACATTTGAAGAAGCTGTTGAAGATAATGTTTGGGCACAAGCCATGGATGAAGAAATATAATGCATTGAGAAAAATCAAACTTGGGAATTAGTTGATGTTCCTAAGGACAAGGATGTTATAAGCGTGAAATGGATTTATAAGACCAAGCAAGATGCTGATGGAAATGTGCAAAAGCACAAGGAAAGATTCGTAGCAAGAGCATTCACGCAGTAGCCTGGCATAGACTTCAATGAAACTTTTGCACCTGTAGCATGAATGGACACTATCAGAACAGTTTTGGCCATTGCAGCTCATAAGAAATGGCCTGCTTATCAAATGGTTATTTGGAGGAAGAAGTATATGTTGAGTAGCCACAAGGCTATGAAGGTCCAGGACAAGGACACAGCGTGTACAAGCTTAAAAAGACACTCTATGGTTTGAAGCAAACTCCATAGCTTGGTACAGTCGCATTGACTCATACCTCATTTAGAATGGATTTCACAGAAGTGAATGTGAGCCAACGATGTACACAAAAATCAACCAGCAAGGTAATAAGCTAATTGTCTGCATGTCTGGAGATGATTTAATATTTACTGGTGATTTTGGCATAGAAGAATTTAGAACAGTCATGGAAAGTGAATTCGAAATGACTAATTTGGGGCTTATGAAGTATTTTCTGGGCGTTGAAGTCCAATAGACTGAAAATGGGATATTTATATCTCAATCCAAGTATGCAAGTGATGTCTTGAACAGATTTAAGATGTTAAATTGCAAGACAGCTCCAACACCAGTGATAACAGATTTGAAATTGATCAAGGATGATGATGGATCCAATGTAGATCCTATGCTGTTTAAAAGGCTCATTGGAAGCCTTATGTATCTTACAACAACAAGGCCAGACATCATGTATGGAGTGAGTTTAATCTCAAGATTCATGGAGTCACCACAGGAATCACATTGGAAAGCATGTAAAAGAATTCTGAGGTATGTAAGTGGAACAAAAGACTTTGTTATTTTGTATTCAACCTTAGAAAATTTCAAACTCATTGGATACTCTGACAGTGACAATGGAGGCAACATAGATGACATAAAAAGCACATCTTGTAATACATTTCATGTAGCAACAGGTGTTGTATCACGGGATTCAAAGAAATAGCCCATAGTAACTCTTTCTTCAGCAGAAGCAGAGTATGTCGCAGCTACTAGTGCTGCATGTCAAGCAGTTTGGATGGGCACAATGTTAAGTGATTTGTTGCAGAACCAACATGAACCCACAGTCATTTACTGTGACAACAATTCAGCTATCGCACTGTCAAAGAATCATGTGTTTCATAAGAGAACCAAGCACATTGACACAAGGTATCATTTTATCAAAGAATTGATAACCAACGAGGAAATCTGTTTAGAATTTTGTAGATATGAAGATCAGGTTGCAGACATCTTTACAAAACCATTGGAAAAAGGCCCATTCCAATTTCTGCGAAGTTGTTTGGGAGTGACAAGTTCTACACAGTGAACTTTGTCATGAATAGAGCATGTTTCAGCTCTGAAATATTTTGTAATATTTTAATTTTGTTTAAAGATCCCCATCTGCTCATAATTAAGGGGGAGTGTTGGAAATATCATAATTAATGAGTTGATAGCATATCTAATATGTGCCGGTTCTGTCAGACTCCAGTCAGTCATTTTGTTAGTCTGCAATGTCAGATAGTCAGTCTGTTTGCAGCAAATCCGGCTCACGACAAGTTAGTATTTAAGAAGCTGCATTTGTATTCCGCAAGATCAGATCTTCTTAGGTAGAAATTTATTTATGTGTTTAATGAAACCCTATAGCTTCCAAGTGAAGCGATCTTCAGTCGTTCATAATGGAAATCTATCAATGAAAATCACTCACAGAGGATTATATAGAGTGAGAGGAATGAAGAAGAGAAGAGGTGAAAGAATCGTGAAGTGTATGAAGAGCCCAAGCTCTGTGAATGTAAAAAATTGAAGTAAAATCTAATCTCTCTGTATTGCGGCAAAGTTACTCTGTTTTACAGTGGTAATATATAAGTATTTAGTTTTGTGAATTCATTCTCAAGAATGTTTGTTTATGCATGTCGCACATAAGATTTCTAAGTATATCTCTGTGGTGAAAGTTTTATTTTAACAAGGAGTAACTGCGCAGTAAGTTTCATTTAGATGTTTCGGTTCTCATGTTTTAAGAAGAAATGTTTTAAGATTAACTTTGGGTTATGCACAGTTAGATAGGTATGCAAAGTTAACCGTGCAGTTAATCTTTGTAAAAGTTAAAAGAAGTTGGAGAAGTGATTTGTATGAAGTGCGCAGTCCATACAAAGTCAAGTTCCACAAAGTTAGAGAAGTGAACAGTTATGCGAACATTCAACTACGCAGTATAAAGTGGAATCGTGCAGTTAATCTCTGCGCAGTAAAAACGCCCAGTTAATTTGTGCACAGTAAATAGGTGAAGGTCAATCGCGCAGTTAATTTCCACGCTGTTAATTTGTGAAGTAAAGTGGAAGAAAAATTAAAGCAAAGTATTTTCTAAGAACAACGCAATCCCTTAGCAAAAGAAAAAGAAAATATTCATCATTTGCATAGTTAAATCTTATTTACTGCGCGGTGTGCTTTTCCCTTGACCTCTACCTGTGCAGGACATTGAGTAGCACTTGCAATCTGCTGGATTCTATACCAAAATTGCTAAAAGAAAAGTTCATGTTCATGTCAATGAAGGGGAGGATTCAGAAAGGATTGCTTCCTATTCACTAAAGGATGTGAATCTCAGGAAGAATAAATTGAGAAAATTGAAACCCAGGAAGAATAAATTGAGAAAATTGAATAATGGTATGTACGAGGATTCTAATCTACTGCGGCATGGCACATCAAGTTCTTTTGTCCACAGAACATAGGTATGTATTATGATTTACAAGCAATATTTTTTTAGCGCCGTTGGACTCGTTAAATTGCATCCTTTTACTATGTTATAGCTTTATATGAATCATTATGTTTATACACACAATGAGATGTGACTACAACCGAAATAAAAGAAAGATATATCATTTACAAAGAGAGATCAAATTCATCGCTACAAACCTTTCATAGACATTTTATACTATAGAAAATTTGCATTTAATCATTTTCACACTCATAAATTTATAAAATTGGAATAAAGATTTATCCAATTCATAATAAAAAGATTGTTTATTTATGTCTCGAACAATTCTGTCCATTTCCATATATTAAAAAAACATTATTTTCAATAAATGATTAAAAAAACATTATTTTGAATAAATGATTTTCAAGAGATAAAATTTGATTTTTTGAGTTTTTTTTAATAATTCAAGTTAAAAGAGGGAGTTATTTCAATTATTTAATAATAAAGAGTTATTTCAACTCCGAGCTCAAGGGTTAGTTCTCAAGTTCATTTCAATTATTTTTTTGTACTTTTGTTATTCAAACATGAATAGAAAGGTACAAATACAGTATATCAACAACTGTATTAAGTAGATACATACATCATACTAATGTACTACAAAACAAAAATATAAAGAGATCCCAAAAATATTTGAGAATTATCCATAATTTTCTCCCAATAGAGGATTCCTTCTTCACCTTCCAAAGCATGTTTGGACAAACTGTCTGTCAAGTGATTCTGCTCCCTATAAATATGATTGAATCTAATAAGTGAGAAGTTCTTCAATTCTTCTTGTATCAGGTTGCACCAGTGTAGTAATGAAACTATATTCAGATTATAATCACCTTTATCCCATTTTATTGTGACTCTTGAGTCCCCAAATATCGCTTTGACAACTAGCTCAAGGGGGAAGTTCCTCAGTTCATTTCAATTATTTAATAATAAAGAGTGAGCAAGGAAAATTTCTGGAGCTAATTTCAAATATTTAATAATAAAGAGTGACTTCAATAATGAGCTTAAAGGCCACTTTCCTAGTTTTTTAATAGTGGAATGATGATTTATTTCAATTATTTAATAATTAAATGGCAAGTTATGCAACCTCTTATTGTCTCTTCCTTGGTAGAAGGGCGATTTCTCTTTCAACTATGTCTCATGCTCCTTTGTGGCAGGTGTGGTAATTTCTAAGAAGTGGTATTATAAATATGGAATGAGAGGATGGTTTCCAAACAATGCTACTCTCCTGCACTCAGATGCTCTAAGTGCTAACAGGTTTCAAAATGTTATTTCTCTCTTTCATCGAGGCGGTAACAGGTTTCCAAATGTTGCTTCTCTCTTTCATCAGGGCTTAGAAATGTAGAAAGCGAACTTGAAAAGTATGTGAGCAACAAGCATGACATGTTATCGTAGAGAACTATGGAGCCTTGGACTTATGAAAGGCATTTCTCTTGCGTTATTGTGGGCGACCTCATCGCTGAGATGACATACCAAGTGATATAAATATAATTTTTCTTCCTTTCCATGGCCCATTTTTTAGTTAAATATCTGGAGACAGATCTAGCCTTTTGTTTATGATATTCTACTAACCTGGTTGTGGGAATTTCAATGAGTAGACAAAAATACTAAGATCTTCAAATCGAGAGTTACTAATTGAGATCTGGCCTTTATAGTCTAAGTGAGATAAGTTTTCCATGTATTACTGATTGTCACATTTTCTAAGCTATCAATATCGACATGATTTTGGGTTTCATTATGCTCTTTTTTGGCCTACAATCTTTGCTTCTGTGATAAGAAATGTCTTGGTGTGGGTCAATGGTTATAAGGGGTGATCATATGATCTTATTCAATTTATTTGTTATGTTTATGAGTGATTCCTTTTTCTTTTTAGTGAAAAAAGCTCGAATTTGATGGTATGAGCATAGGAGGTCATTGATTTTTTTTTGAACATGAGTTCTTTTGCCAAGATTTTCATCTATATTTTAACATTTTATACAAAAGAACCCTCGATCTTTCTTTCACTGGAAGACCATAGAAGCACCGTCACCACTTCTAACATGGGGTAAGTGAGTGTTGCCGAAAATCATACATATGATGGTAGATTTTTATGTCTATTGATGTCTAGAAGTTGATGGGTTCAAAGATTTATTGACCTAAAGTTCCTTTTAAATGAGAATCATTTTGATGATCCTTATATGCTATTGTTTGTGGAGAGAGTGAGCTTCTCCCGTTACGAGTGTGGAGACAACTATACCTGATACCCTTGCAATTAAAAATGATTAATAACACAATGTGCAATAAAACCCATTATTGTTAAATATCTTATACATGTATTAAATAGAAAGCCGTCTAAATAATATATAAGTTTATGTTTTAATAAATCGTAACATAAATCACTGTTTCTTTATCACCTAACACATTAGGATTAATACATTATACCAAGCGGCTAACATATGGGCGTACCCATCCGCTTGGTATTGGTGCAGATATGCCAGTACATAAACTAAACTAAATCAGACTCATTACAATTATCTTGGTCAATTTTCACTTGTGAGCACGGATATTCAAATGGATGACCTGAGTCGTTCTTCCACGAATGTATTCAATGGCGGATGCCATGACTTACGAAGCGTCACAGCCATTACTCAAATAAAAACACAAATTCTGTAAGTGCTGTTGGTTAAAAGCATGCCCTACTGATCTAGAATATTCTGACATTCCTGGCATTCGGGAAGATGAATAAAAATACAAACTAATTTCCACATGAACCAACATGGGAATATTATTGAAGTTGATAAAAATACGAACTAATTACCACATGCACCAACATGGGAATATTATTGAAGTTGATTTTCGAGATATGCAGGATGCGCGTACATTCTCTCCATCAGGTAAACTTGAAGGAGAGCTTCGAAACCCGTCTTAACCTCTTCTATGTGCAATGCATTTCGATTCTTGAGCGCTAGTAATATCTTTTAAGGGCGCCGGCTTCAATTTATTGTCTGATACAATTAGAATGACTCGTCAGTAAAAGGAGCTAATATAATACACTTGCGTTAAGCTGATCACCCTATAGTACTTTATATGAGAAAAATTGAAAAACAAAGACAAAATACTTAGCCACTAGACGAATAAAAATCATCTCTCTCCATTAAAGCTTTCTACTTGTGGCTGTCTGTTCTGTTCTCTATTCACTTCGTCTTTTATATATATATATATATATATAACAGCGTTTAACTAAATCAAACAAGTGAAGCTTAAAAATTTGTACTGGAGTGTCACAGGAAATACATATATTCTTCTGCTTCCAAGGAGGATTCTGGCCAACTCTTGTAAATCCTTAAATTTTGGTTTAATATTTTCATTCTAATTTGATTGTCATATTCTATAATCTCTTTCTCTATGTACTAGTGTCTTCTGCATCTAACGGTGTCTTTCTTCCTCGGAAATATATGTTAATATGTTTTACTGGAAACTAGTTTTGCTGATATGCTTCATAATGCAGTGCACTATATAACTAATCTATAAAAATCCCTTATAAATCGTATGGCATACCTCTAGGCTGTGGATAAGAGAGCTTGCCGTGTGTTGAAGCAATAGAGCAAGCTCATTTTCCTCCTCGCCTTTGTTCACTTTCCTCTTTGTTCACTTTCCTGAATTTATTCCTTCTGACCTTCATTATATCCACAGATGAACATTATCCCGTCAATTCCAATTCATCATCTTTATCGACTTTTCTAAATTTATTCCTTGTGCATTCCAAATAGTCACGTTTATCATGAACACCACGCTTTCTTCTAGAAACTGAGTAATATGATCCAGCAGGCCAACCGTTCTCAAACTCAATATCTTGAAGAGGCAGAGGCGGCTTTTGGGGACCAGTGGAAGCATCCGAAGCCATGGAAGAATCCTTCTCGTTGCCTGTAATGCTCGATGCCTGATAATCATAAGTTGGGTATCTTTCAGCAGCTTCTGTATACTGAGAAATTTTGTTCTTCTGCCCCTCAATATCAAACTGGTTGGCGGCATTTTTATCACTCCAGCTATCTATAGACTGGTCCAAATACATTGTCCACCCAGACTCGAAGATCTCAATGCCCATGCTGTACTCATTTTCAGTTTTCAAATATTGGCACGGAACAGTAGAAGTATGTCTCGGTTCTGCAAATGTAGGAGAGATTAATGGTCTTTGCAAATTCCGCTCCATGTTTTTACTCGACATAGAGGCCAAGAAACAATAATCAATATTCCCCAACTCAGAACCAACCATAAGCTTTGCATTCATATGAACATGTCTTCTGCCCGAAATCTTGAGAGCGATTTGCTGTCCACTGTAACTAATTAATATCTAAAAGGACTCTTAGAAATCTGTAACTATTTTACAGATTTCTCCACATCTTGTATTGAAACCATTTTTATTTTCTCTCCGTAACTGAGTAGCTCGAAATTTCTACTCAAATCAAGTCTTCAAAATGCTTGTTTCGTCCACTCATAGACTGATGGTTATACCCGAGAGGACAGTCAACAATCCTAAGTGGAAAGTCGCAATTATTTCGTCTGAAAAGGATAGGACAGCAAAGCGAGCCAGCTTGTTAACTTTCTCGGATACGAATATGACATCTGGCAAGAAAACACGCATTTAACTCAGGCCAGCTCCCATCTAGTTCGTGTAAGGAATGGATCTCCCTGAATTCACTGTCAACATAGACAGCCAAAAGAAGAACCCTCCAAAATGAATTTGTTCGCTTTCCAATATTCTCGGCTCTATATTTTCCCATGACAGAGCAGAAAGCGAAAGCTAAGGGGTAAGATGGCGATCTAGGACATTCCAACTCACGGGTCGGTCGTGCAAAGACATAAAATTGATGGGGAGCACATGTGCTCGTGTACTGCTAAAACCAACGGAAGTCTCAGAGGTTGAGGACATGAGGCAGACGGGTATGTGATCATGGAAGCAGCTGGAACTCCCTGCTCCCTTCCATGTGCACCTCTGCGCGCACTTCAATAACCGTCATAAATCAAAATCGTGGATGGTTTGGAGAGCTTCATTTCTTTTACCGTCATAAGCGGGTACGACGGTGGGAAGACTTAATGGAGAATCTGCCGTAAGGTGATAATAGGGTACGACGCTGGGAGTGGGAAGCCTTAATGGAGAATCTGCTGCCTGCATGCAAACAACCGGGCGTTTATGGATGCCAAAGATACCGGAGATAAGACTTGGCGAAGTAGTACCCGATTATCACCTTACTGCCAATTATACAATGGGCACCTCTGGGTAGTAGATGAGATTTTAGAGTGGAAAATATGTGGACGGGAAAATGTGTTAGATTTCAGCAGGGTCGGTGCACGACAACATCACCAGCTTTCCATTAGTTGGCGCTGCCCAGCTTGGTGAAAAGCCTCCCTTGTGTGTGTGGATTGTTTCGCTTGCGCGTGGCCGAATCTCTAACGAAAAGGCATATCATTTTCGATTAGTTTTCAGATAGGTTTCTCCTTAAATCACGAAGTTATGTTTTCGTTGACCAACTTTGAATATGAAATTTTATCATTTGAAAATTTGAAAAAAAAAACAATGAAAAGTTTGTCAAGCTATTTGAAAAAAAAGTTAGTTAATAGTTTTAGGTTTTTTAATTTTTTTTATCAGTTTTTGAATTCTCTGTTAAGATTATGATTTTTTATTGTTAAAATTGCATTTTATATTTGAAAAATGGATTTAGCTAGATTTTAGATTTTAAATAATATATGAAACCTGTTTCACATCCCAAATTCCAACCACATAAAATCTATCTTTAGAGTATGTGAGGTTGTAGTCTAGCGGTAAACTGTGAGGTTGTAGTCTACAGATAAATTGGAGCACGACCATGTAAATGACTTGGATTATATCCCCAAAGATCCCCAAGCTACCATGCTCATCAAGAAGGCGAGGCTAGGTGCATGTCTTCATAAAATGATGGAAAGACATTGTTGGACCATTGAAAATAAGAAAATAATTTTTTTATTATCAAAGTTCAATACTTTATGTTTAAGGTGAATTACCATACTACACAAACATGAAAATAACATCAATAATTTCGAATACACATTATGGTTTTGAATAACACTAGATTTTAAATTTGACTTTCACTTTGATTATCTAGCCCTTATATGCAAAGGATACTTGTATGGTCCCATGCATGCAAATCAAAAGTATATTAAATGCTTCCACATCTCATTTAGCTACCAAGTTGTGAAGTTTCTCATTGACCATCATTATCATTCACAATATCAACTTTAATTTATCAAATCTATTTAAATTTAAATGAGTTTCTTTAATTTATCAAATTCTTTTTATAATCAAATATTGCTGAAGTATTTTTTTCAAAATTTCTATTAATTTGATTATATTAAACATTATTAAATATAAACATAATCTTCTATTTCTCTTATAAAAACATTTCCTTTTCATGGGTTTACACATTTCAATATAATATTGTCATCTTTTGTCATTAGCACTAGCACCTAATAATCAATCATTGAGTTCCTTGCAAGATGCCATCATCAATCATCTTTTCCTTGAATGAACTCCTCATTCAATCATCACCATAAATATCATTGTCGTTGTAAGTAGATCCTCATATGCACCCCATCCACCTTGATGAATCCACCTTCATGCAAGTAGATGAGAGGCTTAGTCATGAGATCATTGTCAAATTCAAATGCGAAAAAAAAGAAACAAATTTCCTGCACTTCATGGAATGGAGAGGTGAAATGACAATGGTGAATTAATTACCTACATTGGAATTCATACATCTAATGGAAGCATTTTGACCATGAATGCCCAGAGTGAGTCCTCCATGTTCGCTTTTGATATGGATGATCACCATGGGGGTTTTCTAATTTCATTGCATATGGTGAGACTAATCATAGTTACATGGCATCATCTTTTGGAGCTATGCAAGATCGAGTATTTATTGGTCTCAAGGATCATACTATGGTACTACTAGAAATTTCTCTTAATGAGGTCGATATTTAGGAAGTTTTGGCAACACAATTACAATTTTAGTGCTAGTTTATGGATTCATTCTCTTTTAGGGTGCATGCTCATAATTGTTCTTAATTGTTTTTTATTTGTCGCAATAAAGTGTCAACATGAGTATTTGGGTTAGTACTATTAACTTTGATTTTATGTTTGCATATCTCAGGGAAATCATAATATGCTTTTTTTTTTTTAATTTGAAGAATTATTTCAATATCATAAAAAATTTAAAGTAATAATTTAACTTTAATAAATTTTCAAACAAATTTATTTCAATTTTCATTTGAGATACTACATTTCATTTACTTCATTCTTTTTATTATCAGCATTAATTTGAAGAAAAGATAGGAGTTCAATCCACATCAAAATAAAATTGCTCCTACTAATATACGACTCTCTGAATCCTCAAGGTTGAAGATTTAGACTAAAAATTTAATCACATTTATGATACTTGCAATCGTGGGCATAGGAAAGAATTATACATGATTATGTTCAAATGGTCATGAATGTGGTTACAATGATCTCAGTCCACCCTCTACTCCATAACATGACATACTTTCAATGATTCATAAATGTTGGGTAGGAGACGATACTCCATTAGAATATGCTGAGACCTCCAAAGCCCTACCCAAATAATTCAATCTCTTTATAAAGAAGCATATTATATGTGCCCATCTTCTCGAATACCATATGTTGTTAACTAGAGTTTTATTTAGTAATTTTGGATCTACAAGGTTATATTATCATCATCACTGTCATCTTGCTTACAATTTTTATGAAAAATTTCATATGCAGAAGTATGTCTATGTAAAGGATCCTAGCTATATAAGCAATGAACCAAATGATCATCATTCTTTGATATTTAGTTGACGATAGGATATTGGTTGATCTTCTTCTTCTCTTTGTAGCCCTAGCAATCATACCCTTATTTTTATCATTATTGTGCTTGTTTGAGGCACCTATTGAATTAAATAGGAAGGTACCAAAGGAAGTAGTGCAGTTGCCTCCACTGATGCTTTTTGAGGGCACGACGGACTCATGTATAGGAATTCATTTTGTTCCATTTAAACATGAAGAAAATGTAAATTCACTCGTATTGATTGTTGCATATTTTGATAATTTTGATAATGAAAGAGATAAAATTGGTCATTAAAGGTCTGATTGTCCTCATTGAATTTGAATGTCGGGTTGCTCCAGTTCCCACTCCCATGCAAAGGTGAAGGTAATATCGATGACGTTGGCACAGATTGAAACCATGATCTGTTATTCTCGAAAGCATCCAAAAATGTGGAAATGAGAAATGTAAATCTGTGTAGATGTGATATGTAACATATGGTGAATGAATGCAAGTTGGTAAAGCATGCCTTTTATTCAAATTTGTGAAAAAATAAATAAAATATCACATTAGAATCAACTATGGAGATGGAGAGGCCTCAATGATCATATAACACACATCCAAGGGCTCTCAACGCATTGCAGCTGGTCATATAACACATCCAAGGGCTCTCAACGCATTGCAGCTGTGGCATAAACATAGACTCTAGGGATAACAAGTATCTTGGGGATATTATAAGGGAATAAATTTGGTTTTTTGGTCTTCAGGAAAGACTTAAAATTGTTTCTAATTAGCTAAGAGTTTATTTTCCTAATATGTAAGGAAATATGATAACAACCCAAAACCCAAATGAACTTGGAAAGAGTGGAGGTATACACCCCTTACACACCACAAATGGGTTACTATTTCAGGTGGTGTGGTTTTTCTTAAATAACCATGACAAGATAATGACCAATAAAATCACAAAATTCCCACATAAAAATGAACATCACTATAAATCTATCCTTCAAAAAATTTCCCACCCACTCAAACTAAAAAATACTAAACACACCTACTACATAGCATGCAATCTCCTTTCACAAGAATAACATCTACACCTTTCAATGCATCCATCCTCATATAAGCTTTCCTATATATCACAGTCTTATAGTTGAAACACCAACATCCCTAGTATATATGTTATCTCTACCACACATTATCTCTACCACACATGATATGCATTCCATATCACTAGAGGAATCAATATATAAAGGGAATCATGGAGCACAAAGATGTAAAGGTTGGAAATGTTACAAAAACATGTCTACATACATGCATGGTTGCATTGTAATGAAGGTTGAATGTGGAATGACATCAACCTAGAAACCTAGAGTACAAAAACGCAAAGGTTAGAAACATTATAAAAACTTGTCTACATGTACATACATGGTTGCATTTTTAATGAAGGCTGAATGTTGAATGACATAGACCTTGACTAGAAACTATGCACACACATGGAGAATTTTAAATTGAAATAAAAAAACAAAACAGTTATTGGTATGTAAGGTTTTGCAGGTAATTTGTGGAAAATATTGTTATAGGGATTCATATCATATTATGAGTTTATATAACAAAAAATTAAGATGGAAACTATCGTACCACTACAATTGATATTGTTAAATTGGGCACAGGCCATTGATGCGGGATGTATATTCAAAGCTTGATTATGTCCATCAAATGTCATGGGAGAAATATAACACATGAACCTTTCTTGTACGCATCATGGTGACAACAAGGGAAAACAAGGGATCTTTTATTCAAATCCATGAAATTAAAATAAATAAAACATCTGATTTCAAGGTATTATCTATTATTTCTTGAATCTATCATATTAAAACAATTCAACACCAATAAACTATATAAATAGTGCAAAACAAAAAGCCTTTAATGCTACCTTTGTCTAAGCACTAATTCACACAATGCGACGGTACAATATATAACATGAAATAAAGGGAATATGACAATATTCTTTGTTCCAAACCATCACCGGTTCAATTTCTAACTCATAAAATGATAATGCCAATGCCCATATCGACAATATCGACAATAGGGAAAAAGTTAAGGATTCATAAATTTTTAAAGTGTAGAAACATTGGCGAATCTTACTAATTCATAAATTTTTAAAGTGTAGAAACATTAGCGAATCTTACTAATTCATAAATTTTTAAAGTGTAGAAATATTGGCGAATCTTACTAATTCATAAATTTCCAACCATAAAATGTTGGGAAATATGATTCTAAAAATATTCATTTTCTAAGAGTTTTATATCGTTTCTAGACAATTGTGGCAATTTTTAGAGTAATTTTATTTATGCTATCGAATTTGGGTGAATAAATTCAGAAAAAATGGAAAATCGCGAATCTTCTTTTGGAAGAAAAGGAAAAAAAATTAACCAATGGGCTCATTTTCCCCCTAAAAATGTCCTTGATCTAGAAGGGTCAAGATCGATTAAATTTGACTAGGGAAAAAGAAATCTAGGTCCAATCAATGCAACTAGTGGGATTTTTTTTTTATGCTCAACACTACAACCCACATTTTATGTCTTTGTTTTGTATTCTATAGGTCTACTTATGTGATTTCATCATCCAACCAACTCTTGATTAGAGGAAATGAGAAACAGATGAACTAATTAAGTGTAGATTTTTTTTGTTCACTAGTCAAATTGGATAGATCTTAACCCTTGTAGATCTTGGCATTACCATTTCATGAGTTGTAAATTCCATAGATGGTGGTTTGAAACAAAGAATATTGTCATACACCTTTGTTTCCTATTATAGATTGTCACATTCAAATTCTGGGAATTAGTGCTTTCACAAAGGTATCATTAAAGGATTTTCCCTTTGCACCATTTATATAAATGGTTGGTGTTGAATTGCTCTGATATGATGGATTGAAGAAATAACAGATAATACACATGCATCAATTTTTGTATCACACACATATTCTATAACTTATGTTGTAATTTCTTTTAATAATTAATGAACATGAACCAATACCCATGTACATCTTGCATAGATTTTTGAAGCAATAGGAAATGAATATGTGAATGTGGGAGATGGTGACATCATGTCAAGTAACAGGGTCACCATTGTTGTGCAATCTATCTAGAATTTTGTTGATTGACAGAACTCAAGTTAGATATAGATAAGTTTGTCAAATAGTTTATAACAGTTTTGAAGGATATCCTTGCATTGTTGATGAAGTGTAACATACCTCAAAATTACTACCTAAAAAAACGCTTATCATGCATTCATAGGACTGTTATCGTTTCTATCTTGTCATTAATCCATTTTCTCATTGCTTACAATTTGTGACTACCATGGATGATTAACAGAAAGCTTTATTAAGATTCTTAATTTGGCATTAGAATCTATTTTGGTTCTTTGTTGGGATTGTTTATGTCGACTAGTTCCTTTCAGAACGTCTTAGCTTTCCAATTCTAGCCTTCCATATTTCATATAGAGACTTGGATTCATTCTGGTTGAGTTCATGGTATCTTTGACTCTTAACCATCTCTTGTTTAGACCACTTGTTAATTTTTTTTTTTAACTTCATACAGTAACGTAGGCTCTAGTTTATATTAATGGATCTATTATACATTTATTATAAATCTATTATTTATCTTTCATAAGCCTCTTTATATAACGTTATGGTTCTACATCTATTATGCCACTTAAATAGACTTTACATACATAGATACATGCATACATACATACATACATACATACATATATATCACCTATGGTTATTTTGGACCTTTCCCCTCTTATACTAACATTATAATTTATATGATATACATTGATAAAATGTTATAGTCATCATAACACAAATGTTATCACTACAATACGGATGGCATAATGTAATTGTTAGCACAACATTATATCTCACATAGCATACCTTACTACTACCATATACTGACATAGCATAAGTGATGGGCCTTGGGATTTAACATCTTTTTATCATCATTTCACCTTATCTATAATTCCTTTTGATTATCCATAATCATGTATTAATCCCTTCTAATTATCATATGCAGGTTTTAGGCTAAAGGTATTTTTCCATTACATGTCTTAGTATTTCATTTGATTTTTTACTAACGTTAGGAGGATTAGTGTACTATGTATTTGCTTTGGATATTGACTCAACTGTTAGAAAGAAGTTACAAAATTTTTGAGGGAGTTTCATGGAACCTATATATCCTCTACATGTATATTGTGAAAGATGTAGAACCTTTGTAGGAAGGCACAAAAGATCTGTAGGCAGCTATAGAACCTTTATATGCAGGTACAAAAAATCTGCAGTAAGCTATGAAACCTTTACAGGTAAATGTGGAACCTTCTACATGCTACAAAACCTGCAAGATGCAAATCCTCCCATAGAACCTATGATCCATAGAATCTCTACAGAACCCACGAGCTATCAAAACCTCCTACAAAACATGCAAGCTATAGAACCTCGTACAGAACCTCTGAGCTATAGAACCCTCTATAGAACCTACATAAGCTACTGAAAGTCAATAATTCAAATTTAACTTCAACCACCAACTTTGGAGAAATATATTCAATAGGAGTAATGGATTTTTATAAATCCATTATTTCTATTATTCTTATATGCCTCAAATCACGATGTTAAATTCTTTCAAAATTATAGGTGGGAATTGGAGGTGGATATAAGTGCATGTATTTGGCTTATCCACAAATATTTGAAGATATCTATCAAATATATAATGGACCTAAGAAATAAAAAGTTGTTAGGAGACATTTGGGATGAGTTTCGACTATTTTATTATAGCCTCTCTCTATAAATGTAGTATTAAATCCATCCTACGGATAGTTAGATTTACCCTTAGATTACACTGAGATTAACTAAGTCAAATATAAGACAACTAACAAACAAATGCTACCTTAAGATTCTGGATCTAAGAATGCATACTAACTTTTAATGTATTTGGAGATGAAGAACTGATGTACCTCAGGTTGAACCAAATGTTTGTCCCGCTTCTAGCTCCTGTCTCATATCTCCCAAGCGGAACCTGTTGGAATCAAGCAAACAACGAATAAAGAAAAACTCCGAATATCTTGTACACTAGTTTAGATCTAAATCAAATCAGAAACACTTCATGTAAATGACTGAAACATAACACAAGTTATCATTAATGGAAATTAGGAGAAACTTACAAAGAGATCCCTTGATGTCCAAGCAAACCTTTAGCTCCAAATCCTCCTTCCTTTATACCTATGCAAAACGCCTAAGACCATAGGTTTTATGCCTCTATATGCTCTCCCCTTGTCTCATGGATGAACTCCTTCTTATAGTGTTTGGAAGGCCAACCACTTAGAGAGGAAGGTGGATCTAGATGACTAATTAGTGGATCAAGAGGTTGATCCAGGATAAACAAGGAAGGTATGCTAGGATCAAAGAGGGGCTTCAATCCCAATTAAATCTCACGGAGGGTGAGATCCACATCCCAATCCAAAAGGTTGTTGGGGTAATTTATACGCCCCTTGAATTGAGCATAGCGCGAAAATATTGGTATTTTCGTGCCCCAGGAGGTATGTATGACATGAAAATAAGGTAATTTCACGTCCTGCAACACTAGCAAGCCGCAAAAATTATGGTAAAATATAGTCAGGTGAGGTGGCAAGTGACCAAGTGAGGTGGAATTCAACCAAAGCAAGGGGGATTTGTCTCCAAAGGCTCCAGATGAGGCTAAGGAGGGACCAACATGGTTCAACACACATTAGGAGGTAGTGTCGTAAAGTGCCACATGATATTATGACATAGGGATACAACACGACGGTTCAAAGTGGGAATTTGAGGTATAATAGATGCCCCCTAAAGTGTGAGGTCAGAAGAAATTGATGGCTGAGACACTTTACCAAATAAGTTTCGCAAATATAGTATCGAGGAGGTTGGAGTGGAGCTACAAGGGAACAAAATGTCAAATAACACCGAGGCGGGCATTTGCATGCTCGGGACAACTGACTGAAAGCATGGCTGCTGACCAATACAATGAAGATCCATGACATAAATGACATGATAGCGACTGTAGATGAATCACAGCTACCATGAACAAATGTAGATTCGTGATCAAATAACAACACAACCACGACCAATACAATAGTGGATCTGTGTGACAGTACATAAACGAGGCCACCAACAAGATGTCAATGTGGATACCTACTCAATAATCACCATCGCAGACCGAATGTAAGAGGAATATCAAGAGCGTCCGAGGTCTACTACCCCATCCCAAATCGATACGAATCTAACCATGTGATTACAAGGCGTTGAAGTCGAACATGGTAGAAACCACTTGATTACCAGTCAATGATGTGAACCATTAACAAGTGAGAGGGAAATCACCAATGATGACAATGATCCCTAAGGTATCTCTAGTACAGTCCATCAAATGTGAATATATGTCTTAACGTCGAACATTCATGGAATCATTCGATCAGAGGTTAATAATGAAAATCCACTGTCAAATACGAGGAGACTTGCCATCGAAGCATGTAGGTACCAAGTTACTAAGGTTGGTTCTTAAGCCTAATTCCTAGATAATGAGTTGATGTTGACAGGAACAGACTCATTGAATGAATTCCACATCATCGACACGAAACCGATATAAGAGAGAGGTGTGGCACTATGGATCAAAAGAGCACATAATGACACAATACTGGAGGGTTTGACAAATTTTGTGAAAGCATTGACTCTAGGCAATACCGATCCCTTTGAACATGGAATGACATGAGACAGGACTTGGCAGCTGGGATTGATTAATAGAAATAACCACAGGGTGAAAAGATTCAAGACAGAGAAGACAACTCATGACTATAGATGGTAACTCAAAAAAGATACTGAAATAATAGGTAAAAATAACCACTTGGTATTTCTAAAAGAGGGTAATGGAGATATTACCCATTGTGACTTGGCCATTTTTACCCTAAGGATATTTTTACCTTGTGGAGGGAAAATCTTCAACTGAGGATATCGAAAGATCCAGAGCCCCATTCCGACCACCGTTCGGAGTAGGTAAATCCTCTCAGCCTCTTCTTTCATTTAATTCCTTTATTTTTCCATTTCATGCGATTTTTCTTGTTTGGAAAGGGCCTTAGGGAAAAAAAAATCTCCCTCATATTTCTGCACCCCCTCTATGTCAAGAGGAACGAAAATCAGGGTATTGTTGCATTATGGGCTTTGGGAGGGGTGCAAAAATTATCAGTTTTTGTGTCTCTAACAGTGCCCAGGGCGAAAAAATATGCAGAGCTTGGAAAAAAGATACTTGCCTCTCCTACCTAGCACAAAAGTAAGCTTCCAACTTCTACCTAAGGTATCTTTTGATGATTTGCAGGAGATTGCAACTTACTAGAGCAAAAATGGTGGACTAGAAAAAAAGAGAGCATGAAGGGGATGAAAGGGCAGCTCTAAATGATGATGCCACACTAGCTGCATTACGAGAATGGGATTTTATAATTTTTTTCAAGACAAGAGGTATCCGTAAGAAGGGAAGTTGTTAAACTATATCATCTAGATGTGGGATGCCGATATCCAAGCTTTCTATATTGGAGAGTGTTGATGTATATGTAAATTCGGAATGTATTTCATCTATATTTATTGTACCCTTATTAGAGATGTGTTATTCCTCTATAAGGAAGTGTCGTCATGTGGATTGACAAGTGTCGCAAGTGTGTGTACTTGCCGATGGGTTATTAGACCACCATGTGTGGGGTCGGCCCTGAAATATATATTATATTGTGGATGTACCTAGCTAGACAAGTCGGCCCCATAAGGTCACTGGGCAAACAGGTTAGTATAAATAGAGATCAGGAGATCTCTATTTAGATCGTTTGGAAAGTCACACTTCTCTCACTCAGAAAGTGGCGCACTAGTGAGGAGGAGGATCATCTCCTCTAGGGGACTATCTCAAGTGTATTTTGGTTGTACTTTGGTTGAGCCATTGCTCTCTCTATCTCTGAGGAAGTTGTGGGGTTTTTCACCTTAGGGTTTTCCCCACGGAAACTTTGTGTCTCTTGTCTCTCATGCTTTTGATTCTTGTGATGCTTGTGATGCTTATTGTGGTTGTTATGCATTGATATGCTATATATGTTATTCTCTCAGTAAAGATCCAAGACTATTGTGAATTAATGCTCAAAATTTAACATGGTATTAGAGCTAACTTGAGAAGAAGACATTTTACAGTGACGGAAACTTGAGTTTCTTGTTTATTGGGTTTCTCTCCACAGATTTTGGAAAAGCAGTATATTAGATTGACTCTACTCATCAAGGAGAATCTATCTATCCAATCAGAATTAAATTCTGATCGTTTTTCGATTTGGCCCTAAAAAATTAGGGTTTCCACAAAAATAGGAATTTCTGAAATCTAAAAACATAGCTGGAAGCTCCTTGCAAAAATCAAAGTTTAGAGATTTCGATCGGGATTTTTGGCTGAGTAGATCTCCGGGAAACGCAAACCCTAATTCAGGGCTCTCCCTAGTGAATCGGGGAGGACAAAAAGGAAAATCTGAAGGGTAAAGCTTTGCTGATCTCAAATTCTGAATACACTATGCTGATCAGCTCATCAAGGCGCATCTTTCTATCCTTTCAGAAAATTGAAACTCACATTTTGAATTTTTAGGGTTTTTCCGACAAACCCTAATCCAGGACCATATCCTGTTTTTAGCATTTCAAGTGGTAAGACCTAAATCTTTTCTATTTCCATTTGAAGTACTCTTTAAGATGTCTCACCACACCAAGCTTGAGGATAATCTTGGAGGAGCTAATAACTTCCGAGCTTGGAAGTATAGGATTGGGTTAATCCTCGAAGAGAATGAGTTGGACTCATATGTAAAAGAAGACATCCCTATCCCAGAGGTTGAAGAGGCTAAGGTATTGCATAAGAAGAACTTGGTCAAGGCAAAGAGAATCATTGTTGATTCTATCAAAGGCCATCTCATACCCCATGTGTCTTCTCTAAAGACACCCAAGGAGATGTTTGACTCTTTGACCAAGCTATTTGAAGGGAAGAACATAAATCGGAAGATGACCCTGCGGAACCAATTGAAAGGAGTAAAGTTTTAGAATGGAGAAACCATTCAATCTTATTTTTCAAGGGTATCCCAGATCAAGGAACAACTAGAAGCAGTGGATGAAATGGTGGAGAATGGTGAAGTGGTGATGACCACTCTAAATGGCCTACCGAGGTCATGGGATTCCTTTATTCAAGGAATTTGTGCTAGAAAGAAGTTGATCTCCTTCAACAAATTGTGGGAAGAATGCTCTCAAGAAGAAGCTAGGCTTGTGGCTTGAGAAGAAAAGATGGGAAATGAAGATCAAGCTCTCACAGTACATGCCAGGAAAGGCAAGTCCAAGAAGGAATCATCTCATAACAAGAGATTCTCACACCACCATTATCATAAAGATAAGAAAGATCTCAGATGCTTCAATTGCAATGAGAAGGGACACTTTGCTTCAGATTGTCCCAAGAAGAAGAAAGACAACAACAACAACTTCAATAAAAAGAAAAAGAATAACAAAAGAAGATATCATGCTCATGCTGCCGAAGATGATGAACCCCCATAGAAGAAGGTTAGAACAGAAAGTGATAGTGATGATGACTCAACAAGTGAAGAAGAATATGTTCTAATTTCTGCTTTCACAGGTACTATCTTCCATGGTTGTAATGATTGGTTGATTGACAGTGGGGCTTCCAAACACATGACTGGGTTTAAGGAATCTTTTGTGAATCTATCTGAACATGAATCACCCCATAAGGTGAAACTTGGGGATGATTATCAATACCCAATCAAAGGAAGTGGTGAAGCCTCCTACAACCTAGATTCTGGAAAATATTTGAAGATGAAAGAAGTCCTTTATGTACCTGGGATCAAGAAGAACTTACTCTCCATCTCTGCATTGGATGCGAAAGGTATGAGGGTTGCATTTGTGGATGGCCAAGTCCTAATGTGGCCAAAGGGAAAGAACATAGATGATGCAGTAGTGATTGGAGAGCAAGAGGGAGGTTTGTATAAATTGAAGGGACAACCTGAACATGACATGGTACATGAATCCATGGAGCCAAGTGAACTTTGGCATAGAAGACTTGCTCATATGCACTATAGGGCACTTCCAATTGCAAGCAAGGTTGTAGACGGTCTTCCTGAAATCAAGACCAAACATGAAGGTTTTGTCAAAGGATGTGCAAAAGGTAAGAACATTAAGAAGGCTTTCCCAAGCAGTGAAAGCAAGACAAAAGACATCCTGGAAATCATCCACTCAGATGTATGTGGTCCTATGTCATCCAGTTCTCTGAGTCGGTATGTTTACTATGTCTCATTTATTGATTACTTCTCCAGGAAGACTTGGGTATACTTCTTGAAGAACAAAGATGAGGTGTTTGATAAATTCAAGAAATTCAAAACCTTGATGGAGAATCAAACTGTCAAGAAGATCAAAACATTCATATCCGATAATGGTGGAGAATTCACCTCAGGTGACTTCAAGAAGCTTTGTAGTGATTCAGGGATTAAGAGGGAGTTGACTGCTCCTTATAATCCTCAACAGAATGGAGTTGTAGAAAGGAATAACAGAACAATCATGGAAGCAGCAAGGGCAATGCTGCATGACCAGGATCTACCTATGCATCTATGGTCAGAAGCAACTAGAACAACTGTATATGTGCAGAACAGAACACCCCACAAGATATTGGACAACAAGACACCAGAAGAGGTCTTTTTTGGTAAGAAACTTGAAGTCAGCCATCTTAGAATATTTGGTTGTCCAGTATACATTCATGTACCGAAGGAAAGAGGACTAAACTAGATCCTTCAGGAAAGAAGGGTATCTTTGTGGGTTACAGTGAAAGCTCGAAGGCTTATAGAATATATTTTCTAGGGTTCAAGAAGATTGATGTCAGCAAGGATGAATATAAGTTCAAGGACAGGTAATCCAGGAAGCAAAGATCAAGAGGGAGCACACTCCAGCAGCTCCTGCCAGGAAGCAAAGACTCAGAGGGAGTCCACCCAACAAACAAACAAAGATAAGTATTTCAATTATCATTTCTTGCCTATTTTTGTTTAAATAATATTATGCTTAGGAGATGTATTGTGCATATTAGAATGATTGCATTAATGAACATGATACTACTAATATGCATGTGATGGGTAAGTGTCCTATGGCACTGTACAACATTCCAGTGCTACTTATCTAGAATGAAACCTGTTTGCTGACATGTTGGGAGTAGTGCAAACTCTTAACAATGTTTTGGTAGAGACTGGAAAGCATCTAGAAAGTTGTGGAACATGGATAAATGTTGTATTGAAGCATTGGCTAAGATAACTACATGACTGCATGACATATTTCTTTATGTGTAAAGAATTTGTTCTGAAAATTATGAGATGTTTCTAATCATGCAGTTTAACTTGTTTTGTAGGAAAGACCGTATATCTTCACCTACAAAAGGACTACAACATTTGTTCTAGCAACAAAGATATCTATTGAAGATATTGAATATATTTAAGTTCCCAGAATCTGGGATGAAGAAATGGAATGCCATGATCTGTTGATCATGAAGAAGATGTTTGGGATGCAGTCCCAAGACCTGATAGGGAGTCACATGTGTGCAGATTGAAGAAAGCCTTGTATGGCTTGTAGCAAGCTCCCAGAACTTGGTGTGATACAAAGAGGAACCTTGTTGTTGAGTTCGATATGAAAGATTTGGGAATGATGCATTATTCCCTAGGTATGGAGGTGTGGTAGAATGCAAGTGGGATCTTCCTTGGTCAAGGGAAGTACACAGTAGATATCCTGAAGAGATTCAGGATAATGGATTGCAAGGCCATGGCCACACCTATGGCATCGAATCCGAAGCTTCTATGTGATGCGTCATCTGAGTCGATTGATGTCTCTATGTATCGTCAGATGATTGGGTCCTTGATGTACCTGACGAACACGAGACCAGATATTTGCTTTGTGGTGAACACATTGAGTCAGTTCCTGACAGATCCGAGAAGTGTTCATCTGATTGCTGTAAAGCATGTTCTGAGGTACCTGAAGGGTACAGTGGATTATGGGATCAAGTATGAGGCAAATCAAAAGTTTAACCTACAGGGTTATGTTGATTTAGATTGGGCTAGCAGTGCTATAGATAGGAAGAGCACATCTGGGTGCTGCTTCAGTATGGAATCAGGTGTGATCTCTTGGTTTAGCAGGAAGCAGTCCTATGTAGCACTGAGTACAGCTGAGGCAGAGTATGTTGCAGCCTGTTCAGCTAGTTGTGAGGCAGTATGGCTATGGAAGCTACTGTCTGAATTATTTGATCTCCCGTTGGATGCCACTGGTATCTTCTGTGATAACCAGAGTTGTGTGAAGCTATCAGAGAACTTTGTGTTTCATGACAGGTCGAAACACATAGAGATCAAATATCACTATGTCAAGGTCATGGTGTAGAGAGGAGCTATGAAGCTCCTGTATGTTGCGACAGACGAGCATATTGCAGATGTACCGACAAAGCCACTAGCCAGGGTGAAGTTCGAGTACTTCAGAGAGAGGCTTGGTGTTCTTTAGATTGATGACACTTCGAGGAAGAAGTGATGGACACATTTGCTGAAGCCATTCCAAGCATGTTGGAAGGAGGATCCTTCACATGGCTGTGGATGTAAGCGCAGGATGATGAGCATCAGGATGATGTTCTGGTTTCTGCTTTGTATGATCAGTTGGATCATTTTTATATGTATGTATGTATGCATCATGTTGGATGTTGGATATGATCAGTTGGATCATTTATATGTATATGTATGTACGCATCATGTTGGATGCTGGATATGATCAGTTGGATCATTTATATGTATTTACGCATCATGTTGGATGCTGGATATGATCAGTTGGATCATTTATATGTATTTACGCATCATGTTGGATGCTGGATATGATCGGTTGGATCATGTGTATGTATTTTGTATAAGCATCATGTTGGATGCTTGGACCATGTATCTGAATATGTATCAGGTGGATACATTGTATGGTCAGGTAGATCATGTATGTTGATATGTATCATGTATTTGTATTTGTATCAGGTGGATCATGTATGATGATATGTATCAGGTAGATACTTTGTATGCATCAGGTAGGTACATTGTATGATCAGGATGATCATGTGTACATCAGGATGATGTATGGTGAGTATCAGGTTGATAATCTGTGGCCATGGAACAGGTTGTGCAGATAATCATGTAATTTGTGCCCTAGGAGATTTGCAGATAGTATTTTGAGGTTTTTCCTATGGCATGTAATTTGTACCCTGGGATATCTGGCAAATGCTCTTTCGAATTTTTGCTTGGGAGGACATATAATTTGTGCCCTGGGAGATCTGCAGATAGTCTTTCGAGGTTTTTCCTATGGCATGTAATTTGTGCCCTGGGATATCTGGTAGATGCTCTTTCGAGGTTTTTTCCTATGGCATGTAATTTGTGCCCTGGGAGATCCGATAGGTTGAGCCGTGTGCTCGTAATCAATATTGGGATGCTCTTTCGAGGTTTTTCCATGACCACATGTAATTTGTGCCCTGGGAGATCCGATAGGTTGAGCCTTGTGCTTGTAATCAGTCCTGGGATGCTCTTTTGAGGTTTTGTGGTGACCACATGTAATTTGTGCCCTGGGATATCCGATAGGTTGAGCCTTGTGCTCGTAATCAGTCCTGGGATGCTCTTTCTAGGTTTTGTGGTGACCACATGTAATTTGTGCCCTGGGAGATCCGATAGGTTGAGCCTTGTGCTCGTAATCAGTCCTGGGATTCTCTTTCGATGTTTTATGGTGGGGTCACATGTAATAAATCCTTGAGATCTAGATAGGATGAAAAAGGCCTCAGATGCTCTTTAGGGTTCTTGCTAGTCAAGAGACTCTTTTAAGGTTTTCTGACGCACGTAATAAGTCCTGAGATTTCCACAGTATGGCCAGTGACGAGAAGACCTGCAGGTGGTGGGCCTACATCCAGTATGAAAAAGGACTGGCATTGTAGAACTTCCTATGACGAGTAGAGTCAAAGATTGATTGAGATAGTAGCAGTAGTGACGATGCATCGACGACGATGATCCTGAGAAGAAGACTTGTCTAGCATATCTGTGTCGAGAAATACCTTCCTAGTTAAGAAGGAGTGTTGATGTATATGTAACTTCGGAATGTATTTCATCTATGTATTTCATATATATTTATTGTACCCTTATTAGAGATGTGTTATTCCTCTATAAGGAAGTGTCGTCATGTGGATTGACAGGTGTCGCAAGTGTGTGTACTTGTCGATGGGTTATTAGACCACCATGTGTGGGGTTGGCCCTGAAATATATATTATATTGTGGATGTACCTAGCTAGACAAGTCGGCCTCATAAGGTCACTAGGAAAACAAGTTAGTATAAATAGAGATCAGGAGATCTCTATTTAAATCATTCGGAAAGTCACACTTCTCTCACTCGAAAAGTGGCGCACTAGTGAGGAGGAGGATCATCTGCTCTAGGGGACTATCTCAAGTGTATTTTGGTTGTACTTTGGTTGAGCCATTGCTCTCTCTATCTCTGAGGAAGTTGTGGGGTTTTTCACCTTAAGGTTTTCCCCACGGAAACTCTGTGTCTCTTGTCTCTCATGCTTTTGATTCTTGTGATGCTTGTCATGCTTATTGTGATTGTTATGCATTGATATAATGTATATGTTATTCTCTCAGTAAAGATCCAAGAGTATTGTGAATTAATGCTCAAAATTTAATAGAGAGCATACCCTCGAGATAGAGCTCGAGGATATTTACTTTTTGACCGGTCTCTCCAAGAGGGGGGAACGGTTTAATTTGTATGGGAACCGAAGCACAGAGGAGACCACTGACACATACATTTCCCGCTATTGTAGACAGGGATCCCGCAAGAAGAGCATGAAAGTGCTCATCGCAGATGTGATAGATCTCCATTTGAGGACTATTTTGTATACTATAGCATGTGTGGCGGGGTGCATGGGGGCCCACCATGCTACTAAGGCACAAATGACTTATGCGTTAGAATGAATGGAGCCAAAACTATTCAATTGGTGTGAGCGAGTCCTGGGAAATATCAAGGATTAGGTTACCAAATGCAGGAATGGGGACATCCATCAGTTCGGATATGGACGTATCCTAGTCACGTTCTTCCTAGAGAGGATGCCATTATTGCTTCCTCGGACGACTTGGTGGGCCGTAGGTCCTAGATTTTGGCGAGGAATTTTTCTCGTGGCTTGAGGAGCAAATCATCATGATTGAGGACTATCCCTATGACGGGGTGGAATTCCAAGGAGATATTGATCTAGTATTTCCCGAGGATGATGACTGGGATGAATTAGGTATGTGACCTTCAAAAATGTGTTTTTGGTAATTTTGTATATATATATATATATATATTTAATGTGTGTAAAGATCTAATATATGTATGTGTATTGTTGCAGATCGCATACCAAGGAGGCCAGCAGGATGCTCACCACTGCATCGATGAGGGATTCAACATTAGGCTAAAGATGAGTTGGAGGAGGAGGAAGAAGGAATCCTTGATGTCGAGTGGAATCTCTAGGGGTTGATGATGGGTGTCCCTTTTATGAGGATGCCTGAGGTGCCTTACACTAGTACAAAATGAGAGATAAGTGACCAAGCGACCAAAAAAATTGGTCACCACAGCTTTTTCAAGGGATAAATGACCAAAATTTAGAATTTTTAAGTGAACTGACTAAAAATGACCAAGATAAATGACCAATTTGGTCACGGGATAAGAACTAAACTAAAAATGACCAAGATAAATGACCAATTTGGTCACGAGATAAGAACTAAACTAAAAATGACCACATAACAATTGATGATTTATGTGGTCATTTTTAGTTGTGTCATTCCGGCAATGGAAAATAATAATTTTGATAATGAATTTGTACAATTTACTAAATTTTAACACTGCAAATGGATTCAAGATCCCCTAGAGGGGGTCTCTGAATGCATCTGCAATGTTAAAATTTAGTAAATTGTAACATTAATAGTACACAACTTGGATTATTTTTCAATACATGTCTTCTAAGGGATCATTTATTTGAGGCCATCTTGATCCCTATTGTGTTAGATGATAGGAGAATCATTGAGTTGCTCATTTAGGGGTTTCTCTACTAATTAGTGCCTTGGGTGTGATGAGTTGATATCTAGATAATACATCATGTCTACATATAGTTTATCAAGTGATAGACGAGTTCTTTTACACGTGGTTGAGTCGAGTCTTAGTCGATATTTGTCGTCTTTCCCTTTTGGAATTGTCATGTCCTTATAAAGTTAGTGTCACTCTGTTCAACTTGTTTTATTGGTTGTGTTCATATTTTGTTTGAACAAAACCATCGCCATTTGACCATCTTGGCAGGCTGTTGAATGGTGTGCAACAGCTACAGGTATTTAAAGACTCAAATTTGGTCATTGAGTGGATGAAGCATAGAAGGAAGCCAAAAAGCATTCTCTAGTCCCAATATATGAGGAAATTTCCACGATGTTGGACCTTTTTCAATATATTTCATTTCAACACATATATAGGGAAATAAATTCTGTAACTGACCTTCTATTAAAAAGAGGACTAATTCCATTTTTTCCATGGTCTAATTCCATCAAATAACTTACCGGAAACAAAAAAATGTTACACAAAATTGGTTATGATCACTAATTCTATTAAAGCATACCAATTATATGCCCGTGAGCCTCAAAAATATAGAATGTGCATTTTATAATATAATATTATATAACATTTAATATTAATATAATATGATATATATAATATTTATATGATATTGTTTTAAAATCTAAATATATTATATTAATATATAGTATAATAATATCAATCATTCTTATAAAGTCAAATACATAGATGGAAATAAAAATGAAAAAAGAAATCGACAAATCAGAAATTCAAAAATAAAATAAAATTTGGCGGAAAATAGAAATGGGGGAAGTAGAAATTGGGAAAAGTTTTTTTTTATGCTCGACTAAGAAGATATGGAATGGCCATGGCTGAAATTCACAGGATTTACTCTGCAATGGATCTCGGTGTTTTGGTTAAAGGTAAGCATATGGAATCAATTTTTTGATCTCGGTGTCTTGGTTAAAGGTAAGCATATGGAATCAATGTTTTGATATAAGGATATGAATTCAATTTTTTTTATTTAGGGTTTCTGTTTACTGCCCGAGTAATAGTGTGAGATCATCATGCACAATATGCATTAACGATCTTAAGTTGGGTGACAAGGCATATCAAATCGACCAGGGAGGGGGCTGGATGGAGAATGGTTATGGCAATTTGCCAAGGACAGGAGCTTGTTCCTGTGGGTATGGTAGCAATAGGGTTGAACTTTAGCAGAGATCGTTTAACCCTTTTCATTGCTTACCTTGCTCCCCTTTACTTAGAGGAAGGAATCGCCTTCAATGTTGCATGCTGGATTTATTAATGGCCTACTTGGCTCGAGGCAGGTACTTAGTTTGCTTGGAACATTTTTTTTTTAACAGCCTCTCCCTTGGACCTCGCTCCATCCGAGTCCTCATTCAACATTTTTTTTAATAAATTGCTCTTGATTGCAGCCATGTCTTCCATCCCAACTGTATTTTGAGATGGCTGTATTATATAAATTTTTGTCCAAACTGCCAATACTTAATACCCCGTAATTAATTAAATTATGTTGAGCACATTATTGCAGGGCCTTTACGGTCATGAATGTGAAAGTATCATGTTACTTATAGAGATCGGTTGCACACAGCACACATATGCTAGACACGGCGGATAATCTTACAATAATCTTCATTTTTGGACAGAGCTTAAAAGAAGACTCCTCCATTCAAGTCTAGAAAAAACCAAAGGTATAAAGAAATAAAACACCCCGAATCACAGAAGTTTAGCGTATTCTGGGTTAAGTGCTACACTCACTCAACTTCTACAGCTGCCACTCTACAAAAAAACACTCCAAACACCCATGAATGGAGTTGGTGTGGGGCCATCAAACCATTGATCCCAGGTATTTACTGTAAAAAGAAGCACACGCATGATTGTGGTCATTTGTATTAGTTCACAGAATGGGCCGGATTGAGTTGAAGTTAATATATCAAAGTTAAGATAAATATATATTGATTTACTTTATTGTAGAAACACCTCCCACAGCCCAGAAATGCACAGAAATACCAGAACTAGAAACCCCTTCGAGTTTCGGCAATAACAATTCAAGATCTAGATCATAACCGGAAGCGGCACTTCATAAAATCTCTGATACCATGTTCGGGTACACAGGGTACTACCAAAGGACCGAACACCAAGAGCAACCACTTCACATAAACAGATCACAGATCAACACACCGATGTTTTGATGTGGTTTAAACCCTCTTGAGGGAAACACTCCATGGCCCCGGCCAAATAGCTTCTACGGGACAATTTATTATGCAAAGAAAGAAAGTTACAAATGAGCTTCTCATAATCGATCAACTAAACAATGACCCTCCATGCTCTTTAAATAGAGATCATGGACCAATCGGGTGTTAAGCCACGGATCAAGGTTAGGTTTGATCTAAGAGAAGTTGAGCCGTCGGATCACTCTATGTCGGAAACATATCGTGACCGTCGGATTAAGTATTTACAAATGCATACTAATGCATACTAAAGAAACACACTATCCCTAACGGATATATTACACAAGTTGATCTTAACTAAATCCTAAGTGTCTAAATATCCTAACATCCCCCCTTAAGAACAACTTGGGATAGGATTGAAGGATTTACAAAAGTGACACTATTAGGAGAAGGAAGGAGGCATTAGAGCCTATCCCCCCTTAATGACAAGTTCCTAAACTCCTAACATAGATCGAAGTTTAGAAAAATTCATTTCTGTAAGAGACTTGGTGAAGATGTCTGCAACTTGATCATCTGTAGGGAAAAAGAGCACTTCAAGAACACGATCATGAACAAGATTTCTGATGAAGTGCATATGTAGCTCAATGTGTTTTCCGCGTTGATGTAGAACTGGATCTTTGGCAAGCTTGATGGCACTTTGATTGTCGCACCAAAGTGGAGTAGGCTGCTGCTGCTCGAATCCAAACTCTGAAAGGAACTGTCGAAGCCATAAAGCTTCCTGACTGGCATTAACTGTTGCTCGATATTCTGCCTCTGCTGAAGAAAGAGCAAGAGCTTGTTGTTTCTTACAAGCCCAAGTAATAGGTCCAGATCCCAGACTGAAAACATAACCTGCAGTAGACTTTCGATCATCAGGATCGCCGGCCCAATCTGAATCAGTGAAACCAACCAACAAAGGTTTCCCCCCTGTACTGTAATGAATCCCAAACTGAACTGTACCTCGAATATATCGAAGTATTCTTTTAGCTGCTTTCCAGTGACTTTCATGAGGTGTCTGCATATAACGGGCAACTCGACCAACAGCAAAGGAAAGGTCAGGACGGGAATGAGTCAAGTATAAAAGACTACCAACAAGCTGACGATACAAGGTGGCATCTACTTCAGGTGAAGTACAAGTGGCAGAAAGTTTGACTCCGGACTGGAAGGGAGAAGGGGCTGGTGTACAATATTCCATGTGAAAGCGACGAAGAAGGTCACAAGCATACTTAGACTGAGAAAGAAAGATTCCTTCTTTGGTTTGCAAAACTTGGAGGCCAAGAAAATAATGCAAATGTCCTAAGTCTGACATTTCAAAAGTTTGTTTAAAACTGGATTTCACATGGGTTATAGGATTAGGGTCACTACCAGTAAGAATAAGGTCATCAACATATAGAACAAGTATGATGAGATGGTTTCCTACTTTCTTGGTATAGACATTGGGGTCAGAATGGCATCTAGAAAAACCAGTGTCAAGGAGAAAGTTATCCATTTTGGCATACCAAGCTCTAGGAGCTTGCTTAAGGCCATATAAGGATTTCTTAAGGCGGCAGACAAGGCTAGAGTTATTCTGAACATAGCCAGGAGGTTGTTCCATGTAAATTTCCTCCTGTAAATCACCATGTAAGAAGGCAGACTTGACATCCATTTGATGGACTTCCCAATTGTGTAAGGCTGCAAGGGAAAGAACAAGGCGGATGGAGTTCATTTTAGCGACGGGAGCAAAGGTTTCATTGTAGTCAATCCCTTCAACTTGGGAAAAACCTTTGGCAACTAACCTTGCCTTAAGTCTTTCAACACTTCCATCTGATGCATACTTAGTTCTGTAGACCCATTTACATTTGACAAGTTTTCTTCCTTTTGGAAAAGGTACAAGATCCCAAGTATCGTTCTCAATTAAGGAACGATATTCTTCATCCATGGCTGCATCCCAATCTGGATTCCCTGAAGCTTCTGCAAAAGTTTCTGGATCATGATTCTCGGAAACTTGAGCCAAAAGAGAAGAGGCTCGCTGAAACTGAGAACGTGTTCGACGTTGATCTCTAGGATCGCCGGCAAGATCACCAGCTGCTTCACATGTTGAATGGACCCATCGAGGAAGCACTTGTGTTGGTGCAACTGGAGGAACATGAGCAGGCGGAGGTGGATTTTCATCCTCACTGTCATCATCAGAAACTGAAGTTGGAAACCTGTCAAGTAAGTTGGAAGAAGAAGAAGAAGAAGGCACAAACACCGAATCAGGCTCACAGGCCAAAGATGGCACACTCACCGAGTTAGGCTCGCAGGCCAAGATATTTTCATCAAATTTAACATCTCTTCTAATGATTATAGCATGAGAATGTGGTTGAAGAAGTCTATAACCTTTTACATCTTCAGAATATCCAACAAATATGCACTTTTCATTTTTAGGTTGCAATGCTTTCCGTTTTTCATCCGGAATGTGAGCCCATGCTTCACTACCAAACACACGAAAGTGACTTACATCAGGTTTAATTTTACTCCATGCTTCTTCCGGTGTTATACCTTGTAATGCTTTTGTGGGGGTGTGATTAACTATATAATTTGCACAATTTATGGCTTCAGCCCAAAATTGAAGACTTAGTCCCTTAGATTGGATCATACAATTAGCCATTTCTTTTAAAGTGTGGTTCTTCCGCTCAGCTACACCATTTTGTTGTGGTGTATATGGAACAGTGTGCTGTTGTTGGATGCCTTGTTCAGTGCAGAAAGTAGTGAACTATTTGTTAACATATTCTCCTCCATTGTTAGATCTTAACTTAATAATTTGATGACCAGATTGTTTTTCAACAAGGGCCTTGTAGGCCAAGAACATGTTAAATACTTCGCTCTTAAGTTTTAGGAAATAAACCCAAGTGCATCTGGTGTAATCATCAATGAAAGTTAAGAAATACTTGAAACCAGAAAAGGAAGCAGATGGAAGAGGGCCACACAAGTCACTATGCGCAAGCTCCAAGGGTACTGAGGCATGCCAAGAGGCACGTTTGTCAAAACTGTCCCGATGATGTTTTCCAAGTACACAACCGGAACAAACACCATCTCTGCAAGATACCATCGGAAGACCTGTCACCATATTTTATTTACATAGTTGTTGCAATGAGCGATAATTTAAGTGACCAAATCGCTCATGCCAAAGTTTGCTCAAGTTATCACTATGAGCAACAAAAACTGAAGGGAAAGGTGATGACCCAAAGTTGTTAAACTTGTACAACCTGGTAATATCATCAACAATTCCAGTAGCTAGAACCTGTTGAGGATCTTTAAAATACTTGATTACAACTTGGTGAGGTGTAAAGGTCACAGTTTTACCTTCACCAGAATGAGTGATCTGATAGACTGATAACAAATTGCAGGAAATTCTTGGAACACATAGTACATCACTAAAATGACCATTATCTACTGGAACTGTTCCAGCTCCTACAACACTTAGAGATCTATCATCACCAACAAATATTTGTTTGGTGTTACATTCATGCATAGTAGAAAAGATGGCTTGATCCTTAGCCATATGATAAGATGCTCCAGAATCAATGAGCCATTCATTTGAAGTAGAAGAAGAAGATGCATTATAAGAATAACCAGAAGCACAAAGTGCATGTCCATGAGAGGTAGATTCTGATGGCGAATCTAGGCTGATGTGGTGCTTCTTCATTGCTGCTTCCAAGGCTGCCATCTTCTTGAAACACTTTGATTCATCATGATTATCTTTCCCGCATTAGTTGCAATGCCGCTCAGTCTTCTTGCCTTTTGGCTTGGATCCTTTGTCATTTTTTAAAGAAGGAGCTGACTGAGAGGGTTTGGGACCCTTGTTTGACTTATTATTGCGAAAATTTTGTTTCTTAGGAGGCTTGGACTTTTCTTTCTGTTGGGACAATAAGGCTTTCCGAGATGTATCTGCATTGTTGATTATTCCAAGGTGAATGAGTTTATCTTGTTCTCTAATTAAGGAATCACAAAAGGATTCAAGACTAGGCTCTTGATAGCTAGCTGCATTCAAGGATGCTTTCATGGAGTAAAATGTAGATACAAAAACAGAATATGCAGGTCCAAGTTTGGAAAGAATATGATAAATGCACTATTTGTCTTCCCTTTCAATCTTACATTCTGCACATAAAAGCTTGAGAGTTTTGTACTTAGATAAATAATCTTGAATGCATGAAAAGTCACTTGGATTTAAAGAACTCAACTCATTTTCGAGTTCGTGACCTCGAATTTCATTGTGTTTACCAAACACAGTTTCCAACTTGTCCCAAGCAGTATTAGGTTCATCAATTCCAGATATGTGGAATCGCAAATCAGTAGAGATTGACATCCCAATCAATCCACGAGCTTCATCACATCTATTTGCCCATTTTATTTTCTTATCATCATCAGTGGGTTCGTAGAACATCCTCCATACGAGATTTCCATGAGAAATAGTTAGAACTGTTAAGTAGAATATCATAATGGGCGGCCATATTTGTAAAGTAATGGCTGTAAAAGTAGAAACCAATAGTCTGGATGTGAAGTGCTCGAAAAAATAGGCGGTTTCAAAAAAAACGGCACTGAAAACTGACTCTGTATGATGAAGTTATGCTTGAACAAAGAAACTGTTGAAGACGTCCCCAATAGTGACGTGGCAGCTAGAGAATGTCCAGCAAAAAAAGAACCCCCCTCTTCCCAAGATGAACGTTTTGACAATCACTTTAAAAAAGTTGCTTTAAGTGAATCACTTTTGTAAAATAAGTGATTTCACTTTTACAATGATATTACTTTTTAAATAGTGCAACAATAAAAAAAACTTAAGTGACTCACTTGTATTTTTATTTTTTATTATTTAAGTGAGATGCACTTTTACAATAAAGTAACTTGAAAATAGAAATTGCATACACTTTTCCTTTTAAAAGTAACTTCCTAAGAATTGAACTCAAGACCTATTAAGGAATAAAGCAACTTTGAACCAAGTGAGCTAGATTAAAAGGTATGTAAAATATGGGAATGAGGAAGGGGGCTTTTTTTTTATTTTTTTTTTTACTCTTCTTGCTCGGTTTGCGTGCTTGCCCTTTTTCCTGCAAAACAGACCACAAAACGAAACAAAAAAAACTTTTCCACACTTGTGGAGTTAGATCTTGTTAGCTTGCCCGGAAAGTCTACGTTTACTCTCTGTTTCTGATTTGCCGAGATCGCGCAAAGGTGCACGGCAAAGAGCATACGCAGCCGAGAAAAACCCTTTCCCTTTCTGTTTCTGATTTGCCGAGATCGCTCAAGGTGCACGGCAACTAGCATACGCAGACGGGAAAGCAACAATCCGAACCAAAAAAAAAAATCTAACAGTAAGAAAAATGAAATATGATATTTTTTCTTATTAAAAAACGAAATAAAAAAAAATGCGTCACTGTAACATTATACCTTCAGATCTGATGAAATATGCGTTTCTGGAGCAACCGGGAACCATTTTCGATCAAACGAAAACTATTTCCCAATGGAAACAACGCTCCGGACGCAATGGAACACCTCCCACTGCCCATAAATGCACATAAATACCAGAACTAGAAACCCTTTCGAGTTTCGGCAATAACAGTTCAAGATCTAGATCATAACCGGAAGCGGCACTTCATAAAAGCTCTGATACCATGTTCGGGTACACAGGGTACTACCAAAGGACCAAACACCAAGAGCAACCACTTCACATAAACAGATCACAGATCAACACACCGATATTTTGACGTGGTTTAAACCCTCTTGAGAGAAACACTCCACGGCCCCGGCCAAATAGCTTCTACGGGACAATTTATTATGCAAAGAAAGAAAGTTACAAATGAGCTTCTCATAATCGATCAACTAAACAATGACCATCCATGCTCTTTAAATAGAGATCATGGACCAATTGGGTGTTAAGCCACGTATCAAGGTTAGGTTTGATCTAAGAGAAGTTGAGCCGTCGGATCACTCTATGTCGGAAACATATCGTGACCGTCGGATTAAGTATTTACAAATGCATACTAATGCATACTAAAGAAACACACTATCCCTAACGGATATATTACACAAGTTGATCTTAACTAACTCCTAAGTGTCTAAATATCCTAACAGTAATATATGTTTCATAAGTCCTCCCTATCATGACTATGTCTACGCACAAATTAGTAAGAAAGTTGTGTTTTTTGTCAATGAATTCATAAATAATGTGTCATTTGTCAACAGGCTATTGAGAAAGCAATTGGCATCCTTGGAGATTAAGACTATGAGTACCATCTTGTGTGTTTGGGTGTATTTATTTATGGATGCAAAAATGTCATGTGAAAAACTGTGATCGACTAGAAGCCTAGCTCCTAGGATCTCTCTTGGACACATTAAGTTATAATGTTCCCATTCTGACACTAATTTTTTGGCTTTAGATCACAAATTACCAGGCTCCAGGAAAATACATTCTGAAACCAGGTTTGAAGAAAAAGGCTATCTGAAGCTCTCACCTTGTAGTGGAAAGTGAGATAGGCAGTTTTATTTCTTATCTTTGACCTCATATTGTAGAATTTCTTAGGAGATTCTTTAGGCACTCCTTATGACTGCCCTGAAATGCTCTTCCTAGTCCACTGACCTATTTTGGTCATTCATGAATTTTTTTGTACATCTTAAGCATTTTTATGACTTTTGCAGATAAAGCAATTACTTTGACTGTAATAGTGTATAAATGATTTTGGCAAAATAACCCAACTTGTGATCTCAAAGATTCAATTTTGAGCACATAACTTATTTTCTCCAAACCATAAATAGAGATCTTTATTCTTAATTTACAACACTCACTGAGGAACCTCTCTTCTCAATTTATAGTTTTTCATGTCCAAAATGATTTGATTATTGCGTTGACCTATCCATTTCTACATTTCCTTCGCATTCAACTACTTGGCTCTTTTTATAAGGGATTTTCCTGGGTATAGCTCTCAGTCCTTATGCGGTCCTCCCTGTCCAAATCCTTCGAGGAGGATGGCTTCTTTCTTCCCTGTTGTCTGGCTAGCTTGGGGAAGCAAGAAATAGATAGAGGGTCAAGCTTTTCTACATATTAGATTAGATTAGGGAGACCCCGGATCTCTTCCCGACACCTCCTTCTCAATGGGTTGTCCTAGCTCCGTGGGACTTTTCACGAGCTCTCAAACATCCTCAAATAATTAATGGCCATCTTAAAAGTTTTAAGTAAAAGGATAGATAAATAAAAGATAAAGATAATGCCAACTTTTCAGCAAGTTAATATTACCAGTAATTACTAGGTTCTGGGGTTAGTTTTATGGTTTTTTTTTACCTATCTTTTTTATTTATTTATTTTCAGGGTCAAAATCGTGCTCTCCCCAATGTATAGACCCATACAAAACTAGACAATTCTATACCAAACCACCCAGTTCAGGCATTTATAGCCAGTTCGGGTACAGAATTGGATGGTTCACTACTGAACCAACCATTTCGAGTTCAAGGCCACAATTTGGGCCGGTTAGGCCTATAAACCAGTTGAACCAGCCAATTTTTACAAAACCAATCTTGTTCTAATAAAACTGGTTCATAGATGGGTTCATAACTTCATACATGGTTTTCACTGAATCAGTAAGTTTTTTTTGTTTTTCTTAGATAGCTTAGCTAGATGAAGCAGCAACATTTTTTCTTCTTATTTAGCTTATCTGAAGTATTTGTATGCTTCAATCTTTAATCTAAAATGGACTTGCTAGAGTATTTGAATGCTTCTAGCTTTAAACATGGACGAGCTGTAGTATTTGAATGCAGGAGGAGGAAGAGGTCTCCTTGTATGATTTTCTTGTTAAAAATTTATATTTCTCATTTCTAACCACACTAACCAAATTTGGTTGAATTGGGAAAATAAATATGGAAGTTTGAGTGTTCTATTCGTAGTTTAAATCGATTTTCTTGATAGAATTGAGAGCATGGATTGATACTACAGGTTCCTGTGTTAATTGTTTAATTTGCACCATTTTTTAAAGATTTTATGGAGGCATTTCTCATGTCCCTATTATTTATAACCATTCCTAGTTTAAAAACACCTTTAAATGACATATTTAGCTCGTGGGCACTTCTAGGTATGTTACTTATGATGGAGGATCTACGTATGGAACAGAGCGAAGGGAGGAAGAAGATACTGTATATGGATCTCACTCATGAAGGTCCGTAACAGGCTCTCTATCTCTATAATATATTAGGGTTGGGTATCAATCTATAACTGGAAGGAATGCGGGCTCTAAGAAAAAGTATGTTGATGTTGGGTCTACTGATGCTACTTATGGCAATGGTGCATAAACTGACTCTGTTCCCAGTGCATCTATATCTGCCTATCCTCCCTCCTTTGGTGTGGTGATGATCTACACAGGACAACGAGCTAGATGAGTGAATCCTCAGTCACTTTCATGTCTAATGGACTAGACATAGAACCCTACGAACCATAGTGCATTGTACTGATAATCTATGTCTACAACTTGTGTAACCTGTTTATATTGTGACTTGTCTAACTTGTTTATATTGTGAAATTTGATTATATATAGATGATTTTTTTTCTAAATCAAAATTTTTTCTTTGTATAATACAGAATTCGAACTCAAACTTGATAACTATATTTCTTTTTTTGTTGGTATGCACAGAATTCAAGCTCAAACAAGTGATAACTATATTTCTAACCATGTTCCTTCTCTTTTCCCTGTGGGAGATGCAGATACTTGCCAGGACTTGACAAGGGAAAATGAATGTGTTTCTTCTTCATAAAATTGGAGGCCAAGACTCCCCGTGGGTTGTTGGCACGTCCCATTCTGACAAGCTATTACAAGAGCCACTACTCTAGGGAAAGGCCTCACGATCCCTGCAATGTTTATACCAGTCCTATCTAGGAAATTCTCTACCCTGATGCCTACCAGAGTTCGACTTAGTTTGTTGGGTAAGAGATAATCCTTTCTCTAGTTCTATAAATAGCTTAATAGAAGATATTTGAGGGGTAGAAGAATGTGGTATTTATGTTGTCTTATTAGGGCATTCACTATGAAGATGGTGATGTACTCGAGGTGATGCCATGCCAAAACTTAGTAACAGTTGATGCTTTTATTAAACGTTGTTCTTTGGATCCAGATGGCTACATTATAGTAGGTTGAGTATTGTATCTCTTTAGACTCTTCTAAGATTACATATTAATGCCGTTCATATGCATATTTGGTACTTTATCGAATTAGATCTGGTAGTGTGAAGATTGGTATTGCACATAATTGTACTTTCACTTGTGCCAGTGATATTGTTCATTGTTTTGGGTGTGAATTTAGCCAAAATGCAATGCAAATTTTGTGACTATAAATAAGAGGGAGATTGTTAGTAGAGGAATTATACAAATATTACAATACAAACAATGATCCAAATCATAGATGAAATAATAGTAATTGGCAATTAATGTGCAAGGGCCACGAAAATATTAAATTGGCGATAATCGAGATTGCTTAGAAATAATTGGGAAAAATCGACCAATCTTGGTCCCCCTGTAGTGTTGAAGAAAATAATCTGGATTATTTTGAAATAAATGTCTTGTTGATTGCATCAAGATTAGTTTGATCAATTGGAGATTATTTCATCTATGACACAAATGAAAAGGATAGAATAAACTACTGACAAGCTATGTGTTGATGTGTTTGGAAGCTATATATTTTAAATTTTTTATTAAGGTGGATGGATGGTGACCATGTCGAATGAAACTGAGGTAGTTCCTGGCTCTCAAGTCATTATACAACAACGTTTTAACCAGGTCAAGTTTAACATTAGTGTTCCTGTTCTTATGTTTTGTTGGCATGTCTTTTCTTTCCTATTTGCATGGTTTTATTTTCTAGTTACAATGTTGTTTATTCACTCAGTAGAGTGCCAGAAATCATTGTTGATTCCCTTAGCTGATCATGGGAAAACACACATCAATTGCAGTTTCACAAGTGGCAAACAATAACTGATAGTCTATTGACTATAATCAGTTGTGTGAATCCTGATTTTACCAAACCAAGGATAATGAATGACTTCAATTTTTTGGTCTTGTAGGCTATAGAGCTAGAAAAACAACTGTGTGCTCTGATTGAATCCAAAGGTCCCTTGGGTGTCAATGTTCGGGACTTTCGATGCAAGATATGTGATAGTTATGAAGTTATCATTTTAGAGGACCATGATTTTGCAGAAAATCATGATGTTCAACAAGCTCTTTGGAGGCTCCATTAAAAGAAAATTGAAGAGTTTCGAACTAGAATTCACAAGAGTATTGCTGCAACCATAGCTACCTCTTCAGGGCCAACTATTCCCATGCCTCGAGCTAAAAATATCACAAGAAGTGAGCCTGTTCACAAGGTTTTGGCAAGTTTTAAGAGTTTCTTGTCTAAAGCAAAGGGATTTTACCATGAATTGATTTTGAAGTTGAGGGAAAAGCATGGGTTTCCTGAGGACTTCTTCTCCACTGAAGAGATTAAATGTACTAACAATCAAAAGAGTGCTTCAGATTTGAAAAGATGCCAGTTATCATGCCATCACTGCTTGATATATTTAGGTGATCTTGGTCGTTACAAAGAATTACATGGAGATGCAAATGGGAAAAACCATGATTGATCAATTGCTTCTAATTATTACCTGAAAGCAGTCTCTTTTTGGCCAGCAAGCGGGAACCCTTATAACCAGGAGGGTCTAAATCTTGTTGCATTTGTATAATTAAAAATTAATTCTATCTCTCACTAAAAATTTGAAAGTGCCATTTTAGATGGATAGCTATTTTAGTTCTTGTAATGATTGTGGTTTAGTTCTAAACTGTGACTACATTTTTAACTTCTAAAGCCATTAGCTTTCATGCTACCACTTTTATCTTCTAATTGTGACTTCATAGTTGCTTGCAAGTTTGTCTCGTGATATTCTTTCCTGATATATATTTTAAAAACTCTATAATTGTTTTCTAGTTGTAATTTGCAGCTGGATGTTTTGGCAACTTATGTGGGGGATGAGCTGCTAGCTTTATACTGCTACTTTCGAAGTTTGGCTGTTGAGATGCCTTTTTTGACAGCACGGGCCAATCTGATTTTATTGTTTGAGAAGGTAATGAAGGTACCTTATCTCATCTTTTGTTCACAACAACTCAGTGGGCACAATCATTAGCTTAGCTTAGGAGAGAAGCACATTCAACATGAAGATTATATTTGTAAAAAGTGGAATAGATTGTTTTTAACCGAAACAACATATGCTATGATGATAACTAGAGGTTCTGATGGTGGTCATAATGTCATATGTTTGCTTTTATTCTTTCTCAAGTTTACATTTACAAACTTCTCACTACCTTGGACAGATTTGGTATTTATTTGGTGCCCATATTTAGAGATGAGACTGCTTTTTACCACTGTTAGGCACAGGAACAGGCCTAAATTTGAGCTAGCATGCCCAGGGTGAAAGTGATGTGGGTTTATTGCTGCTTTCTCACCCACAAGACTGCCCGGAATTGGTCTAATGTGGCTATTTAATGTTGCAACTATGCCCAGAATTACCACTCAGTGGTGTTGATTGAGCTTGACTAAATGTTTGTTTTGTCACTCTGGATGGACCTCTCTAAGTACAAGTTGCGCTGCAACTACAAATACTGTGCATGTATTTTGTGCATCATCTTCCTAAAAAATATCATCTAAATGCAATGGCTAGTTACGTTAAAGATAAATACAAAAACTTAGAGAACTTAAAACATGTTTAAATCTAACTTTGTGTTGAATATGGTTCTTTAAATCATTTTTTTGAGAGATGTTTCTCTTATCACATTGTGGCAAGCATGCTGTTTTCCAATCTTAGAATCTTACAGTGAATGTAATGTAATTTGGTTACAATACTCCAGGAACATTTCTTCGGCTAAGAAGCCATGGATGTGGGGTATCTATTCTGCCAAAGTTGCCCAAGACTTGCACCTTGCCCCAACCACTTGAAATGGATCATTTCCATGGGAATGATTGTCCATGAGGGAAAACCATGTCTGTAAATACTTTCAACCCTTTTGGGGGAATGTCACCATCCCTACTTAACCATAGAACCAAGACCTTGTTGACATCAACTATAGGTTTTAATTATTTTATGAACTCCTAAGTTTTATGTGATGGTCATTCATTTGGGAGCAATTCAGGGGTAATGGTAAAATGGATTCATTACTATTGCAAATTCATGAAATAAATTTTCCTTTTTTGTTCAAGAAAGGATATGATAGAAGAAATGTGAATAATAAGCGTAGGGCCTGTGTGCTGTTGGAAAGCTTTATTACTTTTGTTAATATCAAATAACATACAAGGTGTGTCATTTGTAGTTACCTGTATTTATGAAGTAGGGGTGGAAGGATCATAATTGATCCTTCTTTGAAAATATTTTTTGTTACATGGTTACACCAGCCAATTAATCATCAGAAATTGTTTTCTCCAAAAGGGTGTATGGAAACTAAGCATTCTTTAGGCATTTGCCAAAAAATTCATTATTATTGGAATCGTGGAATAAGAGAAAAGTAAAGCACATTCATAAATTTTCCTAGCAAAAGTTTGAATGCATTTTAATGCTCTATACCTCTTATAGCTGTAGAATTAACTTTTGCTATCATTCATTTTTCTAAGAATTTTTTACTGCTATATATTCAATTTAGTCTTTACAAACACTTAAGCATCTTTCTGGATGCAACAAATGTTATTTTTCAGGACAAATTTGATGCAATTTCGTTCAGAGTATAAATATGCTTTCCTCGAAAAGCATGGTGTCAAGATGGGTTTCATGTCAGGATTTGTAAAGGTAATCAGTTAGGTTATGTCATTTGAATCCATTCATGTCCAAGCATAACAACTTCTAGCTGTTCTGATTTTTCATTCATTTGATAGCGTGGGTGCAGTCAACACACTTCAAAACCAACCTATACAATATTTTTTTTCATTTGTATCCAGGCTACAATGAGTGCACTTCAGAATCAATCTACAGTTAATGTTGTCATAGATGGTGATGATATTATATACAGATATTATGTTGACATCAACATTGTTGTTTGTACACCAAAGGTTTGAACTTTGTTCACTCAATATTATATGGTGCAGTATGCATATGCCTATATTGATTGGTATGAAAAGGTTTTTGTTATCAAACTTTTACCTTCACAGGTTCTAGACATGCTTTTTGCAGTCTTCATAAGTTGATTTATTTGACTTGTGCCTAAATTTTGATTTTTATGAATGGTATATAGATACAATGTATGCTTAGAGTAATAACAGAGGCAATTATTTTGCAATTTGTAGTTCTTGATTGATGCAGTTGAGACTTGAGAGGGATCAATTTTAAATTTACATCACTATTGAATAGTTGTAAAACTACAAACAGAGGGATAGGTTGTATTTGGTGTTAAACTCAGTAGTTCCCCTGGTGGTACTTAGGGTCAACCTAAACGGTTATTTCTCACTCATCAAAGAAGTAAAAGTGATAATTAAAAGGACTCGTGCAAACTTTTCTATGCATAAATATTGAATCTACAAGCATTGTTGTTGTGCTCAATTTCTTATGGGATTACTTAAGATATGACAAAGTTTGTATAAATGTTTGAAATGATACTAAATAAGGTAGACCTGAGGGACTGAAGGAAGATAGCACAAGACAATACTGGACTGAAATCTATAGGTGGATGGAATAGAATCACGTTGAACCCACCATCAATGTTTGATTCTTACGAAAGCAGCTCCCCTCATATTATTGGTTAGCATTTTCAACACTGAAGCTTCTACTGCATTTTTTTCTTGGCATAAGCATTGGTTCAATGAAATTAATGCATGATCCTTCATTCAGGTAAACCAAAATCATCAACAATGCCCGTACAAAACACAAGTACATGTTCAAAACGACATGTTTTGGATGATATTGGTAATCATCTTCCTTCCAAGAAAGATGTCACATAGAGATGAATTCTATTTAAGGGTGCTAGCTCAATGGTAGAGCACCTGCCTTATAGGCAGGAGGTTGGTGGTTCAATTCCTTCATGCCCTATTTATATTCTGAAACCACTAAAAAGAGATAAATGACTAGAAAAATGACCAAAATTTGCATATAAATGACCTCCAGTACAACATAAGAGATAAGCCACCAAAATATGCATATAAATGACCACTTTTGAGTTGGCGATCGCTGGTAGCAAATTAGAGGTCATTTATCACGTGACAAAAAATGTGGTCATTCATTGTGACAATTATTGACCAAATATATTACAAAATTAATGACCAAATTAATGACCAAATTAATGACCAAATATATGACCACAAGACAAGCTATAAATAACCAAGCTAAATATGACCACATTTTTGGTTGCGTGATATATGACCGCTAATTTGCTACCAATGTTCACCGACTCAAAAGTGGTAATTTATATGTGGATTTTGGTCTTTTTTTGGCCACTTATCTCTCATTTTGTACTAGTGTTACCATCTCCAAAGGCATACCATAGGCATGCCAGAGCGTATTGGTAGATTGCTCCGACGTGTGGCGAGAGAAGTAGTATGTTACCATGAGCACCGTGAGCCTCATGATTAGTGTTTAGGAAGTAGTGTTACTAGCGGCATGTACACGATATGTAGGCCAGAGAGCCAATTTTGGTATGGGACATGATCCCAATTTTGTCTTTTTGATGCATCACGCTATTGTACTTGGAAAAATACTTTTTACATGATATTTATATACATGGATCTATCTCTATGGATTTTTTTATTTATGATGAGTTGTGTATTTACATTTTTTTCATGCATTTTTTGTGATATATTGTTAATATGTGGTCCAGATGCCAATCCAATATATAGTTATCTAACGAATCAACCACCATATTGAATTCTCTTGGTGCATGTTGATATTGGATATAGTCAAATGACCGTTCCAAGAGGTGTACCCTTCTGAATAATCAAAGTAATGTAGGATCACGAATGGTGTAGACACGATTCAACTGAGATACCATGAGTTGAGAGTCCAGGTAGACTAAAAAATATGGATCCCGAGAGAAGCAACTTTAGTTAGGAGTCCGATAACTACATGGTACTCCGCGATGTTGTTTGTTGCGGGGCTTAAACAGATGCCACCCAAGGATATCAACTCACCGGCATGGGAATACAATACCCATGCTATAGAAGCAAGGTTTCGGGTATGTCGACTCACACCATCCGTGAATCCATAGTACGCTCACATTTGTGCATACAAGCACAAGTCTAGATAAATAAAAATGTATGAAATAGAATCCTCACATGCAAAAGTGAGCTAAAATCATACTAAATACATTATTTAAAAGATGTGTTTATGCAAGATAGACCTACGCATGGAATCACTTCAGGTAGATCCCGTTGTGGGGTTCTCCCAAATGTATACGATCACAATTGACAAGCTTGTAAGCTCATTTATCTAACACACGTTTGACGACGTAGGGATCATACCACATGGATTCCAATTTTCCCTTACCTAGCTTATCTTGCATTTGATCATAGGTAAGGACTAGGTTACCCTCATTGAACACCCACGGTTGAACGGATTTATCGTACTGAGCTTTGATGCGCTTTTTGTGAGCTTCATTAGCGAGTGTGTCAACTCGGCGAGTTTCATATAGCTTGGCCAGATATAGAAACCGTTCCTCTTCGGTGTTGGTGTTAGGTAAAAGTTCTACTGCTAGCTTTAGAGATGGTGTTTCACATACAATTGGGAGGATCGCTTCCAAGCCATACCCAAGTTGAAATGGTGTCAACCCGGTTACGTTTTTGATCGAAGTCCTGTAGGCCCAAAGAGATGAAAAGAGAGCTAAGTGCCAACTTTATTTTTGTGTGCCCATAGTGCGTTCGATCATGCATTTAAAGACTTTAATAATTGTCTCTACTTGACCATTTTCTTGTGGGTAGTATGGGTTTGAGTTTTCATGGCGAAAAACTAGTTTGGAACTCAGTTCTTCCATCATGTGATTCCTCAAGTGGGAACCATAATCAGTTATGATGGCCTACATGATGCCAAACCTAGCTATAATGTGATTGAATATGAATAGTGTTTCTATTTTTCCATCCTTGGCGTATGTAGGCACGGCTTCAACCCATTTTGTAAAGTAGTCAACGATGACGATGACATAACTATGTCCCTCGGCTGAAGTGGGATTACAATGCATGAGTAACGTGTGAGCCAACTTCTTGACATGTGAGTGACGTGTCTCAGAGTCAATGAAACTCTTGCTGAGATAGTACACAACATGTTCCTGACCGTTATTGTCTTCCTGAACCATCACCATGCCGACGTTGGTAGTAGAGGCGGCGAGAGATAAAATATAGTCATGTGTACAGTGGGGGGTTGTATCACAGGTGCATTAGTAAGGGCGTTTTTTAGGTTTTCAAAATTACGTTGGGATTCATCATCCCAAATGAAAGGAATGTCTTTTTTGAAAAGCCTCATGTAGCCCTTAGTGATCTCAACGAAGTTGTAGATAAATTGGTGCAAAAGATTTACATGCCCTTGCAAAATCTAGAGTTTTCGAATATTGGAGGGGGGAGGTAAGGATAAAATAACCTCCACCTTTGACGGATCAAGGCGTATGCCATCCTTGGAGATAATGAAACCTAACAATATGTCGGCAACACATAATACACATTTATGTGGATTTAGGTGAATGCTATATGACGACATCATGAGAATATTAGAATCAGATGATCAGGATGGTCCTCTCGTGAATTTGGAATGCACGGTTAGGTCATCCAGATAGGGCTCCACAACATGCTTGATATCATGAAATGCATATGACACGACCTGTTGAAACGTGGCCCCAACTTTCTTGATACCAAAGGGTAATTTGCAATATGCAAAGGTCCCCCATGGGAATATGAAAGCATTTTAATGTTGGTAAGACGGACGTATCTCAATCTGATTGTAGCTAGAGAAGCCATCCATAGATGACAAGATAACACTCCTAGCACAGTTGTTGATAATCTAGTCGATGAAGGGAGTTGGGTAGTTGTCCTTGGGACAAGCTTTGTCCAAGTCTCTATAATCAATGTAGACTCTAATCGTGCCTTGTTTCTTAGCTACAGGGACAATATTAGAAACTCAATCTTTCAATGGGACATGGTATATTAAACTAGCACGAATAAGTTTTTCAACTTGTGCTTTAATAGATGCAGTTTTGAGGGGATGAACGGGTCAGAGTTTCTGCCGGATGGGTCGGGCACTAGGATAGACTTGGATTTCGTGAACCACTATGGAGGGGTCTATCCATGGCATTTCTTCATAACTCCAAGTGAAAACATCACGAAACTCTTTGAATAAGGAAGTATAGAATTGCACCTTAGTAGGTGTACAGGTTTTTCCTAGATGAATATGTTCCACGATACCAAGTTTCACGGAAATGTCAATAGGAATGGTCTCCATGATATTGGCTAAGTTTACTTCGGAAAACACATCATGTGAAGAAGAGGGAAATGTAGTGTTGACAATGTCCACTGAAGCATTTGATTTTGTATCATGATCGACTTCCTGAATCATTGGGAAAGAAGACGGATGGTGGTGAGCTTCCCATGGTGGTTCATCGATGCTCAAGATATCCATGATTGATTCGTCAGACAAAAAATTCTATGAAAGAGGGTCGATAATGGGTAAGGATGAGTTGATTCGAGGTGAGAGGGGTGCCACACCATGGTGGTCAATTGTATCGATCCAACCGGTTGCTGATTGGATCGCATGGTAGGTTTCTTGATTATGGTTCAGAGGCATAGAATCACTAATGATTTCGCAATCGGTAGGACTCAGAAGAATCCACGAATCGTGAGATTCGTGAGGCTGAATGATGCTCAAAGAGATCATGTGGATTGGAAAAACTGGGGGTGGGAGTTTCGAAAATACTCCAATGATGGAGGAGTCTTTCAAGAAACCAACACCATTGTCTTCATAATTATGTTGAGATTGTGTCAATAATGGGATATTATTAGCACTATTGGAGTGGACGTCTGAAGTGCAAAATTCTAATTGATCGGTGGTAACAATTTTCCCCTGATGAGGAAATTGGACCAAATGAAAAACCGAGGATGCTACTATAGTCATGGCATAAAACCAATTTTGACCGTGTAAGATGTTATAATCTAATGGAGCATCTACGATTTCAACATGGATAGAGACGTTTTTTTCCTCCTAGTTCTAGAACGAGCGATGGGACGAGTCTGTATGGTTGGAAGCCGCAACCGTCAAAGGATTTTAGAGTGGTGGGGGACTGAGTCACTTCGGGAGAGCCAATAGCTCTCCAACAGGACAAAGACATGATTGATGTGGAAGCACCTTCGTCCAAAACAGTACGATGGATTTTGTTTCCATAGATTTTAGTGTGAATCTTAAAGGCCAACTGCTGAGATAGTCATGGCTGAAAGTATTCCAAATTAAACATGATCATATAAGAAGAATCAGGATCAATGGCTCCAAGTGATGACAATAGGGTTTTATGTTGAGTAGGACAATGTTGTAAAAATTTGAGAATTGACATCGCACAAGGTGCTTGATCTAAGTCCTCAACAATGTTGTAATTTTGGACAACTCGCGCATTGGTATTAAATGTCGCCTTTCGAATGGTGGACTTTGTTGGGCGCAACACAATGTCAGTAGGAGGTCTCTCGATATGAAGAGAACCTGATGGAGGTGGTGTTGGAATGTCTTCCATAGTCGTTTTGTCTTTGGAATTCCCATTCTTATTGGGAATGGAGACATAGTCATATGTCTTTGAACGAGTGGTTATGTGAATAGTCTCATTACTCATCATAAGGATATCGTGGTGCGAAGATGTTTCTGGTTGGGAATTGTCATTTTGGTTTCCCCCTTTCAGGGGGTTGTGTGAAACTGTGTATCCAGATCTTGTATGACTGCATTTTACACTATGTGTCCAGATCTTATATGGCTGTGTTTTACACTATCTGACCAGATCTTGTATGATTGCGTTTTACACTGTGGTGTCCGGATCTTGTATGACTGTGTTTTACATTGTGGTGTCCAGATCTTGTATGACTGCATTTTACAATGTAGTATTCTAGATCTTGTAAGAATGCATTGTACACTGTAGCAGTCCATATTATGTATGAATGTGCTTTACATAGTAGTGTTCCATAGTTTCGAGCATTAACGAGTTGGGTTATTTAAAAGTTTGGCTAAGGGAGTGGCCCCCATGATGCCTTTTTCTTTAACCAGTTTCTCGGTTTTTAGGAGAGAACGATCCCTCCTTACTCATGACAACTAAGTATTTCCTTGAATTTGTATGGTATGATTGTTTTTGATAAAGTTAGGTCAAGAACTGAATAAAAATGAAGTTCAATCTTATTTTTCTATTAGTATTTGGGATTAGACTATCCTTATGAGTATGGAAGAAGTTGAATTAAAGGGTATCATATGATTCCACATTTAGATTAAGGGCATAGCCCTAACGTCCTTGAGTGAAAGCTGTTAAGCTATGGTTATGATAATTAAGCCTTATAAGTAATTATAAGTAGATTTATATCTACTTCTATTTTCTTAAATATTTCTTGAAGTAAATCTATACCCTAGTGGATTCTTGCCAGCTCGGGGATGGCATCTTGGTAGAAGAAATATACACCGGACATAGAGCCAATTGGTTGGGAGGAAAGTTGAAGTCAAACACTCAGTCACCCAGTCATTCCTTTCAGCTAAGTAGTCATTAGTTGACCTTGTCATTTCTCATACTTTGTCATTTCATATTAACACTAGTACACAATGAGGAATTAATGACCAAAAAAATGACTAAAATTCGACTATAAACAACTATTTTTGAGTCAGTGACTAATAGTAGCAAATTTCCACTATCTTATAGCTAGTTGTATTTCACTAGTCATTAATTGGTTGATGTATTAGTAATTGATTTAGTCATTTATAGTCACTGATTTAGTCATTGATAGTCACGGATTTAGTCATTGATAGTCACTGATTTAGTCATTGATTTAGCCATTGATTTAGTCATTGATTGCCACAATTAATGACTAAATATACGACTAAATAAACTACTAGATGATAACATATTAATGACTAAGATAAATAGGACTAAACGTTAGTTGCACTATAAGATACTGGAAATTAGCTACTAATAGTCGTATATATGCGAATTTATTCATTTTATTAGTCACTAATTTATGATAGGGTACAAAGGAATCGAACCACCAATCTCCTACCTATAATTATGCAGGTGCTCTACCACTGAGCTAGCACCCTTTAAGAAGTTGTTATTTCTTGACAATGATGATATTCAAACAAATTTTGCATCATTCAAGCATACACGATAATGATTACAAAGTTATTATAGATCCATAATGGCTTACCTTGTACTAGTCCTTCAAGTATTTCGACTGCATTTATTAAGTGCAAATATTTTTGTATCATTGGTAACTACAATTCAATGTTGTTGTAAGGAATTCAATGTAAGGGACAACTCTACTCCATAACAAGGGACAAGGTTGTGGTTTAACTCTCCTTAGTGCATTGCAGTTATTACTGTTGAGATAGAGAATTTACTACTCTCATTTCATTGAGAGGTAGTAGTGAAATTTCTATTCATGGTAAAGCACATATTTCATATTTGTGACAGCATTTGGTTTTAAGAGGAGCATATTTGGAAGGGGCCTTAGGTATTTTTTTGCTGTAACAATGTAGCAGTAGAATCCTTAGTGCATAGCTACATTGGTAAGAATTCTACAAGCTACATTGGTTTCCAATGTAGCTGTATTCTACGGCTACATTGGTCAGCATTCCACTAGCTCCTCTTGGTTTGGTGTTTGGTTTAGATTCATGTTTCTTGCTTTTATAGGAGACACGTTAGCGCTCCCACTTTGTATTAACAATCATGGTACCACACAGTCCCATTGACCTACTTTTGTGGTCATTTATTGGACAATAATAGAATTATCTTAACTTATCTTCTTCTAGCAGGTTGTCACAGAGTTTTGCAAGACTACATAAACACATGCAAAATCTGGCCACTATGTCGATATTGCCAATTTGACTATTAGTGGTTGAAATAATAAATGTGCCACTCTATTTGTGTTTCCTTTCCATTTCGTAGTCACTATGTTGAACTGCTGCAAATAAGTAATAACTCTGCATTACTAAGGTAGTGGATAGTCATCACTATGTTGAAATCTCAATAGGGTTACTCCAAAGATAATTTTGTTCCTTCCAATAAAAACAGAACAAGGTAAAGTATGACATTGAAAACTAGATTATTTGTGGCACTATGAAAAATGTTAATTCATACATGTGGCAACTTTTGTGGAGTCTTTTTCTCCACATCTTTAAAAGCCTTTGCATTAGCAGCTATTTTCTTCTCCTGTTTGGTTGCTTGTTTTTTCTTTATCTCAAACCATTGACATGCATTTGCATGGGCTGAAAGCACTAAGTCAACTTCAACCTACAGAAAGGTTGGTGAAACAAGAGCCAATGTTAAAAAAAAGTGGTGCGTAAAAAACGTGTTGCATAAATAAACTACTTATTGCATATAAAACCTAAATTTCTGATATATCTGGAGGGAAAATATTTGGGTGTCTGAAAAAGATAAATTATTGATTTTTTTTAACTGATGACACCATAAATAAGAATTTGTATATCATTTTTACATGTTTGATGTAGATATTTTTGTTTTTAAGTTAATCTTTAATGACACATGTTAACATTTTCTGGTTTCAAACTTCCAACATGACACACCTAAGATTTCCTTGCCATATTTCTATCAATTATACATGTTCCCATGTTCTTCTAGAGTTCTCCCTTTGTAGATCATTGAAATAGGATTCCCGTTCTAGCAAGGGAAAAATTTTAAAATCCAAATGCTTAGTGTTGATGCAGGGACAACAGTGGGTGTGGCAATTTTGATATTGGGTTTTCCAGTTGCAAGTTTGGCACTATACAAACCAAGAGAACTATCAAAACTAAGAAAAGTACAAAGAAACAATATTGTGAAAATTGCAATCAAGTTTCTGAACCCAAAAATAACGCATATTGATCTTAGTTATTATAATTTTAAACTCAATGTGGCCAATCTCTTATGACTGCTCAAAGGATTGGTGAAGTACCCAGTTCCATTATTGGCTAGTATAAATGCCTTATGTACCCCATGTTTGAAATTTTGAGTGAACCAAAATTAAATGCTTGCAGTTCAAGTGCAAAAGGCATAGTTTTAAGGGTGGGCATACAAAGAACATTTTGACACTGGTCACAAATGGTAATTTCAAGCCATGGTCAACAAAGTGACAAGTTCGATCCATGGCTAGCACAAGCATGCCAGGAGTGGTGATGAACAGAGACCCTAGCCCCTACTGTATCAACGTTCCACCAATCAAGGTGCTAATTGAGTAGCAATAGAATTTAAAAAGAAAACATCTTGAAGAATGGACAAATGTGATGCTTGAAAATGCAATTGAAATCTTTGAGCTAAAAACCCATTGCTTTGCTAGCTGATATTTATTCAAGTAAGTTAAATGTATATCCTAAATGTGGCCCAAAGAAAAGACCAGCTTTTCAAAATATAAGTAATGGTCCATGGATCCAAAGTGATCCAACTCACTCAAGCAAAGGAACTCCACACATTAATAAACTATGAATTTTCATTAAGTGACATAAATGCCATGCTACCTCAAATGCATCAAGAAAATGTTCCCGGAACTCTAAAAAATATTCCGCTACAGAACTCTCAATAAGCTGGATCTCCTCTTCAAACATTCGCCAAGGTTGATTGTTCCATGATAGTATGCCCAGGTATGATCAAATGGACCAAAAATCACACAGTGAACACTCGTTAGCATCAAGTTGCTATGAGATGCAAGCATTGGAGAAATCTGCTATAGAGAAAAGTGGAAGTGGGTTAGAAATACATCAAACCTTCAACATATCCTCTTTCTAGAATTTGTAACCAGACCTGAGATATATTTTACAGGTTAATAATTCTGCCACTTGAAGATAATAATAGAGTGATTTATATAGATCTATTGTAAAATCAAAGGAAGCAAAGGTATATAAGTTAGCCCTAACACTTCTTTGGACAAGTTGTCCTCCTGATTTATTGTAAGAATAAGTCAGTTGCCTTACAAAATTTGACATTTCTAGATCGATCTCTGTTATTCAGGTTTAAAATAAGGCTAAAAGTGTACCCCTTTTGTTGGCTACCTAGTTAACTTGTGCTCTTAGCATCGCCATTGTATACAGGAAGAGATATGACACTATATGAAAACTACAAATACTTTCTTAGACTAAGAGGGATGAATCTAGTATGCATGAAATAAATGTCTCAACATACAGGTCATCCAACCTCAAAAGTGAAATGGCATCAAGTACATCAAAACCGAGCATAAATATGTGGACAAAATTAGCACACTTTTGGAGGTCACCAATTTTTTGGGGTGTCTCACTGTGACTTCAATTAAACTTTACGGGTCAGAAATAGGACAATTGAGAATATTAAATACAAGAAAAGTTAGAACATGCTACTTACATTTAATTAATAATTACTCCAACAAGACATATACGAGTTAAGAAAAATGACACAATAGTAGAAATAATAATCTATATTAAAGTACGCGTATAAATTTCCATCCAAATTTTTTTCATGGGTGTGTATCTATGAGCTAGAACAAAGACTTTTGAAACTTATACCAGCCACCAAACATTACATAAGCTGTCAATGGTTCAAATTTTGGCTTCATGTGGCCAATATTCAATGTTCCATGCTGCATGCCAGTCTCCTCAATAGTATCTTGTAAAGTTGATTGTTGAACTACCATAGGCTGAGGATGTTCCACCAATGTTGTATTCATCTTATCTCTTGTTTAAATAGCTAGAAAAATGTATAAAATAAGCAACCACTACATCTTTTAACTGCCTCCGAACACTCTCTAGACGTATCTAAAGATTCTAAATAGTTAACACATTTCAACGAATCAACATTGAGAAACAATCTTTAGATGGATCCAATAAAATCATAAAGGCTACCAAAGAGATCCAAAAAGATTAGTATGGTCAGAGATGGAAGAAGTCGTAAACAAACAAGGGCACTTCAGATTAGGTTATTATGAATTTGAATAATTCAAATGCTCAATAGTCTAACACTTGGGTGTAAGGGTAGACCAACAAAGATCAGAATTTGACCAAAAATAACTTGCAATAGTATAGCATGAAATATAACATCCTATAGCAACAACTCTATGCACATGTTTCATACTTTGATTAAACAGTCTTGTAAGAAATTTTTCAGTTGTCATTTGAGAGGGCATCTACTATTTGTTGGGGTTGTTTCATGAACACAAACCAAACATTGAATCCCTATGCAGAAAACTAAAGGGCATGTCCTGTTGTATGCCTCGATACTCACAAAAATCAAATATGTTGGGAGAAAACTTTGGACATTGTGGCATAACATGAATACTATGGATTGCATTTATAACTCTCGAAAGTCGCATTTCCAAAGAGGTTTGGCTTTGTATCAAGATGTTGCAAAAAGAGGAGTTTATAAGTTTGTTGACTTCTCAACATACCCATATGCACATATGGGGCCCCTTCATCATTTTTTTAAGTTGTACCCAACCAAGTATTGAGTTTGCATATAGTAAGGAAGGCCCAAGGGGGTTAGGGGATATTTCAGTCATTAATAAATTAGGGAGAAGCATGAATATGCTTTCAATTTCTATGAAGATAATGCATCATTCAATTATTAGGGAAATAATGAGCCAATGTGCTATCATGGTAAAGAAAAACAAACAACAAGAGTCAAAATTGCAAACAATAACCATCTATAAAACCACATCTTTCTCCGTGCCAAATTAACCATGAACACTCACCTCTAAGCATATAGTTACACATAGTATGCTAACAATTCTATACTACACTACTAAACAACTTACCTGAATCTTTTGAGCATGTTGTCGTTGTCCTATTTGAACAACTTGCTCGAAATGTATTTTTTAAGTGTGTCTTCTTCCATATAACCTTGTAAACGTTGAAGAAAAATACTAGCAGTACTCTGCATTGTCAAAATGCAATTTTGGTCATAAATTAGGGCAGAGAAAAACATAATAGTTATAATTTTTATATTAATTAGTTCCTTGTTTCCTTTATTTTTGCTTATGTCAAGTTCTTTAGCCTATAAATAATTAGAGTGACATTGAACTCAAACTTATCTATCTATCAGGAGTTTAGATTCGTAAAATGCATCCTTAATACAAACTCTAATGAGAATTATGCCTTTGTAATGCTCGGTAAAGTAGAGGGGTAAGGTTGAGAAGAGAAAGAGTCCTCTGGACTGTCACCACCATCTCCAGTGGCTCTCTCCACAAGACTTTTATGGCATTCTTTTCAATCCTTTGGTTTTTAGAAAATACACTGAAAATTATTCAACCAATAAACACCTGTTGTCAATTACTTGTTTCCATGGAAGCTAAAAGATAACATACTAAGAAAACAACATTACCACTCCTTCAGTTCAGATTCTAGAATTTGTTTTAATTTTTATAAATGAAAAGTGACACGCCAATATTATATTAAGAGAACAGATACACTATAAAATAGATAGAGAGAATAAACTTTATTTGCAATCTAGAATTTATAATATCACTCACAAGGTCCCAATTAGGACAAAAATCATGGACCAGAATAACAAGTGCTTGAAAGTTAGGATGTATCAATAGATAAGAATGTATGCCATACCAAATGCATGAATGAAGATAATGGATATAAATTCTAACCCTCAAGCCTCTTTGTAACTTCAAAAATAATGCATCATCTGGTCATCGAATGTTGACCATGGAATTCCTAAAGACATAAATGGCTATTTAAACCCATACTATTCATATATCTTGCAGTATGATAAAGCAAAGAACATTGAATCAAAGTTTACGGAGCTCAAAAAGTTCCATGGTGATCTCAATTGGAATTGGAATCAATGTTTGTAGACCTTGAAAGTTTACCTAGTGATGCTGACTTTGCACTTTTTGATAGATGGATTTGTGATCTGACCCTTCTTTCTTCTAGGCCATTGACACTGTGCCCAAGATCACTTATACAAGCAGTTGTTGTTGACTTTGTAATTCCTGAAAAATTTTCACTGCTAACAACTTTCTCAAGAATAGAATTTCCTTTGATGAAAATCTCAGTACATTGAAATTCATTTTAATTTGTACCTCCAAGATCATGTTGAGTACATTCCTCTTTGATATCCATTCTATCCAGAATATGTTTCTCTCCATGACCATTCAATTTGGCATGGGATCTTTCTGGAGAGTAAACTTCACTACAAAATGTTTTGGGATTTGCATTTTCTACAGATGGTGATCTTGGTGGAGAGGAAGAGAAAACCAAATTAAATTTTCATTTCTTTATCGGGACACTTGTGAAAAAATCATTAAACCAATGATTTAGTACTTTCTGTCCCACCTACTCACATTGAAGCTATCAATTACTTTAGGATACAAAAGTCTAAGCCATTTCAAGCTATTAAGAATGGATAAAAATAAAATAAAAATAAGCACCTTTTCAGCTTTAGATACTGGCATATCATCCTTCTCAGAAGTCGATACAACTTTCCCACCGCTATCGTCTTTCACACTATTTGAAGGAGAGAGGATCTTACCCATTGATTCATTGCTAGGAAACCCCCTACGATATCACTTCAATGCCATACCATTTGAATTTGTAGTTGTCACTCCAATGCCCTACCATTTCAAAGCAATATACTTGGTGATCTGCATTCAAGCAAAAGCTAGTGAACACCAATTAGAATAGGAAGAAATTTGAAATGGAAAATGAGAGATCGCTTAAAAAAAATGGGAATTAATGCATATTTCGTCTATTGATGAATTTATGTCACTCTGAGATTAAGATCACCATATAACTCATTAAAAAATCAAAGAGAAAACATATTAACTTTTCCTGCAGCTCCTCTAAGCATTTAATTATTCGGGGTGGAGGGAGAAAATCTACCAGAGGATCCTCCTCTTATTGTTGCAAAAAAAAGTATTAAGGGGTTATTCTCCAGGAGACATGCCACTTAGAATTTCACTGTTATTCATGGATATCCAAATACGTTTCGTGTTATGTCCAAATGGATAGATTTTCTCCCAAGATTAGATTGAAATGGTGGTTCTGCGAAACAACATCTTCGAGATTTCTACATGTTTGCAAAATATTTTGACCTTCAACATGGGGATATGGCGACGAAGATTTTTCAAATACCTGGTGTGGAGATGTTAGATAATCCTAGTACCTACCGCCATGGTGACTTGAGGAAAGGAGGAATCGATTTAATGATCGCATTTGATACAATATTCATGAATAGGTAGGGAAAATCTTGAGAGTATGAAGATTCCTTTGCAGAATAGGAACAATACAACAATAAATCAGCATGTATGGATGATGATAGGGAGGGATTAAGTGATATTTATGGCCCCATCCTTAAGGTTCAGAGTGTGCAAGAAGAATATGGTATGAGTTTGACTGGCTCTCATGTATTTGATAGGAAGAATGTTGAATAAGAATCATATATCTAAGAAAAAGAATCAATGTACAATGAATAGAAGCTTTAGGAATAATATTTTGATCTATTTATTAACAATAAACAACAATCTGTCACTTTTGCAATAGGCCCAAATAATGTACCAGATGTCATTGGTGAAGGTATGCCCTTTGTTTTACATCATTTTACTAAATTTGAAGACCATTCTATTGAAGAAATTGTTCTCATAAACAGTGAGGATTTTCCTAAAGAAAGACAACAACAACTAGCTTCATTTTGTGATACTTACATAGGTGCTATTCATCCAAAGGATGAACATGCATTATTTCAGCAATTGCTCTTTATCCACAACCTTACCATCATGACAGTATTCTGAATATACAAGATCCTTTCACTTAATATCAACATCAAGATACCTCACCTGCAAACGTGTTCAATATGTAAAAAACTAAAATAATTTCAGATCTTATATGGTTTAAGTAGTTTGCATGTACATGTCATATTTTTTGAAAGAAACTAAATAACACCAAAAAATAGACATACTTGAACTACAAGTTGGGACACACTCCTAGCCCTTCTTCTAGGGAAATCACAGCCTTCTACATAAAGAATCCCAGGTATTCTCCTTAATCCACCTAGATTGACACAAATCATGGTAACATTAGACTCTTAAAGTGAGATAAGATAGTATTATATATTAATGCCAAATAGAATGTATTAGTCAATGTACAGAGAAGAACAAACCTTGGCGTCCAACTTGTTTTTTTATTGCATATGGTAAGTACTTGGGTGGAGATCCTTTCACCTTTACACCAATAAAAAATACTAAAAGCTCTGGCATCCTTTGGAGAAGTCATTTTTACGGGGATACTTTTTTTCTAAATCCGCTTTCCATTACCTCCCCCTTTTGCAGTTGTCATAGCATAACTTGTGCCTATATGAGTAGCAGAAACTTGAGGGCACCAATCATCTACATGTTTAGTCCAACCTACGACTTTTGCAATGAGTCAAATTTTTTTCTCAAGCTACAAAACAACAGTAAAAAAAAAAGGATGTTCATATTCTCTCTTTACATTGACAAATACAAGGTAATCTAACAACACAGTTCCCACATTTAAACAAAATACTAGGAAATAAAACATAACATGCAAAAATATTGACAAAAAGAGAAGCATATTTTTCCCTAGACAAATAGACTGCAACAAATTTACCTTATTAAGATGATATCATCCCAAAAATTGATTTTGTCTTTAGGACACAAGAAAGCATAAATTTTTCCACCACATGTGAAAATTCAGATTTGTTGTACATATGGTGCATGGAATTGATCGAAGGGGTTATCTCAACTAGTTATCACCAAAGTTGTTAGGAATTTGGCTATTTTTGTGCTAGTAGGTGTTCACTTCAAATCCCTATGGGTGAGGCATACTAGTGACTAGTTTATAGAAACATGTTTACAAAGGATGCCATCCAAGAATGTTGGGAAAAAAATTGGTGCATTGACTCATCGTAGGGAATGAAAATTTTCTCCAACTTTGTTATGGACTAGAAAATTCAAGAATGTGTGTTTCCTTTCCTTTGTTAAATATTTGGTTTGAAGATTGCTTTGCTCCTCCTTCAATGGTTTTCCTGTCACGTCTTATCTGCTATGAAATAAAAGGGATATTTCATGACCTCTACAGGGTTTCAAAGTGGTCCTTATTGACCTTCTTGAAATATTATCAATAGTGTATGTCGTTTGAAATTAGGTAGGCATGTTCTCTCAGGAAACATTTACATCAAGGATTTTTTTCCACGGCTCCAAATATTAATTCATTCCTTCCTCTAGTCTCAGGGACTAGGGGTACAAAGAATCCCAGTGACACTCATTTTGATACTACACTACTACTATAACTATCCAGCTCTATTCTCCAAACCTGCACCACCCAGTATACTTGTCATATTAGGTTGAGGTCTCCTAGGAGTATTAGAGTGGCCCAAGAGAGGCATACATCTTCTTAATGGTTCATTACTAGTTTCTCTCTTCTATTTGGGATTATATTGGCATTGACTATTAGGAGTACTCCCCTATCTATACAAGGGAGGAGAGTGGTGATTTTTTATCTTTGCCCCCTTTTTTAATGTTCCTAGATATAAAATACTGCCTAGTTTATGCTGCCATTGCAACATCAAAAAGCTAACTAATTCCCTTACCTTCATTATAATGATTTTACAATTTAGTTTTACCTACATATTCATGTCTCTATCCTTTTCTTTCTTGGACTAGTTTCCTAGCTATTTATGGCTTGATTCCCAAATATTAGATCTTTTCTTGTTGATGATAGCTTAGATATGAGAACTGTTTTTGCACTCCCACTTTGCACTTCATAAATTTTTGAGTCCTACTGATAAGGAGTAGGGTAGTCTTCCATTTGAAACCATTGAAGAAGTTTAATAGCAAACTTAGGTTGGGAAACAAGTGGAAGACTGTTAAATTTTACGAATTTACTTCAATCTGATCTAGGATCTTAACTGAGAGAACAACATGTACAGCAAATCTACATCATATAATTCATGGACACAATAATGAAATCACAAAAGAGACACCGAGTTTACTTGGGGAAAACCATAAAGGTGAAAAACCCCAATAACTTTCTCAGAGATAGATAGAGCAATGATACAACCAGAATACAAGAGATAGTCTTCTCCTAGTAGCAGAGCCTCCTCCTCCATAAGTGCGCCACTCTCCACAGTGTGAGTGAGAGAATAGAATGTGTAAAATGAGAGAGACGCACTCTCTATTTATACACTAACTTGAATTGACCTTTACTCAACTAGGTCGGCCTCAACTTAACGACTTAACATAATGTTGACTAGGCCGAACCCCACTAGGGTGGTCTAATAACCCTTTGACCCACATGGCCAACCCCTAATAGGGTGGTTTAATAACCCTTTGACCCACATGACTTATATAGGGCCGACCCCAACAAGGTTGTCTAATAACCCATCAAGTATAAGTTACGACACTTACAATATAAATGATGACACTTCCGTATAGAGGAATAATAACATCTGTACAGGAATACAACCACTTCCATATAGAGGAATAATAACATGTCTATAGGAATACAATATACATATATGTTAAATACATTCCGAAGTTACATATACATCAACACTCCCTCTTAACTAAGAAGGTATTTCTCGACACAGGTCTTCTAGCACAAGTCATATTCTCTGGATCATCGTCACTAGATAATTGTCATTGAGTCATCATCATCATCACTGCTGCTGCTATCACAATCAATCTCTGAATCTAGTCGTCATAGGAAGTTCTACAGAGATAGTCCTTTTTCATATAGGATGTAGGCCCACCACCTGTAGGTCTTCGTCATCACTGGCCATACTGTGGAATTCTCAAGACTTATTACGTGCGTCACAAAACCTGGCTACAGCATCCCATGCTATTACAAGCACACAGCTCTACCTGTAGGATCTCCCAGGAGCACATTACATGTGACCCATCACAAAACCTGGCTGAAGCATCCCAGGCTGTTACGAGCACATAGCTCTACCTGTCGGATCTCGCAGGAGCACATTACATGTGATCTCACCACAAAACCTAGCTGAAGCATCCCAGGCTGTTACGAGCACACGGCTCTACCTATCGGATATCCTAGGAGCACATTACATGTGGTCCACCACAAAACCTAGCTGAAGCATCTGAGGCCTTTTTCATCCTGTCCAGATCTCCCAAGAGAAAATTACATGTGGTCATGGAAAAACCTGGCTGAAGCATCTGAGGCATTTTTCATCCTGTGCAGATCTCCCAGGAGCAAATTACATGTTATAAGACAAAACCTCAAAAGAGCATCTGCCAGATATCCCAGGGCACAAATTACATGCCATAGGAAAAACCTCAAAAGACTATCTGTAGATCTCCCAGGGCACAAATTATATGTCCTCCCAAGCAAAACCTCGAAAGAGCATTTGCCAGATGTCCCAGGGTACTAATTACATGCCATAGGCAAAACCTCGAAAGACCATCTGCAAATCTCCCAGGGCACAAATTACATGCTTACTTGCACAACCTATTCCACAGCCGCAGAGTATCATCTGATACTCATCATACATCATCCTAATGTACACATGATCACCCCTGATCATCATCACTGCAACATCCTGCTGCATGTCATCTAGAGAAGCTCGACATCCATGATCATCCTGATCATACAATGCATCCCTCTGATGCACACCAAGTATCTACCTGATACATATCATCATACATAGTGTATCCACCTAATACATAGATACATGATCCACACAATGTATCCATGAACATACATGATCTACCTGATCATACCTGATACATATCAATATACATGATCTACTTGATCATACAATGTATCCACCTGATACATATACAGATACATGGTCCAAGCATCCAACATGATGCATATACATACAAATGATCCAACCGATCATATCCAACATCCAACATGATGCGTACATACATATAAATGATCCAACTGATCATATCCAGCATCCAACATGATCATATAAAGAAGAAACTAGAACATCATCCTGATGCTCATCATCCAGCGCCTACATCCACAGCCATGTGAAGGATCCCCCTTTGAACATGCTTTGAATGGCTTCAGCAAATGTGTCCATCACTTCTTCCTTGAAGTGTCATCAATCTGAAGAATTCCAAGCCTCTCCCTGAAGTACTTTAACTTCAACCTGGCTAGTGGCTTCATCAATGCATCTGCAATCTGCTCGTCTGGCACAACATATAGGAGCTTCACAGCTCCTCTCTACACCAAATCCCTGATATAGTGATATTTGATCTCTATGTGTTTCGACATGTCATGAAACACCGGATTCTTGGACAGCTTCACACAACTCTGGTTATCACAGAAGATACCAGTAGCATCCAATGGGAGATCAAATAACTCAGACAGTAGCTTCCGTATCCATACTGCCTCACAACTAGCTGAACAGGCTGCAACATACTCTGCCTCAGTTGTACTCAGTGTAGCGCAGGACTGCTTTCTGCTGAACCAAGAGATCACACCTAATCCCATACTGAAGCATCACCCATATGTGCTCTTCCTATCAGCAGCACTGCCTGGCCAATCTGAATCAACATAACCCTGCAGGTTAAACTTTTGATTCGCTTCATACTTGAGCCCATAATCCATTGTACCCTTCAGGTACCTCAGAACATGCTTTAGAGCAACCAGGTGAAAATCTCTCGGATCCGTTAGGAATTGGATCAATGTGTTCACCGCAAAGCAAATATTTGGTCTCGTGTTCATCAGGTACATAGAGGACCCAATCATTTGACGATACATCGTGACATCAACCGGATCAGATGAAGCATCACATAGAAGCTTCAGGTTCGATGCCATAGGTGTGGCCATGGACTTGCAATCCATCATCCCTAACCTCTTCAAGATCTCTACTACATACTTCCCTTGTCCAAGGAAGATTCCATCTCCACTCTGCCACACCTCCATGCCAAAAACAAATAGTGCATCATCCCCAAGTTCGTCATCTCGAACTCGGCAGCAAGCTTCCGCTGCGTGTCGGCAATCAATCTATCTTCACCTGTAACAAACAGGTTATTCGCATACAAAAGCAGTATCACTGGATTGCCTTCCTTAACCTTGTAGAAAAGGTTGGAATCCGCTTTATTCTTGGTAAAGCCCAAACTGGATAGAAAGCTGTCTATCCTACCATATCAAGTTCTGCACACATATATGACTACACCATGTTGTCTTGAAATTCATATGGTGTATCTTCTATTTCATCACTTTTATATTTCTCTATGTTGCCATCTGTAGCATACTTGATCTGATAGTTCCATTTGGAAGTCACAACAGACTTCCCTTCAGCTCTTGGGACTGCATCCCAAACATCGTTCTTCATGATCGACAGATCATGACATTCTTACCATATCTTGGGAACTTCAATATCTTCAATAGATAATTTTGTTGCTTGAACAAATGTTGTAGTCCTTCTTTTGTAGGTGATGGTATACGATCTTTCCTACACAACAAGTTAAATTGCATGATTAGAAAACATCTCATAGTTTTCAGAACAAATTCTTACACATAAAGAAATATGTCATACAGTCATGCAATTATCTTAGCCAATGCTTCAATACAACATTTATCCATATCCCGTAACTTTCTAGATTCCTTCCAGTCTCTACCAGAACATTGTTAAGAGTGTGCACAACTCCCAACATGTCAGCAAAGAGGTTTCATTCTAGATAAGTAGCAGTGGAATGTTGTACAGTGCCATAGGCCACTTACCCATGCATATTAGTAGTATAGTGTTCATCAATGCAACTATTCTAATACGCATAATACATAACCTAATTCTAGGAACATCATTATATACATTATTGAACAGTATTATTTAAACAATAAAATATGCAAGTAATGTCAATTCAAATACTTATCTTTGTTTGTTTGTTGGGTTGACTCCCTCTTAGTCTTTGCTTCTTTTCTGCAACTCCATTCTTATGTGGATTGTGAGAAGTGGTCAACTCCCTCTGAATATTTGCATCCTTGCAGAAACTACTGAAGTGTGCTCCTTTGCTTTCTTGCAGGAACAACTAGAGTGTGCTCCCTCTGGATCTTTGCTTCTTGGATTACATGTCCTTGAACATACACCCATCCTTAATCACTATGCATGCTTATTAGTATCATCATTTTGTTATCCTTGAGGTCTCATACATAATCACACATTTATTAGTATATTCTTAATACTAACAAAACACAATAATCTTAAACATCTATATTCATGATCATTCATAGATAATAAACATTAGTATTCAAGGTTTCAGGGAAGTCTTCTTTTACTCATACATAATCTTATTTGATCATAGGACTCCTCTGGTTAGTTGAATCATCAATCAAGATAAGAGATATAATATGCATAAAACTCGTGATTATTCAAACCTATACCTTCATGATTCTTCTGGTTAGTCACATCATCAATTATGGTAAGAAACATAATATGCATACAGCCATGACTATTCAAACCTATGACTTCATGAATAATCATTATCAACAACACAACAGTATAATATCCTAACACAAGGTAGGATTCTAGCTTGATATAGGAAAAACATACCTGGATTAGTATGCTACCTAGTTATGTCTAACATACCCGCATAATGTCTTCTGGTTCTCTTCAGTGACTTGTGCTGGTAACCTGCATGTCTCATAAGTTAACCATTGTAAAACCAAGTTATACATACCTCGAAAGTAGATCTTCTATGTGATCCATGACAATGGATGAATCTTTGTGTTCATGTCACCATGAGCATATGTTCTTGAAGTAGAACATGATTTGACTTTCTTGGTGTACCTTTTGTGATAGCAAACAACATAAACCTCATACAACATCACAATGCATTAGTACAATCATAAGTGTCAAAACCTTAATCAATGAATATCTTCTATTAAGGTGATACGTCAAATCTAAAATCAAGATTGTACTAACCGTAATAACATGAAGACAAACATACCATAAACTTAATCATGAACAAATATCGAAATATACCTCAATGAGTCATGCCTGTCGAGATCGCTTGTAATATTCTTATGTAAGGCCTTAGCCTCATCTCCCTCTGAAATAGGAACTTCTTCACTTATGCAGGTGACCAATCCATCTTCTTCTAGGATTAACCCAATCCACTTGATTTGCAAGAACTGGACCTAGAGCTGGATATGGGTTTGTCAGAGAAACCCCAAAAATTCAAACTTTGAATTTCAAATTTCCGAAAGGATAGAAATATGCACCTTGATGAGCTGATCAAGCTGGTATATTCAGAATTTGAAAACTGCAAAGCTTCATTCCTAAATTTTGCCTTTGAAACTTTTGGATTCACTAAATGTGACCCTGAACTGGGGTTTGATGAAGCCCACTCTTCTGCCCAATCAAAAGGTTTGATCCAAATCTCTAAGCTTCTATTTTTCTGAGGAGCTTCCAGCCATGGTCACAGATTTCCAAAATTCCAATTTTTGCAAAAGCCCTAATTTTCCATCTTTCCAATCAAAGTCCCGAACTAGGGTCTGATCAAGCCCGGCCTTCTGCCCAACCAAAAATTCTTATATTGGTCTCTAAATTTTTATTTTGATGAGTATCATTCAGCCGTGGTCTCCGATTACAAAAATTCCAACTTTCTCCGAAGCCCTAAATTTCGGAAGCCATGAATGAAGGTACTAAAAAATAATTCCGTTTTGACAGAAATATGTACCTGATTGTTTCTGGTGTAAGTCTGAACTTTTCGATCCACAGGGTATGAAAAAGTTTTTTGAGATAGTCCGACCTATTATATTTCCATCTGGATAGGTCTGACCTCAATTGGATTCTCTGAGAGAGAGTTATGCCAAGTGTCGCAACGTGACCTGTCTATGGGATAATACAGGAGAGCAAACTTGTATGGCGTTTCACATGTCACTGGTTCAACTTCGGCCTCAATTTTTTTTTTCAGAGATAGTACCATCTGTGTACTACCTGTTTCTTTTTACGAAATTTCATTTGGATCTTCCTAGCCCAAGTTATGACCTTTTTCCCAAGGTCACCTGATTTTGACTCAGATATGGAAGAGGCAGAAACCCTATATTGTACAGATCATAAAGCACAAAGTACAACGAATTAGAGGTTGTCCTTTGGACAAAAGGTACATGGGGATTTAATCTTCGACATGTAAAGCTTTTAGATCCGAAAACTTTTCCAAAACAGATTTATAGCGAATGTGCTACGATGACGGGTTTTTGCTATATCAAGCCCTAGCATCGCAAGTGCAACAAGTGTCATACATGCCATATCATGCCTTCTTTTAGGCTAGCTCTGATACCATGTTAAATTTTTAGAATTTACTTCAATCTGATCTAGGATCTTAACTGAGAGAACAACATGTACAGCAAATCTACATCATATCATTCATGGACACAATAATGCAAGCACAGAAGAGACACCAAGTTTACTGGGGGAAAACCATAAAGGTGAAAAACCCCAATAACTTCCTCAGAGATAGATAGAGCAATGATACAACATGAATACAAGATATAGTCTTCTCCTAGTAGCAGAGCCTCCTCCTCCACAAGTGCGCCACTCTCCACAGTGTGAGTGAGAGAATAGAATGTGTAAAATGAGAGAGACACACTCTCTATTTATACACTAACTTGACTTGACCTTTACTCAACTAGGTCAGCCTCAACTTAACCACTTAACATAATGCTGACTAGGCCGACCCCCACTAGGGTGGTCTAATAACCCTTTGACCCACATGGCCAACCCCCAATAGGGTGGTCTAATAACCCTTTGACCCACATGACTTATACAGGGCTGACCCCAACAAGGTTGTTTAATAACCCATCGAGTATAAGTTACGACACTTACAATATAAATGACGACACTTCCGTATAGAGGAATAATAACATCTCTATAGGAATACAACCACTTATGTATAGAGGAATAATAACATCTCTATAGGAATTCAATATACATATATGTGAAATACATTCCGAAGTTACATATACATCAACAAAGACCAAGCTGAATTGAATCCATCTTAGCAACTAGGGAAAATTTGTTTGTGTACTCAATACAATCAACTAAGATGGGGTTTAAATTTTTCCACACTTTTGTATACTAAGAAATTTTTTATGTAGACGCACTTGCAACAAACAATCTTACGACCTCTATTCACATATTCTTCCCACTTCGGTAGACCATTTGATTTTTTATTAGACTAAGGGTCGTTAGTTAATGTGTTGGGCTATAAGCTTTGAACCAATTGGAAAGAATTGAGAGAAACTCCCATAAGGATCAGTTGAATGACTAGTTGAGGTACTAGTAACTCCAATGCTTTTCTGGACCCATTTCAAAAGTGGAGCAACTAGAGTTGTGACAATCGATTGAACTAGAAGAGAAGGAGGATTTTGAGGCTCTTATGCATACTTATTATATGAAGAAGAAGGATTGTGGCTCAACTAATTAATAATTGATTGTTAAAAGGTGTGTTTTTTAGTTGGCCAATGAAAAACAAATAGATTAGTAGTTATAATTATTTTAGGTGAATGATTTAAGAAAAATGGAACTTAACACATGCTAATAAGTCAAATTAATTTTAAAAAACATTAATTAAATGCTTTACTATATTGCATTTAGCTAATATCCTATTATAATGAAAGAGTTTCATTTGAAAAACACAAAATATTTCATTTAGCTAATATCCTATTATAGTGAAAGAGTTTCATTTAAAAATCACAAAACAAAGCCCACATGGGTGTGGCTCATTGGAGATTTGCTTGATATGAAGTTATATTTTATAAATAGAGGTCACAAGTTCAAATCACACTCGAGCTAACCTAACTTTACTCTTAATTACATTTTTGGAGGTAGTATTTTAATTAATTTATTAACCATGGATTTTAGGAGCATCTAAATCAATTAGTTTCACCTACCCCTAAGCAAAGTTTCTATGAGTAAGATTTTTCAACTTATAGGTATTTGGGAACTATTTGTTTTTATAAGCATCATCCTTCACTCGGGAGATTGGAAGAATACAAGAAAAAAAGTTTAACTATTTTTTCTAGGTTGTATTGTATTCATCATGCTATTGGAGGTGCCTTATTTTCCTTACGTGTGAATACCAAGATGTTTGGGGGTTTACAAATATAGCATGTCCCAAAATGAACGGTCCATGTGTGATATTTCTAGTTCTAGATGGTGAAGGCTTGAAAGCTTTCTGACGGATCCCCTTTATAAAGGAAAAAAATTACATAATAGAAAAAGTACAATTTTTTCTCCTTGAAAAAATAAACATGATGTAATTGATAATACATATGATGTACTTTGATAATTAATTTAGTACACATGGCATTTTAATTTTTTAGTTTATTTAATTTAATATTTAAAAAATAAAAAATCGATCTTTTTCATATTGATGATGATGATTAAAGTCCACTGAGACCAACTTTGGTCTCTATGACCTTAAGAAGGTTATTACTTAGTTTGATTTAAACCTTTGTTCCTATGGTCAAAAAGCTTGGGAAGAAGCTTTCCAAGCTCACTATAGTTTTGGCCACTTAGGAGGTTAGCAAGGTTTGTGTTGTAGCAAATACTATGAAACTCATATCTAATGTGGGTGTAAGAAGGGCACTCTAAGAGAAAGTAATTTTCATCCTCAATGCTAATAGACTCACAAAGATGGAAAACCCTTTTCGTATACAAGGTTTTGGGAATTTAGACCAATGCCTTGTTTCGCTATGAAGCTCGTGGGAGTTCATTCTAATCTTGGCTATATTAATTTTCTTCTTTGAACTAGTTACTATCAAGAGATATTTCTAATCTTCCAAATTACGGTTAATGACCTCCTTATAGTATCTTAGTTTTCTCTTAACAGCTAAATTTTCCTCATACCACAATTTCTCTTTAAAATTAAAGGTAATAATATTTTTGACATTATCGATATTATGTAAAGTGTACTTTTCATCAATGCCGCAATGGTCTAACCAAGACATCATATCTTTATGCCAACTCTGCTTGAGGCATAGTTGGTTTTGAATTAAATTTAAAGCAATTTTAGGAAGTCTCTCATTCCCCATGTTATTTATCTTGTGCTTGTACATTAAGTACGTAGTCATAGCCATGCTCTCGATGGGGGGAAGACCCACTTCTATGAGGAGAATAAGATAAGGCGTATTGATTTTTATTTTTAGGTTATAAGTTATAAACTGCTTCCGGATTTGCTCAATATTTCTCCAAGATTCTCTAGAAATGTTGCACCTCCATACTTCACAACTGTATAAGATAATAGGGATGACAAGAGTTTCAAAGAGGAATTTTTTTTGATCCCACATGACTAGGTTGGCTGATTTACAATTATTTTCAAGACCAAAATAAGCTTTCCATCCTCCGTTAATCATTTTCTCGATGCTATGGTTCCAATTGAGCTTGAAATGAACATCAATTCAAATATATTTGTAAGAATTCACTTCCTCCAATTTACTATTATCATAAATAAAATTTGCACAGGTGTCTTTCTTAGATTTTATAATCATAACTTTTGTCTTGTCGGTGCTAACAGTCATACCCATGTTAGAGCATACATATATGAGAATTCTTAATTTTTTATTGAGATCAAAGGGACACCTTGCCATAAGAACAATATGATTAGCATAAATAAGAAGGATGATAATTATCCTAGCTAAGATCATGCCGATGCAACGTGCTTCTAATAAACATCTTTCTAGTTTATCGATGTAAATGCCAAAAAGGGTATGGGAGAGGGGGAAACCTTGCGTAACTCTAATATTATAGGTTATATCTGTTAACCAACCCTCATTATTCTTAAATTTGGCAATGACCTTTTCGTATAACCTTATTGATGTAACTCTCAACTCAAAAACAACCTTAAGCTCCTTTAGCCTATTCCACAGGTTGTTTCTAGACACTATATCAAAAGCTTTCCTAAATTCCACAAAGCAACAAAAAAGTTCATATTTATTATTACAACATTCCTCTACAATGACCCTAAGCATAACGAGGTGGTCTATTGTTGAATGATTCCTTCTAAAACCTACTTGGCCTTTAGCTCGCTTACCTTCAATCTCTATTCATTCATTGATCTTCTTTTCTAAGATAATACTGTATAACTTGGCTAGGAGAGGGCTAATCATAATGGTCCGATAATTAGAGGGGTTATTTTTGTCGCCAGTTTTGAAAATAGGAATAATGAGGCTCTGAGTCCAAGGTGTAGGAAACCTTTGCTTGATTGCTAGATTAAAGAGTTTTTGGATGCGCGGGATGAGGACAATCCCCCGATTTTTTAAGATTTTTGCTTGGTAGACTTCAATGTCTTTGGCTTTTCCATTTGTTAAGCATTTAACCCCAACATCTATGTCTTCTAACTAGAAAACATCCTTCATTGTAAGAAGGGTTTGAATGTTATCTTTGATATCTCGGGATTCATAAAGCTTTTTAAGATAGGAATTCCAATCTTTTAAAGCAATCTTATTATCTTCTTTTGTTTTGCGAGTTAGAATTTACCTCCAGAATTCCTTAGGAACCACCTTGGAGAAGTGTAAGATATTTTCATGTCATTTCTTAAGATAGTGCCTTTGTTTTCTTTTAATTAGGGTTTTGTAGTGATTTATCTTGTCCATTTTTATCGCTTTTGCAGTAGCTTGCTTAATTTCCTTTCTCGCATTCTTACACTCTTGATCATACCAAGGCTTGGTTCTACTATCTCTCTTTTTAGCCGAGACTTCAATAGAGAACTTTCTAATGGATGGCAAGAGGGCTGTAGTAAAATTATGGTAGAAAATTTCTATATTCTCCACACTAGATAAATAAAACAAATGATTTTTTAAATCATGGAGAAAAAGCTCGGTTTTATTTTTATCAAAGATCGGGTGCTTTTGGAAATGATAGTTTTCCTCTTTGGGATCACTGTGCATGACAATATTGAGAGTTATAATTAAAGGCCTATGATGAGAGTCAAGCTCATGGTCGTTTAAGATGTCAAAATCTATTAACTTGTTGCATAAAGGAATATAGAAAATAACATAATCTACCACACTACTACCAAGCCCGTGAATACAAGTCATCTGGCTAGAATTTGGCCATTTTGTTAGTCCGTTTCAATTGATAAGATCTTGAGTACTACAAAAATTGACCATCTTAGAACCGAATAAATTTTCACGCAGATCTTCAGAACTTCTTTTCTACCTATTAGCTATCTCAAGGCCTTCGTCTAACCAAAGAGGATTAGGATTGGAATAATTGCTTAAAAGAATAGCTTTGTTACTCAGAGTTCGGGCATTGATGTCACCCATCAAAAGGACATTTCCTTCCTTCCTTAGACTAGAAATATCATGTTCTAAACCATTATAAGGACATTTGTTTATCTAAATTGTTTTTTTGTAGAAGTTGGAATTAATAGGGGCAAAATAACAAATGGTTATGTAGGCTTTTTGGTCATTAATGCGTGTGATCTCTATCCAAATAAATTGGTTGTAAGGGAATTTCTTATAAAGCCTAACATGACGGGACATGTTCTTCTTAAATAAAAAATATGTAGTAAATCAAAGCAACAATAAATTCTTATCATCCCATTTAATAAAATTAAATATTGTAAAATAACATTTTGAATATATAATATAAGGAGGAGCACCTTAAGGTGTAAATTGAGTAAAATAAGAATAGGATTATGAAAATCTAAATAGAAATTAATAGATTTCTATTATGTTAAATTCAATTCAATTTATTGTTTTATTTTATTTTTATTAATAAAAAATAAAACTAATTTTATTAATATTTTTTATTTTTTATAGTAAAATAAATATATACGATGATGATGGTGGTTAATGATACTAATTGATTTATAATATTTTACTAAAACATTATTTTATTTACTTTAAAATTTAAAATTTTCATTTTTAATATTCATAGGTGTTTTAGGAATTGCCCAATTCGTAGCTCATGGAGTTTTTTATTATCTTCACAATATCACTTTTCTTCTTTATACTAGTTGAAACATAGAAATACTTTTGATCTTCTAAATTAGGTTCCCTAATAGTTTAAATAAACCAAAACATTCATAGATTACAGATTAAGTGCCACTAATAAGTTATTTGTTACTTGTTCTCCATGCACCACCTAAAAGCTATCCATACATAAGTTACAAGTGATTATGCATCAGCTACTTATTATCCATCCATACAACTATTATGAACCATTAAATTTCAACCCAATGCAAATGCAACTATTCCATGCTGCATATTTAACGACATGAATGATTTAAGGCCATGCAAACTGATCTCAACAGAACTTATTGTACTGTGTATATTTGAAGTTGACCTAGATATCCAACTACTCCATGGTGCATACTCCATGATTTAAGGCCATACAAACTGATCTCAATCGAACGTATTGTACTATCTATATTTGGAGTCGACCTACATATTCTTGATGTAATGTGAGTTAAACAGGATTAGCAATTACACGGTGTACAGTGCAAGATGTCGACAAGTTTACGATAGGATTAGGGGTTCTTTAGTTAATCCGATTTAACTCTGAGATGAAGGGAAACACTAGTTCTTTTTCTCCATGTTAATACCAGTGTCTGCATGTTGATATTATTGTGAGTTGCAAGCCCATAGAAGGCTCTGAGTTGGGATTTACGAATTCAGTTGATAACACCAACTGCATGCTGTGGACTGTGATTCTACCTCTCATTTCCGGAGTCGATACCTGTTTCTGATGCTACATGCCCTTGTATACAAAGTAAAAGTGCATGAGAAACGAGATATCCGAATCTGGGTGGACAATGTATTCTGATCAGTCTATAGATAGCTAGAGTACTAAAACTTCCAGCGAGTTTGATATTACACAATAGTACATAGATCATGCTGAAAAATACCCAACTTGTCAAAAATCATGCATCAAGCATTGCAAGCTGCAACAATGCGGGCTCTTCCATGGCTTCCGTTGCTTGGTCTCGTCCCCGAAAATTGCCTCAATATGTGCAGGACATTGAGTAGCACTTGCAATCTGCTTGATCCTATACCAAAGTTGCTAAAAGAAAAGTTGATGCTCATGTCAATGAAGGTGAGGATTCAGAAAATATTGCTTCCTGTTCCCCAAAGGATGTGAATCCCAGGAAGAATAAATTGAGAAAACCGTAACCCAGGAAGAGTAAATTGAGAAAATTGAATAATGGTATGTACGGGGACTCTATTCTACTGTTGCATGACATAGCGAGTTCTTCTATCCACAGACCAGAGGTATGTATTATGATTTACAGGCAATATTTTTATAGCGCCGTTTCACTCGTTAAATTGCATCCTTTTACCATGTTATAGCTTGATATGCATCATTGTGTTTATATACACAATGAGATATGACTACAACCGAAATAAAAGAAAGATATATCATTTACAAAGGGAGATCAAATTCATCGCTACACACCTTTCATAGACATTTTATACTATAGAAAATTTGCATCTTAATCATTTTCACAATCGTAAATTTATAGACTTGGAATAAAGATTTATCCAATTCATAATAAAAAGATTGTTTATTTATGTCTCGAACAATTCTATCCATTTCCATATCTCTAAAAAAACACATTATTTTTAATAAAAGATTTTCAAGAGATAAAATTATTGTGCTATAGTTTAGATTTATTTTATGGATCTCCTTCAAAATTCCAAATAAACAATTATAAAATAAAAATAAATTATAGAATGCCTTTAACAAGGCTGATCTCAACCTTTTTTTTTAATAATTAAAGTTTTTTTTTTCAACAGAAAAAAAAAAAAACACATACTATTGTTATTCAAAACCAAATCAAATAATACAAAGATTGTTCTAGAACAATTGAATGTTCTCAATCACAAAATATCTGCTAGCTTTTCATTTGATACATGTACAAAGAGAAGTTCTTTTTGTCTTATCTCAATAAGTGAGAAACTAACTCCATTCTACAAAAAAGATAGAGCCAAAAAATCAACAGTATATCATGATCAATAAAAATAACAATCACCCTTATCCAAAAGTGAAGAATCCAGCCATTCTTCCCAAATTAAAAATCCTTCAACACAATCAAGAGTTCTGCTCCCTGAAGATATGTTCAAAAGAAATGAACTCATGCCTGGAAATCTGACACCAATACCTGAGTGCAGTAACATTAAGTTCAAAATCATCAGCAGCCCATTTAATGGTCACACGAGAATCACCAAATACCTTTAGATTGACTAATCCAAAGATATTTGCCACTTTTAGTACACACCACAGTTCCAACAATTCTGCTTTCATGTTTGTCCCTTTACCACGATTAAGACATAAAGTATAATAATGATCATCAATAAAATAAATAACCCCTCTCGCTGCGCTAAAGCCATTTTGTGCAACACCATCAAAAAACAAAACCGGCTGTGAAACAATGAAAGAAAATTGGCTTATTCTTGCCACATGCCAAGAACCTTCATCATCCTGATAAATCTGTAACATTTTAAAAATAGTCACCACATAGGTTGCAGCCATTGGAATTTTATCCTGAAACAATACATTATTTTGAACATGCCAAATTGCCCAAGAGACAAAAATGGGTAAATACAGAGGTTTTTTCAATTTTCTAACCCAGTTGAGTATACAAGAGCCAAAGTCTCTATCACCCCATTCCGACTCTAATTTTAACTATGTATAGCATAGAGACCAAACTTCTTGCATAAAACTACACTCCATAAAAATATGATTGATTGATTCAGAATTTTGTTTACACAAGCAACACCAATTCGGACCAGACCATCCATGCCATAGCAATTTGTCCCAATTCTTAAGACTGCCATTAAGAGCATGTCAGAAGAAACATTTAACTTTTAATGGCATTGTCCACTTCCATACTGTCTTATACCACCAATGTTGAGGATAAATACATTTATCTTGCATCATTCTGTCATATGCAGTCTTCGCCGTGACAAAACCATCCTTTGAATTACCAGACCATACAATTCCATCACAACTTGGTGACAATGAAATCGCAGCAGAGCTTAAGGCTTTGACATAACATTCCCATTCCTGTCCAAGATGTCCTATAAGGTCCAGATCAATGGTACTTAACCAACAACTGCCAGCGTGAGCACTGATATCCCATTTTTTAATTTGGTTTAAAGTAGCAATCCCGAAGACGTTTAGATGGGATATCAATCTGTCAGATAGTAAATAGGACCCTTCCATTCCAAGGATAGGATCCAAGCCTATCAAGACTTTATCTCCATCTCCAACCTGCCAGCAAATATCATTAGCAATCCAATCGTACACCTTCAGAAAACCTCTCCAAATCAGAGAAATTTTCCCTCGAATTACCTTCGGTTTTCTCAACCAACTGATCCCATTAGTCTTGAGATACTTAATTTGTAGAACTTTAGACCACAAGGTATCACCAAATAAGCCACGCTAGAGACTTTTGAGATGTAAAGCCTTACTGAAGATATTAATATATTTGATGCCCCATGCACCAAATTTTTCAAGATGAGATAAGACCTCCCATCTCCTCATAACCAGCTTTGATCGACCAGTGCTGCCAGACCACAGGAAATTAAAGAAGAGCTTCCTGAGAGCATTTGAGATATAGTCTGAAATTTCAAGAAGGGATATCTAATATACAGGGATGCCTGAAAGGATGACTTTCACTAAAACGAGTCTACCCCCAATGGAAAGGAGCCAATATGACCAGTGATCAATATGTCTCTCAACCTTTCGAATGAGCCATTTCCAATCATTAATAATATAGGTGTTAGGTTTTAAGAAGAAACCTAAATATTTGAAACCTTCCTCCATACTGTAACACTTATAGGGCATAAAAGATTAAATTTCCTTCCTTCTGGCATCATCCACTTTATAATGAAAAAAACTAGATTTCCTAGTGCTTACCTTCATCCCTGAAACCTTACAGAAGAACTTAATAATATTGCAATATACTTTCCATTCAACAACAGTATCCACACCTGCTAGAAGCACGTCATCAACAAAGAGGAGGCGAGACAAAATATAGTCCCGATCCAGCTTAATACCTTTAATCAGTCCCATTTCCTTTGCCTGAATCACAAGTCTGCTTAAACCATCAATGCTCAATAAAAATAGAAGTGGTGACAAAGGACATCCCTGCCGAATCTCTCTTGAACATTGAAAAAATGTAGAAGGCGTTCCATTGACAAGGATAACAATACTCATAGACAAGACACAGGCCATAATCCAGTTTAAGACTAAAGGAGGTATGCCAATCTCGATCAATATCAGTCTAAGAAAATACCAATTTACACGATCGTAAGCCTTCTCTAAATCCATTTTTAATAACAAAGCCTTCAGATTTCTAGACTTGATGGAATGCAGAAGCTCCTGAGTAAGCCGAATAGCATCATGGATTTTCCTATTCTGTAAAAAGCCAAACTGTTCTATTGAAATGTGTGCTAATAGAGAAGACTTAAGATGCAGTGCTATAACTTTTTAAATAAGCTTATAAACTAGATTGCACAAACCTATAGGATGATATTCTCCAAAAGATAAAGGATTGTTACTTTTAGGGATTAAAGTGATGAAAGTAGAATTGAGAGATCCTGAAATAAAACCATTAATTCTTGTGAACTCAACCATCTTTTGAATATCTTTCCCCATAATATCAAAGAAATGTAAATACACTTCAACCGGCCAGCCATCAGGGCCATGACTATTCTCCTTCGCAAGGATCTACATATTATTTTCAATTTCTTCTAGTGAGACTTACTTCCCCAACTCCCCAACTTTCTGATCATCAAAGAACCAAGGATAGAGTCTAGCTAACCTGATCTGATCTAACAAATCACAACCTCCATCATCCTTATAAATGTTCCCAAAAAATTTTACAGCCTCATTACTTAAAGAATCCGAGCCAGAAATTGTGATACCTGAATCATCTTTAATCTCCCATATCGTATGCATATTTCTTCTTGCAGAGGCAAAGGGGTGAAAGAACTTTGAGTTTTTATCCCCATGAGCAATCCACACTAGTCGAGTCTTTAATATCCACTCCATCTCCTCCTTAAGAAGTAATTCCTCCTCCTTTTGCTCATATTTCTTCAAAGCTTTGAATCCATCCTGATTTAAATCACCATAAAAATTCTTAGAGCCTTCTTGCTGAATAATTTGCTCCAAACACTTCAACTCAGCAATATATGAAGCCTTCCACTTCTTGATCCACATAGTAACCATCTCCTTGAGTTTCCTCATTTTTAGGTAGAAAAAATCTATAAGGTTACTGAAATCAATATTTGTAGAGAGCCAGTAATCCTTTACCATGTCGCAGAAATCCTTTTCCAAGAGCCAAGAGATATTGAACTTAAAAGGGTACTAAATCTATGACCATAATCATCTATTTGAAACAGAATAGGCCAATGATCAGAAAACTTCGCCTCATGTACCCAAGATCAAAATTTCTTAAATAAAGCAAGTAGCAAAGATTTCACCAAGAACCGGTCTAGTCTTTTATGAACCCCGGCACCCCCACTTCTACCATTTGTTCAAGTTGGTAGTAACTTTGCAGGGGCCACATCCAACAAGTCATTTCCATATAAAAAATCAGAGAAAAACTCTACCAACGGATCCAATCTAGCCACTAAACCCCATATTTCAGAAGCCAGCCTAGTAAAGTTAAGGTCTCCTACAATAATCAAATTTTCATTTCTCAGAATACCTAACATTTTAAGAGCCTCCCAAAATCTTCTCCTTTCATTGTAAGGAGCATAACAATTAAGGATAGTCATGTGTAAATTCAATCCAATACATAAACCTTCAAGCAAAATACCCCAAGGGGAATTATAAACTTTAAAGAAAAACAGTACAGGGTTCCAAGCCACATCTAAACCCCACGATAAACCAGAAGAGCAACTAGCCGTAACTTCCCAACTTGGCAAAATCCCTCCCAACTTAGAAATGGCGTCAACACTCGAACACATAGTTTCTTGTAATAAAACAATTCCTAGGCAAATAGTAGAGAAAAGGTTGGATAAGGCCTTTGCCCGAGAAGCCTTCCCCAACCCCCCCACATTCAAGGATAATAAAGACATTAAGAACGAGAAGTACAGGGCTCCCTTGCTCTAAGGCCCTCATCAGAAGAGTTACTATTGCCTCCCATCACTAATCTATCAGACACCAACAAAGAAGACTTATTAGTAGGATCAGCACATCGGATTCCATCCTCCCCCCCCCCCCCCCCCCCCTCCAAATAGTAACATTCTGAAATTTCAAGTTAAAAGAGTGAGCTATTTCAATTATTTAATAATAAAGAGTTATTTCAACTCCCACCTCAAGGACTAGTTCTCAAGTTCATTTCAATTATTTTTTCGTACTTTTGCTATTCAAATTTTCTCCCAGTAAAGGATCCCTTCTTCACCTTCCAAAGCATGTTTGGACAAACTGTCCGTGATTATGCTCCCTAAAAATATGATTGAATCTAATAAGTGAGAAGTTCTTCAATTCTTCTTGTATCGTGTTGCACTAATGTAATAATGAAACTATATTCACATTATAATCACCTTTAGCCCATTTTATTGTGACTCTTGAGTCCCTAAATATAGCTTTCACAACGAGCTCAATGGCAAGTTAGGAAAATTTTTGGAGCTCATTTCAAATATTTAATAATAAAGAGTGACTTCAACAATAAGCTTAAAGGCTAGTTTCAGAGTTTTTTAATACTCGAATGATGATTTTCTCTTTCAACCACGTCTCATGCTCCTTTGTGGTAGGAGTGGTAATTGCTAAGGAGTGGTATTATAAATATGGAATGAGAGGATGGTTTCCAAACAATGCTACTCTCCTCCACTTGGACGCTCTAAGTGCTAATATGTTCCCAAATTCTATTTCTCTCTTTCATCGAGGCGCTAAGGGGTTTCCAAATGTTGCTGCTCTCTTTCATTGGGGCTTAGAAATGTAGCAAGGAAGCTTGAAAAGTATGTGAGCAACAAGCATGACATGTTATAGAGCCTTGGACTTTGAAAGGCATTTCTCTTGGGTTATTGTGGGGAACTTCATTGCTAAGATCACATTTGACCAAGTGATATAAATATAATATTTCTTCCTTTCCATGGCCCATTTCTTTCTTAAGTATCAACACACAGATCTAGCGTTTTGTTTATGATATTCTACTAACCTAGTTGTGGGAATTTCAATGTGTATGCAAAAATACTAAGATATGCACTTAGATAAGTTTTCTACGTATTACTAATTGTCAGATTTTCTAAGCTATCAATATTGACATGATTTTGGGTTTCATTATGCTCTATTTTGGCCTATAATCTTTGCTTCAGTGCTAAGAAATGTCTTGGTGTGGGTCAATGGTTATAAGGGGTGATCATATGATTTTATTCAATTTATTTGTTATGCTTATGAGTGATTCCTTTTTCTTTTTAGTGAAAAAAGCTCGAATTTGATGGTACGAGCATAGAAGGTCATTGATTTTTTTTTAACATGTCTTCTTTTACCAAGATTTTCATCTATATTTTAACATTTTATGCAAAAGAACCCTCATGTTTCTTTCACCTAAAGACCATGGATGCACCGTCACCACTGTAAGTGAGTGTTGCCCAAAATCATCCCTATGATGCTAGATTTTTATGTCTGTTGATGTCTAGAGGTTGATGGGATTTATTGACCTGAATTTCCTTTTAAATGACAATCATTTTGATGATCATTGTGGAGAGAGTGGGCATCTCCAGTTACGAGTTACGGCCTTGCAATTAAAATTGATTAATAACACAATGTGCAAGAAAACCTATTATTGTTAAATATCTTATACATGTATTAAATAGCAAGGCGTCTAAATAATATATAAGTTTATGTTTTAATAAATCACATAAATCACTGTTTCTTTATCTCCTAACACATTAGGATCAATACATTATACCAAGCGGCTACCATATGGGCGTACCCATCCGCTTGGTATTGATGCAGATATGGCAGTACATAAACTAAACTAAACCAGTCATTACAATTATCTTGGTCAATTTTCATTTGTGAGCACGGATATTGAAATGGATGACCTGAGTCGTTCTTCCATGAATGTATTCAATGGCGGATGCCATGACTTACGAAGCTTCACAGCCATTACTCAAATAAAAACACAAATTATTTAAGTGCTGTTGCTTAAAAGCATGCCCTACTGATCTAGAATATTCTGACGTTCCTGGGATTCGGGAAGGTGAATAAAAATACAAAGTAATTACCGCATGCACCAACATGGGAATATTATTGAAGTTGATTTTCGAGATATGCAGGATGCGCGTACATTCTGTCCATCAGGTAAACTTGAAGGAGAGCTTCGAAACCCATCTTAACCTCTTCTAGTAATATCTTTTAAGGCGCTTGCTTCAATTTATTGTCTGAAACAATTAGAATGACTCGTCAGTTAAAAAGAGATAATATAATCCACTTGCGTTAAGCTGATCACCCTATACTTTATATGAGAAAAATTGAAAAACAAAGACAAAATACTAAGCCACTAGATGAATAAAAATCATCTCTCTCCATTAAATCTTTCTACTTGTGGCTGTCTGTTCTGTTCTCTATTCACTTCGTCTTTTATATATATGTATACATATATATATACACACAGCGTTTAACTATATTAAACTAAGAGAAGCTTAAAAATTTGTACTGCAGTGTCACAGGAAATACATATATTCTTCTGCTTCCGAGGAGGATTCTGGCCAACTCTTGTAAATCCTTAAATTTTGGTTTATATTTTCATTCTAATTTCATTGTCATATTCTATAATCTCTTTCTCTATGTAGTAGTGCCTTCTACATCTAACGGTGCCTTTCTTCCTCGGAAATATATGTTAATATGTTTTACTGGAAACTAGTTATGCTGATATGCTTCATAATGCAGTGAACTATATACCTAATCTATAAAAATCCCTTATAAATCGTATGGCATACCTCTGGTCTGTGAATAAGAGAGCTTGCCGTGTCTTGAAGCAATAGAGCAAGCTCATTTTCGTCCTCTCCTTTGTTCACTTTCCTGAATTTATTCCTTCTGACCTTCATTATATCCACAGATGAACATGATCCCGTCGATTCCAATTCATCATCCTTATCCACTTTTCTAAATTTATTCCTTGTGCATTCCAAATAGTCACGTTTATCATGAACACCGCGCTTTCTTCTAGAAGCTGAGTAATATGATCCAGCAGGCCAACGGTTCTCAAACTCAATATCTTGAAGAGGCAGAGGCGGATTTTGGGGACCAGTGGAAGCATCCGAAGCCATGGAAGAATCCTTCTCGTTGCCTGTAATGTTCGATGCCTGATGATCATAAGTTGGGTATCTTTCAGCAGCTTCTGTATACTGAGAAATTTTCTTCTTCTGCTGCTCCTCAATATCAAACTGGTTGGCGGCATTTTTATTACTCCAGCTATCTATAGACTGGTCCAAATACATTGTCCACCCAGACTCGGAGATCTCAATGCCCATGCTGTACTGATTTTCAGCTTTCAAATATTGGCACGGAACAGTAGAAGCATGTCTCGGTTCTCCAAATGTAGGAGAGATTAATGGTCTTTGCAAATTGCGCTCCATGTTTTTACTCGACATAGAGGCCAAGAAACAATAATCAATATTCCCCAACTCGGAACCAACCATAAGCTTCGCATTCATATGAACATATGTTCTGCCCGAAATCTTGAGAGTGATTTGCTGTCGACTGTAAGTAATTAATATCTAAAAAGACTCGTAGAAATCTGTAACTATTTTACAGATTTCTCCACATCTTGTATTGAAACCATTTTTATTTTCTCTCCGTAACTGAGTAGCTCGAAATTTCTACTCAAATCAAGTCTTCAAAATGCTTGTTTCGTCCACTGATAGACTGATGGTTATAACCGAGAGGACAGTCAACAATCCTAAATGGAAAGTCACAATTATTTCGTCCGAAAAGGATAGGGCAGCAAAGCAAGCCAGCTTGTTAATTTTCTCAGATACGAATATGACATCTGGCAAGAAAACACGCATTTAACTCAGGCCAGCTGCAATCCAGTTTGTGTAAGGAATGGACCTCCCTGAATTCACTGTCAACAGAGAAAACCAAAAGAAGAACACCCCAAAATGAATTTGTTCGCTTTCCAATATTCTCGACTCTATATTTTCCCATGACAGAGCAGAAAGCGAAAGCTATGTGGGTAGATGGCGATCCAGGACGTCCCGACTCACGGGTCGGTCGTGCAAAGACATAAAATTGATGGGGAGCACATGCTCTGTACTGCTAAAACCAACGGAAGTCTCAGAGGTTGAGGACATGAGGCAGCCGGGTATGTGATCATGGAAGCAGCTGGAACTCCCTGCTCGCTTCCATGTGCACCTCTGCCCTGACTTCAATAACCGATTATTTGGATAACTTTTTTTCTCTATTTTTTTATTATTTTTTACTGAAATTTTATCTGAGATTGTACAATCTGTTTTTTTTCAGAGAAAACAGCGTACTGAAAACCCACCAATACTTCCTCATATTTCATAAATGATGATAAACCATCAGCCAACAACAACCTAACTCCTTAGGACTTGAAGAATGTTAAAACTCAAGGCTTGAATCCCTTAGGACTTAAGGCTTGAACATTGTACAATCTATACAATTTGCAATTTGCAACATTGGTAAATCGAAAGCACAAATCTATTAGGTCACCGATTAAATCATAAATCAAAATCGTGGATGATTTGGAGAGCTTCATTTCTTTTACCACCCAATGGCCCATTGTATAATCGGGTACAACGCTGGGAAGTCTTAATGGAGAATCTGCCGTAAGGTGATAATAGGGTACGACGCTGGGAGTGGGAAGGCTTAATGGAAAATCTAATCTGCTGCCTGCATGCTGACAACCGGGCGTTTTTGGATGCCGAAGATTACAAAGATACCGGAGATTGTCCATTAAGACTTGGGAGAGTAGTACCCGATTATCACCTTACGGCCATTTATACAATGGGCAGTGGGCACCTCTGGGCAGTAGATGAGATTTTAGAATGGAAAATATGTGGACGGGAAATGTGTTAGATTTCAGCAGAGTTGGTGCACGAGAACATCACCAGCTTTCCATTAGTTGGCGCTGCCCAGCTTGGTGAAAAGCCTCCCTTGTGTGTGTGGATTGTTTCGTTTGCGCGTGGCCGAATCTCTATTGAAAAGGCATATCATTTTCGATTAGTTTTCAGATAGGATTCTGATTAAATCAGGAAGTTATATTTTCATTGACCAACTTAGATTATGAAATTTTATCATTTAAAAATTTGAAAAAAAAAATAAAAGGTAAAAATTTTGTCAAGCTTTTTGAAAAAAAAAGTTGGTTAATAGTTTAAAGGTTTGAAATTTTTTTATGTGTTTTACAGAAATTCAGTGATAAACTCTTTGTTAAGATCATGATCTTTCATTATTCAAATTGTATTTTATATTTGAAAAATAGATTTAGCTTTCATTCAAATTATGCAATTCCAACAATGTATTTCAACAAATTCAACAAGATTTGACTAAACAAAAATCTAATACTTCAAACTTTTAGTATACACCATACTCCATATTTTAACTCAATTACTTTCAAGGTACACTAATGCAAAAAGTAGGGTGCTAGAGAGAACCTTTGGAAGTGGAGAAGATTTTAAATAGTATATGAAACTTGTTTCACATCCCAAATTCCAATGACATAAAATCTATCAAGTTTAGAGTATGTGAGGTTGTAGTCTAGTGGTAAATTGGAGCAATGCTGTGCAAATGGCTTGGATTATATCCCCAAGCTACCATGCTCATCAAGAAGGCGAAGCTAGGTGCATTTCTTCATGAAATGATGGAAAGACATTGTTGGACTATTGAAAATGAGAAAATAAAAATTCTATCAAAGTTCAATGCTTTATGTCTAGGGTGAGTTACCATACTACACAAACATGAAAATAACATTAATAATTTTGAATACACACTATGGTTTTGAATAACACTAGATTTTGAATTTGACTTTCACTTTGATTATCTAGTCCTCATATGCAAAGGATACTTGTATGGTCCCATGCATACAAATCGAAAGTATAGTAAATGTTTCCACATCTCATTTACCTACCAAGTTGTGAAGTTTCTTGTTGACAATCATTATCATTCACAATATCAACTTCAATTTATCAAATCTATATTTATATTTAAATGAGTTGCTTTAATTTATCAAATTCTTTTTATAATCAAATATTGTTAAAGTATTTTTTTCAAAATTTTCATTAATTTGATTATATTAAACATTATTAAATAGTGATTAAATATAAACATAATCTTCTATTTCTCTTATAAAAACATTTTCTTTCCATGGATTTGTACACATTTCAATATAATATTGTCATCTTTTGTCATTAACACTAGCACCTAATAATCAATCATTAGGTTCCTTACAAGATGCCATTATCAATCATATTTTCCTTGAATATTCCTCATTCTATTATCACCATCATTATCATTGTCGTGGTAAGTAGATCCTCATATGCCCCACATCCACCTTCATGCAAGTAGATGAGAGGCTTAGTCACGAGATCATTGTCAAATTCAAATACGACCAAAAAAATAAGAAAACATATTTTGCACTTCATGGAATGGAGAGGTGAAATGAAAATGGTGAATTAATTGCCTACATTGGAATTCATACATCTAATGGAAGTATTTTGACCATGAATGCCTAGAGTGAGTCCTCCATGTCTACTTTCGATATGGATGTTCACCATGGGCCTTGCTAATTTCATTGCATAGGGTGAGACCAATCATAGTTACATCGCATCATCTTTTAGAGCTATGCAAGGTGGAGTATTTATTGGCCTCAAGGATCATACGATGGTATTAGTAGAAATTTTGCTTAATGAGGTTGATATTCAAGAAGTTTTGGCAACACAATTACAATTTAAGTGCTAGTTCATGGATTCATTCTCTTTTAGGGTGGCATGCCTGTCACTGTTCTCAATTGTTTTTTATTTGTGTCAATAAAGTGCCAACATGGGTATTTGGACCAGTATTCTCAACTTTGATTTTATGTTCGCATCTCTGGGTGAAATCATAGCATGTTTGTTTTTTTAATATGAATAATTATTTCAATATCATAAGAAAAATTAAAGAAATAATTTAACTTTAATAAATTTTGAAAACAAATTTCAATTTTCATTTGAGATACTATATTTCGTTTTCTTCAGTTGTTTATTATCAAATTTCATCAACCCATGCATCCTAAGTCATTAATTTGAAGAAAATATAAGAGTTCAATGGACATCAAAAATAAAATTGCTCTCACTAATATACAACTTTTTCTGAATCCTCAAGACTGAAGATTTAGACTAAACATTTAATCACATTTATGATATTTGCAATCGTGGGCATCTGCAAGAATTACACATGATTATGTTTAAGTGGTCATGAATGTGGTTACCATGCTGTCGGTCCACCCTCTACTCCATAACATGAGATACTTTCAATGATTTATAAATGTTGGGTAGGAGACGATACTCCATTGGAATATGATGATGCCTCGAAACCCTTGCCCCAAACAATTAAATCTCTTCATAAAAAAGCATTTGATTGTAAGCTCTATTATGGGTGGCCATCTTCTCGAATACCATATGTTGCTAACTAGATTTTTATTTATTTATTTTGGATCTACAACGTTACATCATCGTCATCTTGCTTGCATTTTTTATGAAAAATTTCATATGCAGAGATATGTCTATGTAAAGGATCCCAGTTGTGCAAGCAATGAACCAAATGATCGTCATTATTTGATATTTAGTTGACGATAGGATATTGGTTGATCTTCTTCTTATCTTTGTAGCCCTAGCATTCATACCCATATTTTTATTCTTATCATTATTGTGCTTCTTTGAAGCACTTGCCCTAGCATTCATACCCATATTTTTATCATTATTGTGCTTCTTTGAAGTACCTGCCCTAGCATTCATACCCATATTTTTATCATTATTGTGCTTCTTTGAAGCACCTATAGGAAGGTACCAAAGGAAGTAGTGCAGTTGTCTCCATCGATTTGTTTCCAGGGCACAATGGACTCATGTATATGACTTCATTTTGTTCCATTTAAACATGAATAAAATGTAAATTCACTTATATTTGCGGTTGCATATTTTGATAATGTTGATGATGAAACAAATCAAGGTTGGTCATTTAAGGTTTGTTTGTCCTCATTGAATTTGAATGTCAGGTTGCTCCCGCTCCTGCTTCCATGTAAAGGTGAAGGTGTTATCGATGACATTGGCGCATATTGAAACCATGATATGTTACCATGGAATTGGATTAGGCCAAAAAATGTGGAAATGAGAAATGTAAATCTGTGTAGACGTGATATGTAACATATGGTGAATGAATGGAAGTTGGTAAAGCATGCCTTTTATTCAAATCTCTGAAAAAATAAATAAAATACCACATTAGAATCAACTATGGAGAGGCCTAAATGGTCATATAACACATCCAAGGGTTTTCAACGCATTGCAGCTGTGGCAGCAACATAGGATCCAGGGATAATGTTTATATTGGGGATATTATAAGGGGATAAATTTGTTTTTTTGGTCTTGTGGAAAGACATAAATTTTTTTCTAAGAGCTCATCTTCCTAATATGTAAGGAAATAGGATAACAACCCAAAACCCAGTGGAACTTGGAAGGAGTGGAGGTATGCATCCCTTACACACCACAAATGGGTTACTATTTCAAGTGGTGGTTGTTCTTGAATAACAATTATGAGATAGTGACCAGTAAAATCACAAAATTCCCACATAAAAATGAACATCACTATAAGTGTATCTTTAAGAAAATTTCCCACGCAATCAAAATAAAGAACACTAAACACACCTACTACATAGCATGCATTCTGCTTTCATAGGAATACCATCTACACCTTTCAATGCATCCACCCTCGTAGAATCTTCCCAATATATCCCACTATTTATAGTGGAAACACCAACATCCCTAGTATATATTATCTCTACCACACATGATATACATTCCATATGACTAGAGGAATCAATATATCAAGGGAATCATGGAGTACAAAGATGTAAAGGTTAGAAATGTTACAAAATCATGTCTACATACATGCATGGTTGCATTGTAATGAAGGTTGAATGTTCAATGACATCAACCTAGAAACCTAGACTACAAAAACACAAAGGTTGGAAACATTATAAAAACTTGTCTACACACATACATGGTTGGATTTTTTATGAAGGCTGAATGTTGAATGGCATAGACCTTGACTAGAAACATGATACACACACACACACGCACATGGCAAATTTTAATTTAAAATAAATAACCAAAATGTTGTTGGTATGTAAGGTTTTGCAGGTAATTTGTGGAAAAAATATTGTTATAGGGATTGATATCTTATTATGAGTTTTTATATATAAAAAAATGAAGATGGAAACTATCTTACCGCTGCAATTATTATTGTTGAATTGGAAATAGGCCATTGATGCTGGATGTATATTCAAAGATTGGTTATGTCCATCAAATGTCATGGGCCAAATATACCACAAGAACCTCTCGTGTATGCTTCATGGTGACAACAAGGGAAAGCAAGGCATCTTTTATTCAAATACATGAAATTAAAATAAATAAAACACCTGATTTCAGGGTATTATCTATTATTTATTGAATCTATCATATTAGAACAATTCAACAACAACAATCTATATAAATAGTGCAAAATGAAAAATCCATCAGTGCTACCTTTGTATAAGCACTAATTCACACAATGCGACGCCACAGTATATAACATGAAATAAAGGAATATGACAATATTCTTTGTTCCAAACCATCATCGGTTGAATTTCTAACTCATAAAATGATAATATCCAGATCGACAATAGGGAAAAAGTTAAGGATCCATAATTTTTTGAAGTCTAGAAATTGGCGAATCTTACTTATTCATAAATTTCCAACCATAAAATGTTCAGAAATATGTTTCTAAAAAGATTCAATTTTCTAAGAGTTTTATTTAGCTTTTGGACAATTTTGGCAATTTTTAGAGTAATTTTATTTATCCTATCGAATTTGGGTGAATAAATTTAGAAAAAAATGGAAAATGGTGAATCTTCTTTTGGAAGAAAAGGAAAAAAATTAGCCCATGGGCTAAATTTCACCCCTAAACTTGTCCTTGATCTAGAAGGGTTAAGATCGATGAAATTTGACTAGGGAAAAAAAAATCTACAGCCAATTAATGCAACTAGTGGGATTTGTTTTTTTTATGCTCAACGCTACAAGCCACATTTAAGCTCTTTGTGTGATTTCATAATCCAACCAACTCTTAAGTAGAGGAATTGAGAAACAAATGAACTAATTCATTGTATATTTTTTTTGTTCACTAGTCAAATTGGATCGATCTTAACCCTTGTAGATCTTGGCATTACCATTTCATGAGTTGGAAATTCCACAAATGGTAGTTTGAAACAAAGAATATTACCATACAAGTTTGTTTCTTGTTATAGATCGTCGCATCAAATTGTGTGAATTAGTGCTTTGACAAAGGTATCATTAAATGATTTTATTTTTGCACCATTTATGGGCATGTGAAAGCTAGTGAGGGTCACTTTTTGTGTCTTAGATGCAATAGAAAACTTAAAAATCATGCATCCCTCAACTTACTTCATTTTTTTGAGATACTTACATAAGATATCTTGCATTGAGTAAAAAAGATAAATTATAGGAAATTGAGTCACATTTCCGAATAAATAAGTTTTCAGTATTGAAAATTTACATAACTATGGCAAATTTCATCTTTTCTAACAGTCACTTTTTATTTTTTTGGAAAATGATAAGGTATATACTTTTGTGGGTGCAACCTTTGAGTGCCTAGATGATGGTTTAAGGCTACAGAAATTGGTAGACATGTATAGAAATTATAACACTAGTGAAACACTATTTTTATGAAATTAAATGTTTAATTTTTATTTATTTTTTAATTATGTGAGTGATCAAACCTAGACAATGGTACGGCAAATATGGGTGCATCATTTGAACGTCTTAATGCAATTATTTCGACTTGGAATTTGTATAGCATGTAGAGGCCAGTGTCTACTAGCGCATCATACAATTTGTTTTAAAAATAGTTGTTAAATGAAAAAGTTATGGAATAAACAATAACATCATTTTTTTTTACTTAAGGAGTGATGACACAATAAAATTAGGAAACAAATAGAAAAAATCAATATTGTTTTTAGAAAATTACATAATTGGAATCTACATAAAAAATGCTATCTATGCCTAAACGTTCATCACTAATTGTCATGTATGTCATGCTGTAGAGAGCGCTGAATAACATTCATATTGAGAAAAATGGTGGAGATGCCTAATTAGCTATGGTTCAATAAATTCCATATCACGGGTTTGGTAAGTTCGAACAAACCACATAGGGATGTGGTTGACACACGAGCGCGTGAGGAGGGGCTTATTAGTTTCTTAGAAATGTGTGCAAGTTCTGGTTAAATTCATATATTTTGCTCACGAACTTGGTGTTAGAAGAAATGCTTGTATGTTTTTGTATATACAAAACACTTGAGCATTATTATTCACATAACGCGCGAGCGTTACGAACTTCACTAATTATATTTTTAAGTGTTGAATGGAAATAAAGGGGCGAGAAAGAGAAGCGAGATATGAGAGGGGGGGGGGAATGACATAAATTTAAGGATTTGAGGAGAGTAATGATAAGGGAGGAAAATTAAAGGCCTAAACCCATAAGTCCTAAGTCCCAAACCCCCTAAATCCCTACACCCCTAAGCACCTAAGCCCTTAACACATAATCCATAACCCCATTAATAGTTGATCCCTAAATCCTTTAACCTATAAAGGTATTACACCTTAAATATCTAGTCTCTTAATTAACCCTTTATCTCCCCTCATTGTTGTCCTTATCTTCTAATTCCCTAAGCCTTAAACATTATAACACCTTAGACCTCAATTCCTAACCTCTTAAAATCTAACCCCCTAATCCCAGAGTCCTTGATCTCTTTACCCCTAAATCCCAAACTGCTAAACCCCTTAAGTCCTTTAATTGTTTACCTGTAATCCTTTAACCATTAGCCCTCTAAACTCTAATTTACCCTATATAGGTAAAATCATTCTTTACCTCTACACTACGTTTGCTTATGCAACCTCCCTTGTGCTAGTGTGCCCTGCATTTGCTTGTGCACTCTATGTTTGCATGTGTGCTCTTCGTTTGCATGAGAGCTCTATGTTTTCTTGAGCTCTGTCCCTCTAGATTGATCTCTCCTCTCTCATATTTGGCATTCTTGCTTGGGTTTGTGCATTAGTCTCTTTAAGCTCTAATTTACCCCTTATAATCCTTATAATCCTTTAATCCTTTAACCCCTTCACCATTAATGCTTAACCTCATAAACCCTAAATTGCTAACCCTAGAGCACTAAATTAATTAACCCCTAAGGCCTCTAACCCATAAACACCCTAGCCACTTTATCTCTAATCCCACAACCCCGAACCCCTAATACCTAGTCCACTCCTAACCCCTAAACAGTCTAACCCATATTACTTAAAAATCCCAAATCCCTAAATCGCTAAGCTCTTAACCCTAGAAACAATTAAACCTTTTTAACTTCTTGGGCCTTAACCCCTAACCCATTAAACCCTATCCCCCTAACCATTGAGCACTAAATTCCTTAACACCTAATTCCCATTCCCATAAAAACCCCTAAACCCCTATCTGTTTAACTTCCTAACCCATAAATCTTTAAACTTGTTAACAAATTTATCGCCTAACCCTAAAACGCTTAGCCAATAATCCCTAAATTCCAAAACCCATAAACCCCTAGAAAATCATAATTCCTCATATCCTAGAGGCCATTAAGCCCTTAACCCCTAAGCCTTTAATCCTTTACCCCTTGATACTTAAACCTTAACCAAATCAACCCTAACATCCTAACCCTAGATCCCTACAACCATTAGCCTGTAAATATGCTAACCCTTGAAGGTCTCAACTCTTAAATAACCACCAATATCCTAACCCTTATGTCCTTAACCAGTAAGCCCCTAAGCCCTTAATTCTTACAAACCATTAACGGTTAAATCCTTCACCCTTAAGGCTTAACCTTTTGAACCCTAACCCCGTAACTTCATGCCATCAATCCCTTATCCCCTAAAGCCCCTAACCCCTAAGCCCCTAACCCCTAAGCCCCGTTATCTCTAATCAATTAACACCCAACACCTAAACCCTATTTTATCCACAAACACTTAAGCCCTTATTGTCTAACCTTTAAAACCCTAACCCCCCAAACCTCGATCCCTTAAACGAGCCACACAATGATGACCTAACCTCTAAATCTTTGAAACCGTTAACTAATTTATCCCTTTACCTCTAACCGCTTAACCCCTAAGTCCTAGTTAACCCCCATAACCCTAAAACCCCTAACCCATAATCTCTAAATCCCAAAACCCATTAATCCATAGAAACCAATCCCTCATCTCCTAAAATCTGTTAATCCCTTAAACCCTAAACCTTTAATACCTAAATACCTTGACAGGTAACCTTTGACTGACTCAACACTAACATCCTAACCTTAGAGCGCTAAATCCCTTAGCCTATAAATCCCTTAACACCTAATCCCATTGACCCCAAACCCTTCACCCTTAATTCTTAAACTCTTGAACTCTAACCCCTTAACATTGGTCCCCTCAATCCGTTAACCCCTAAATCCCCTAACCCCTAAACCCCTTTATCCGTAAGCACTTAACATCGAAAGCCTTTATAAGCCCTAGTTTATCCATAAACACTTATTCCCTTAATTTCTAAACCCTAAAACCCTAACCCCCTAAACATGGAGCACTAAATCCCTTAACCCATAATCCCCTTGAACCCAAACCCCTTGGACCCTTAGACCCTAACACCAAAGCCCTATTTAACCTACTAACCGATAAAACATGAATCAAAAAACCTTTCAAGATAAGTAGGTATCTAGGGAAATAAATGAAATTTATTTTGTTGGGAAGAAACTATTAAATAAGGTTTTGATAAAATTGTAAATTGTGTAGATTACCATAACTCTAGCGCATTTATTGATGAAGAAACGTTGGCATGTTATTTGATGAAGAAACGCTCACGTGTTTTCTACCACTAGACATTTTTTTTTGGAAGTAAGCATCGAGACCTTCTATTAATAATGTACAGATAATAAAGCTAAAGATAACAAGTTATAGATTTTTTAAAGGCATTACGCCACACCACAACCCTTCCCATGTTGGAAAAACATGGCATTATAATTCTTCACACTATCAAACATCCAAAATAAAACCAAACTCAGGCCTAAAGACCTCCAAACCGGTAAGTTTCCACACTGGGCATGCTATGCCTATATCTAACAAGGATACATTTACAAAAAATGACGTGCATAAAAAAACCAACCATAAAAAGGGTCTAAACCCAAACTACCAACGGTTTCCATAGTTCTTCGGCTCAGAGTGCCGAGGTATCATTAACATTACTGGTTTCCCGGTTCCTCGTGTCCGTTGGATTCGAAGCCCATTGGATTCAGAGCCCGGTAGACCTCCAAAACATCTTCCAGTGTTCTCCTGTCGACCAAGCTGATCTACTATTGAAGCCTCATCTCCACAATTGCTTATTGAATATCCTTCATCAACTGGTTCCGAGCCTAGATTTGATGAGCAAGCATAATTCTTTCTCCCCAGAAAGGGTTGGATGCTCTCAGTCTCCCTGATGAGACTCAATTTGCTGCTGGAGGGAGACTTCCATGTGCGTTACTCGAGTCTCAGTGATGCCCCACGTCTCCGTAAGGTACTGAGCCACCTAGTCAAAATCCAGAGGATGAGCATCCTCATGCTCATTATTCCCCTGATGAGTAGTCCCTTCCTCTGTATTACGATTCCTCTCCATAGTACTGCGCCGAGAGCCTCTGTGACTGCACATTCGCAAACGAGGTGCCATTATACACAGGAAAAGAGTTTGTGGGAGAAAGAGATACCTCCTACGAGCTGTAGCCACCCATTCCCATATTGAATTAGAAACAAAATAACACCCAACCAAGGAAGGTGTCCAATTTTTGTAAGTTTGAGTCATCCTTGATTGGTCCAGGATCACGACCTTTAAATGTCAAGGCCTCTGCTTGGATTTGGCCATAGTACAGACCCTTAATTAACCATACCCTATAATCATAACCAAATCATCCCCTCCCGGGGTTCCGCATGCATCATCTTTGATGACCTCTATTGTCTGAAAGAGCTTAGTAAAGTACCACACGCCAAGGCCGGTACAAAAGAAATTACCTCCCTTCATCCTGCAATCCATCCTTGTCCGAGCAATAACTTCTTCAGCTCGAGGCAGATCAAAACTAGGCTGTCGTGTGATCATTAAATGACGAGCCTCGTGTTTCTAGTCCCAGATGTCCTCTCATCCTCACCTCCACTTATCATAATAACGTGGTAAGGGTTAGTGGTGAAGAGGGTCAATTGATCATTAATGGTAAGAGACCCCTGTCCCAGGTGGGGCCATGTGTCCACTACCCCATGTGACCTTTCCCCACTTCGACCTTTTGTTTTTGCTAGCTGGGTGATGTTAGCGGCTGCGAGTTCCAAGAAGCGGCTGCGAGTTCCAAGAAGCAACACATCATTGCATGATCATAGGTGTCCTCCAGCAGGCCTTCATGGAAGGAAAGATGAGCCTTGACGCCCTTGTTTTCCAACTCATCCGCCACCTTGTTCCCTTGGTGCCAAACGTGCATGAATTGAACGACCGGGGTGGTGAATAGGAGACTTTGAAGTTGGTGCAATCTTCTCTCCCACGTCCCATTCTGAGAAAATTTGGATATAGAAGATCCCCTCTGGATGCATCCCTCCATTGCAATCATGAGCATGGAGTCCCCCTCCACTGTCAATGGTAACCATTGTTGCTGCACTGCGCATTGCAAACCACTGATTAAGCCTTCTTATTAGGAAACATTGTTCGTGGTTTTTCCAATATCTCCCCAGAAGACATTAAGTGCACTTCTTTTATCATTTCTTTTCACTCCTCCAAAACCCGTCGGTCCAGGGTTCCCCTTCGTCGCGCCATCAAAATTAAGCTTGAAGGTACCAGCGGGCAGGTATTGCCAAAAGTAGGGGCTTTTGTGTGGAGCAGTCCATGCTCACAGTCGACCAATACTCACATGTATGTCAAAACTACCCTAGTCATTTAAGATTTGTCTCTCCGCATTGTCTACTTTGATAACATCAGGTGTCCATGGAGTGACGGTAAGCGTTTCCTTCAAATGAATTTCGACTAACATCTAGACTACCTCTGTGTTCTGTTCCTTTCCCTCGAACATGCGTCGGTTTATTTCCTTCCACACATCCCAAACTACAAACCCCGGGAACAATTCCCACATTCTGTTGAGGAGCTCGTTCTTGAAGGGGTGAGATAGCCAAGTAGCTAAGGTGAGATCTTGGCATCCGTTGACCCTTGCTTTCTTTCTTAACCTCTCCTCCCCCTTATTGCAGAGTGAGGATGCCAGTGGGCAGCCATCTAACAAAGGATTGATGGTTTCAGTATCATTATGGCATAAACAACAACAAGATGTCCCAATCATGCCACGTTTCATAATATTTTCCCAGGTTGAGATGTGTCGACTAATTGGGAGCCAACTGAAGGTTTTAATTTCAGGCCATAGGTTCCCACGCCACGCCTTTCTTCATTTCTCCTACCGCATAAGTCTGTGGAATTCCTCTAGTATACCCACCGCCCCTGTGATATTGAAGTTCCTCGTATTGGAGTACCCCCAGTTGACTTTTTCCGGCTCGTTCGACTTTGGGATTTGATGAGCACATAATTCCTCATAAAACTTTTCTAGGTTTTCCTTCAGAATGCACGATTTCCACCAATGTTTCGGCTTCCATTTTTTTAATTGCTAGTCTCTTGGAGTAGGATCCCAGAAGTTTTGCACCCATTCTAGAGGGATGCTCTGTATATAAAGCTTTGAATCCTGTAAATCCTCTCTATTTTCCAGTCTAGGTGATTGTTTCTAGCCATACCTAAGGAAAGAGGCAGAAGGTCCATCTTGTATTTCCCAGAAATTGTGCCTTTGGACTAATCCCCTATTCAGTTGCATAGCTTTCCAGATATGCGAGCTCAGTATATCTTCCCCAAACCTGATAAAGTTATTCTTTGTCTAGTGAGGTTCATACTTAAGATGCCATAACATTGCCTGGGTTTCTTCGGTGTACATGATCCACCGCCACCAAATTTTAGCTCCCATTACCCTGTTGAAGCATCGAGTCGCGGAGCCCCATGCCCCTTGTCGCTTTTGGAATGCACAAGGTATCCCATTTTACCAAAGCTCACTTCTGATGATCTTGATTCCATACCCAAAGGAATTTCCTATGTATGGTGCGAATTTGCTTGAGAATGGATTTTGGATCAGCCATACTCAAGAAGCGGTAAATGTGCATTGCTTGAAGCATTGATTTAACCAGAATAAGTCAGCTTAGGAAGTTGAGGAATCTATAAGTCCAGAGTTCCAACTTTCTATTAAGCTTGTCTAGAATATCCTTCCAAAAGATTTGGCGGATCGTGGAATCATCCACGGGGGTGCCCAAATATTTGGATAGAAGTTGTGCTTCTGTGACTTCTAGGATACAGAGGATATTCCTGCGGGTGATTTTCGACGAGTTGAAAAAAAAAAAATTAGATTTATCTTTGTTGATTTCCAGTCCACTAGCTTTTAGAAAAGTATCTAGTACTCTTTTGATTCCTTTGGCTTCCTGGACAAAAGAGGGGCCCATCAACATAGTATCGTCGACCAATTGTTGATGGGTCCGAGGATCCATGCTGTCACTAAGGGTAAGACCTCGTATGTAGTTGCTTCGTTGCATGGCCTTGAGCATTTGACCAAGCCTGCGTGCACCAAACATATTAATTTCCTAGGAGTTTTTTAACATTTGAGAAACACACGAGTGTTATAGTTTTAAGAAACGCTAGCACGTTTTGTATATCCATAATGCTAGCACGTTCTTCTCTGCAAAAATTCAGCAAAGTACTTTGCCTATTTCATACCCGAATTTTGCGTTTTGTATCCCCGACAACATTGCAAAGAAACTTGATAATCTATGTTCACATTCTACAATCGAGACAATTGAGGAAGCTTGATAATATATGTTCACAATCACCAAGCTTGAAGAGGATTCTACATTTAACATTGGGAATTGAGGATTCTATATTCACAATTAGCAAGCTTTAAGAGGATTCTACATTCACAATTAGCAAGCTTCAAGAGGATTTTACATTCACAATTTCAAGCAATCTTGAGGAATCTATATGACTACAATTGAAGAAGAATCTATATTCACTATCGAGCAAGCTTGAAGAACCTATATTCACAAATGAAGAATTTTCTATATTCACAAGTGAGGTAGAAGTTACTTTCACATTTGAGAAAGATTGAGGAATCTATATTCACAATTGAGGAAGTATCTATATTAACAATTGAGCAAGTTTGAAGAACCTATATTCACAATTGAGAAATAATTTGGATATTTGAATAGTTGAGCACACTTCTAGAATCTATTTTCTTAGTATTGCTCATTGTGTTCATGGGGAATTCACGCAATCAAACAAGGAAATCAGAAAGGAAAGAGAAGCCTCAAGAAACCATGGAAGAAGTTAGAGAAGATAAAATATTGGACATGTGAAATCGAAGGAATTCCATAGAAACTCATCCAATTCCAACCGTAGATGATGCCACGTTCATTCCTACCCATCCACAACCAGAAAAATGGAAAAATTCACTAGAGAAGCCCTCAATTTCAACAAAATTTGATGAACAAGAACCCCATGGCACTAGTCAAGAAGTAAATCGTAGGTTCTCATCGGGGGATGTTTCAATTCCCACATCAATTCAACCTCAGACCATGGTACCGAATGACTTGTTGGGTAGTGGTTATACAAGCGACGAAGTTAGGGATGCATTGAATGAAAGTTTTACAATGGAAGAATAAAATTTTATGGGCACCATCCAAGAGAAAGTCCAATTTTCCACATCCAACTACTAACAAGAGAATGAAAGACAAGAGGATCCTATTGAAACACCGGAGCGTCCTGGTGATGTTGTACATGATCTAGTTCCAACACCCTTACCTCCATTAGCAACTACATGCCGGAGAACTCCGAAACGTATACAGTTTGATGAAACTCTCATTAGTTCACTTGAACGTATGTTGTCTAAACACGCTATTGCTTATGAAACTCGACAAATACTTGATAAATTTTTTTATTCTAAACGTGATGGGCACAAGTGAAAATTGTTTTTATCATTGCTAAAATCTAGGCTTATGGCTATTGTTACAAGAACGTTAAGGATAAAGATGACCAAAAAGTTAGAACCAAGTTCTCATATTGCTAAAATTTTAGTAGATGCATTTAGTACAAGTTGAAATAAATCTCGCTCAAAGGATCGCAACGTAGCTCGCCATGCGTTGTCACAATAAATCGTGAAAAAAAACACTAGGGCACTTCGTTTTCTTAAACCTACCTCCAAAATTAATAATTTGAATGTGAAGACACTTCGTAGGTATTGTGTTCGAAGAGAAAAACTTGAAACCGGTAAAACAGATGTTTGGGAATTCATTGGCAGGTTTCCATTGTCTTTATGAAGCTCATTTATGCGCTAAAGGAATTAGTGTAATATATTTTCCATGAAAGCACTAGACCTTCTTCCAACCAAAAAGATGCATTAAAATTAAGAAGGGGTTCAAAGGATCGTGAACCACACATTAAACATTTTCTTGATATGAAACAAATAGAATTATATGAGAGATTTAGGAATGAACATACCGAACTTAACTTGGGCCACATATCCTTTGAAAAATGCAAACCCTGTTATGTTAAAATAAACACAATTAGTAGCACATGTTGTTGTTGATACCACATTGAGTATGGTTACTATTATGACAGATACAAATATTTTTTGTGTATTACCTAACACTCTTTTGCATGAATGCCTAGCTACATTACCACTGATGTCATCTAGAGACTTTATTCATAACATTTTGTGTAGTAGGCCAAATGATTGCACATTTTATCAAAAAACTCGCATAGATGCGACATGCCCAGGGTGTGGTGGAGTGGCATTATTGCAAAAATTCATACATGTGACCGATGAGCATGAAATTGGGAGGCATGAGGTCAACTTGCAGTCATTCAAATATGTCACGTATGATATTGATGGAGGGAACAAAAGAAAAAAAATACAATTGGTCACTTCTCAGGTTGGTAATGAGTTCTTGAATACTATTTTTTCTTTAGATTGCAATTTCATATGTAACAATCTATTGATATATGTATTTATTGTTGATCTACAGGTACGAGTCTGTGACTTCATGGAGGAATTCTTTGAAAACACACAATGGTATGTAAAGCATGCTCATGTGGATCGTTGTCCAGATGAGTACTTTAGAACGTGCATGGATACATTTCCTATTGGGAATATCCCGTCAGTGGTCGACTTTGAGGAAAACTAAACTCTTCTACCACAAAATGAGATTTAGAGTCAATATTATCACTTAGACCAGCCTGGTCAGCATGATGGTCCGTGTCACCTATAGACATGGGGCAGATAGTTCTGAAGACAATGCGGTTATATTGAAGGAGTATCACTTCTACATAAGTGATGACAGGTGTAACGAATTGGAATTTGTACAACACAAATTTCAAATGTTCTACAATCACTTGAAGGATAACAGTATACAGATGTAATACCATTGGATTTAGTATGACGGTTGTGCAGGGAAATTAAAAAATGTTCGTGTCTTCCAATGGTTAACCACTTATAATATGAAACAAGAACTCAACACAGTTCTTGTTTTTCTCTCTCCTAATTTTAGTAGCTTTTTTTTGCTCCGTTTCAAAAAGGGTTGATACCAGTATCACACATTTTCATTTTGAGGCATTTTTTTCAAGCCTTCGAATTATCTTTGTCATGAAATATTTTTAATTTCTATTTCCAAGTGTGTTTTTATAAATTTAACAAAATAACATACATTTATAAGCAATTTATAATGAAAAATATATACATTTTGCAATTTTTTCTATAAATTAAAACATTTTTTTGGACAAAATAAGACATTTTTATTGACAAAGTTGTAAAAAATTCCAGAAAATAAAGACATTTAAAACTGTTTTCAATGAATTTTCAGAGATTTTTTGTATAAAAATGATACTATTTCATATTATTTTCGTCAAAGTGAGGATTCACATAAACTCAAGAAAAAATATACCATATATTTGTAAAAGAACATATTAAAAACATTATATATAGAAATTTTATTTCTAAAATAAAGTTTGAAAGTCAAAACATTACTAATATATCTTATCAAAAATTTGTCAAATTTAACAATTTATGCAAGACAAGAAACTAATCAACAATATCATACAAGCCAAATTCTTGATCGAAATTGGAATTTTCTGGAGCTTGGCTTTCTTCAGGGATATCAATGTCCTCTTCCATTCAGTCTTCTATGTCTGCAAGATGTCCAAAGGGCTCCTTTCCAAATACTCCTCCTAATGGGGGTTGAGGCTCTTTTGACATCTTTGCCACAAGTGTTTCACTGAACTCTCATTTCTTCAAACCAACTTCTTGCAGTTCATTTGGAAGAACTTGAATATCATTAACTCTTTGCTTGATGTAATTGCATTGTTGTGGATCATTATCAATGGATATGTAATTTCTTCCTTTCTGCAAGGAGCATGCTATTGTTGTAGCTAATCACAAAAAAAAAAAAAAAAGTTAAGTCAAATAGCATAAAGAAGCATACTTTAAAACAATAAAATAATGAAGAATAAAAAAAACAATAAAACTTGAAATATGCTTTCATATGTTATATCATAAAGTTTACCTGAACCCAAGAACAAATCTAAGACCCAATCTCCTCTTGAAAATGTATCTATGACATATGTAATCATATCTATGAGATAAGTAATCAACGCTTGGGGATTTTTATATATGTTTACAGTCACTCCTTTCAAATCCCTTTCTTCATATGTGTAATACCCCAATTTTGACCCTTATGAAATATTGGATTTTAATGTAAATATTGTATACATGCGATATATGTCTCCCTAGCGTGGAGCTCAAGGCCAAGGCCCCTCTAGTGTATGTTCGGATTTTATTTGGAATGGACAAGCATTTGACATTTTGTTACCCATGTGCTATTAAGCCATGGAATATTGTAAATGATGTAAATATTTGATACTGCAATAAAATACCAAAACTGGATATGGGAGCAACGAATGAGAAGGGGCCATGTGTATTCTAATAGGGAGTGGTGAGGGGGTTGTGGGGCTGAACCATATGTTTACAAATGTCATTGTGAGAACCCATTTGAATTTCTTTGTTGACATTTATTTATGTTGTAAGGAAGTTGTTGAAGAATTCAGTCCATGGCTTCAATGGAGCATGGGTAGCCTAGAAATTCATATGGCAGAGTATTGGGTCTGTTTTCCTCTATCACAAGACACTCTACCTCATGGGAATTGCTTCTTCCTCGTTCCCATTCAATTGTTGAACAACCCAGCATCAATTTTCATCCATTCCAAATTCCCAGTAGGGAGAAAAACCAGAAATCGCAACTTTGCAAGAACCCACATTTTGAAGAGCCATAAATGCCTAGATTTGGTATTTGATATTAAAATCCAATCGGGGATCCATATATATGAACCTCGGGGAAAAATTGAGAGTATTAGATACCCCAAAATCCATTGGAAAACCCAGTTTTTATAGCCTAGAAATGAAGTGACAGGATTGAGTTATTGGATAACAGAATTGTGAGAAATCCAAGTATGGATGACTGAGCAAAGGTTGGGTTTACTTGATAAACCCAGTGAAGAATATAATCTCAAGGAATTAGAAGCTGAACCTTTCTATGCCAACCCTGAAAAACACTAGAGGGAAGGGGCGCCTGAGGGACTATGTAGCAGAGAAGGGGACCTTTCTTGTGTTGGGTGAGGTAAGTATTGTGGGTGCCATACTATTGAATTCATTTGAGATGTCTATAGCTTTGTGGCTGAGCTCACTGGTTTAGATTTTCCCTCCTTTTCCATTTATATGCTTGATAAACCCAACTGTGTGTTGGCTTAGCATAGCTATTGGTGAAACCATGGCTGTGAGTGAGCCTGTCTAGTTTCTCCTTAGTGGATACACAAACCAGCTCGGGGGTGATCTCTCAGCTGAAAGAATACAAGTTGGATAGATATCTATGGTTGGGTGGAATGTTACTCTCACATAGCCAGTTGTTTGGACAACTTCATCTTCAAGATAAGTGTTCTCTGTGATTTACATTATATGCATTATGCGTTCTACAATGTGTTAATTCTGAATGGTAATTGTTCATGTTAAGGAAATGAAAGGATTGTCTTAATGAAATTGATATGAGGTCTATGCATAGCATGAGAATGAGAATGATTCTCTGCATGTCGAATCATCATCTACTTGTGATAGATATGCTAATGCATTACTGTTTGTGTCTGTGCAAAAACGATTAATTACACTGTGTTTATATTGAGTATGAACTTGTATACATAGAAGTTTTCATTTATTATGAATTGTTGAGTAATGTATGGAGTTGAGTTTACCAAATAATCCCGGTATGTTTGGTCATGTTTCCTTCCTTGCACTAGATTGATGGAAGGGGATGTGACAATATGTTAGTTTTTTAACCATGGCATTATAACTTAACGCCTGACTATATTTTCCTTCACTCTTTTTCGTTGATTAAAAGAGAGTCACAGGTCCCATCTTTTGTCCAAGTTGCAAGATGTATGTTTTCAATATCACTCAAAAATGGATCACTGCTGGCGCTATGAAAATTTGTCTTTTTCCTGTAACAAAAATAAACAAAAATTAATTCACTTATAAATTAATATAATTGATTTATAAATTAAAAAACTTGATAATATAGTGCAAATATATTACCAATAAAGTTGCTTCCTTCTTTTTCCTTTACCCTTGAAGGATGTCAACAACCCCCCTAATTGTGTGCCTGAATGGAAAAAAAAACACTTCTCCGTAGTGGTGATGTTGTGACATATACAAATCCTGAAACCACTTTATTGAATGATCGATAAGTATAAGGCTCACAATCATAAGTAGTGTTTTAGATATTGTATCCATGAGGGATATCTGCAATAACTATTTCCTACTCCTTTTTAGGAACAAGAATTGCAATGTCTGCATAGTCACCTAAAATGACTTTATATTGCATAGTGTCAATCCCATTCCCAATATAATGATCAATTCGCTACAACAAAATACCCTTTTGGAGGCGGTTTTGCTAACCCCCCCCCAAAAAAAAAGTTTTTTTAGGTCTTTGGGGGTGGTTCTCCAAAACCCCCCTCAAAAGTCCCAAAAATTGGACTTTTGGGGATGGTTTTTAAAAAACCCCCCTAAAAGGTCCATCTGTCAGGATTTTTGGGGGCGGTTTTGTAACCCCCCCAAAAGTCCAATTCTTAATACTTTTGAGGGCAGTTGGTTAAAAAACCCCCCGAAAGTCCAATTTCAATACTTTTGGGGGTGGTTGTGGAAACCCCCCCAAAAAAATGTCTTGACCCCTTAAAAATTGCTTGCGGTGGTCTTGCTAACCCCTCCCCCCCCAAAAAAAAAAATGTTTTTTAAAGGTATTTGGTGGCAGTCCTTAAAAAAAACCCCTCAAAAGTCCTTAGAATTTGACTTTTGGGGGCGATCCTTAAGACCTCCCCTCAAAATTCCTTAGAATTTGACTTTTGGGTGCGTTCCTTAAGAATCCCCCTCAAAAATCCTTAGAATTTGACTATTGAGGGCAGTTTTTAAACCCCCCGCCCAAAAGAAGATGTCAAACAGGACTTTTTGGGGGGGGGTTTGGAAAGGCCCCCCCAAAAAGTCTTGTCGGACTTTTGGACTTTTGGGGGGGAGTTTGGAAAGACCCACTAAAATTCTTGTTGGAATTTTGGACTTTAAGGGGGGGGGGGGGTTGGAGATCCACACCCTCAGAATATTTTTATCATCATCCTATCAGCTATGGTGGGAATTTACCTAAGGCCAATTAGGTAGATTTTACCATACTTGGACAATTTTTTATCTTCTCATAGGCTTGGTCTAATTTCCCTAAACCACTGTTTTGGCAAGTCCATAAATTCTTCTTCAGGGTGATCTCTTTGGACAAACTGAGACCATAGTTGAGTAGACAAAACAACAGATTACAATATCCCCATGTGCTACTGGCATTTTCTTCAACATAGAATTTGTGCCAGGAATCCTCTCAGGGCTACTTGGACCCCATGCTCGGGTTCAAAATTATTTTTTTGGGGATAGAGTCTAATAATGCTATCGAACTAGATCAAGGTATTCACCAAGGAATACTACCTGCATGTCAAAAAATATGGACATGTCTAATCGTGGACGGTGATTCTAAGATCATTCTCCACATGGCTGCTAAGATGCACCGTGGCAAATCATTAGAGAAATTTTGAGGTAAAAAATGGGCCTCAAAACAAAGAAAATGTACTATAAAAATCAACCAATCACATTCTAGTAGATGACATCACCCCCCATGGTTGAGGTGGCATTGCATGAGTTAAGAATGCTTCTTCGTAAAATTTTCTATGGTGGATGAAAACCCATAGTTAACCAATGTAGTGGTATAAGTACTTTTAAGTCATAAAGTAAAGTACTCATAATGAAAGTCCTTTAACATTTTTTCATAGAATAATATTATTGTCATTTTCAAGTAAAGTACTCATAATGAATGTCTTTTCACACTTTCTCATAAAATAATATTATTCTCATTTTCAAGTAAAGTACTCATAATTCATAAAGAAGATCCTTTCACATTTTTTTATAAAATAATATATTATCATTTTCATGTTTTTAATTTTAAGTTACGTATTTAGTCCATTCTATTTAATATCATAATTCCAAACTATATATATTCCTTTCACATTTTTTCAGAAAATAATATTTTTTTCATTTTCATATTCTTAATTTTTAATTATATATTCACTCAATTTTATTTAATATTATAATGCCAAACTAATTTATAAGCATATATCTCTCTCTCTCTATATATATATATATTATGATTTTGATATTAATTTACCAATATAGATTTAATGAATAAAGAATAATAATAATAATGCAATGCGGATTATAATAATATTATTAACATTTTACATGTAAATAAATTTTCAATTAAATTACATTATATTAAATTGATGAGAAAAGTACTAAATATAAAAGATCAACATAAATTAAAAGAATAGTTCTTTGTTAGGAACCCATGTCAACCCTTCTATTTACTTTGTTAGTATATTGTTGTTGGATGCATATGCTTTGTAAGTTGTCCTGTAGTATTTCTAGATCCATACTCTGCATTATTGTCGTTGGACGCATATGCTTTGTAAGTCATCTCGTAGTAACTATTGATCCATATTTTGTATTAGCCCATGGTTTGTATTGACACATGGTATTGACCCATGGTATTGGCGCCTAAACTTAGTATATAAGTTTGTGTTGAGGCCAATGAAGGTACCGTGAAGTTATTTGTATTTAGCTTGCTCAAAGGAGGTTGCCCCCTCGAAGTGGCCTACAATCAATAAATGTGATTCTGAGTTCTGTCATTTCTACTATCTTATGTATTTTCATTAATCAATTGTTACAGGTTCATCACATCTAGTATCAGAGCACATTCTTGGGCTCGCTAGGTGAAATTTCGGCCAAATTTTTTTTTTCGCATCTGTTGCAGCTTTAGATCTAGGAATAATCCATATCCTCTTAACTGTGGGAAGTACTTGGGCATAAGCCCTAAAACTCATTGTGAGGAGCACCACAGGAACCCCAAAGTAGTTGGCCCATTGAGAGGACCTGTCAGTGAAACGGGCAACGACCCCTACCTGATTGACTAGTTCCCATCCGTGAGGTAAACCAAGAGCTATCGTTTGTGGCAAAGTAGTTATCAGTTTTACCTGAGCCATAGAGTGAGGGTTACTGCCCCAATACGCAAGTCGTTAGAGAACATTGGTGGCCGAGTGAAAACCCTAAACTGTTAGGAAGCCGACCATACCTGAGGTCCATATCTATTTTCAGCTGATCTGTTTTCGATCACTTCCGTGCTATTTCAAATCCATTCAAAAAGTTGTTCTAGATCCATCCGTTTAAGATCTATTCTGAAAGCCGATCACTGCCGCGTCATTGCAGAACAATCTGTTTCTGATCCCTTCTATGCCGTAGCAGATCCATTCTTGAAAAGAAAAAAAAAACATTTTTTCGCCATATCTCCCTTGTTTTAACTCTGTTTCCCTTGAAACTTCCTAGACAACCCTGCAATCCCATTCTGCATATTTCATTCCTGAAGACACTATCCCAAATTCTACTTCCCAAAGCCAGAAATCTCACATTTGTCTATTTTTAGGGTTTTCCACAACTTCTTCAATTTTCACCCACTTGCCTACAAATTTTGCCACCGAGTTCATTCCCTATTTTTTCTTCTTTGTCCCTATTTGACAAATTTTCTCATTCCTTCACCCTACTTCTGAAATCCCCATTTTTTGCGTCCATGTCTATCAAAAAGTGTCCAAAACCTAGTCAAACCCCAATTACCCATCCAAGTTTTTCCCAAATCCAAATTTCCCTTTACTAAATAAGCTTTTGTTTGTGTTTTCCTATCCATTCCCCCCCCCCCCAAAAAAAAAAACTCCTGGTTATGGTTGTCACTTACAGAGGAGCAAAAACCATGGAGGAAGCACTTGCAGCTATCCAAACCAAACTCCAAGATCTGGATGAAAAATTTCTCAACCTCCATCTTCAGCATTCATCCATGAACAATAACCGACAGCAAGAATCTTCTGCAGCCAATGGGTTCTCTTCTTCCAGCACTTTCCATGGTCTGAAGCTTGAATTTCCTCGCTTCAATGGTACTGATCTAACTATATGGATCTATCATGGAGAACAGTATTTCAGTCTACATAATACTTTTGAGGTCCAAAAAGTTCCACTTGCATCCTTTCATTTGGAATAGGAAGCCCTTCAATGGTACCGTTGGTACATCAACGCTCATGAAGATCCAAAATGGACAGATTTTTGCCAAATCCTTTTGCAACGATTTGGTCCTAGTGCTTTTGATGACTTCACCGGAGCACTCACTAAACTCCGTCAAAGTGGAATTATGAGAGAGTATCAGACAAAATTTGAAAAACTAGCCAATCACACAGAAGGCTTGTCTAATGAATTCTACAGGAGTTGTTTTATCAGTGATCTTAAGGATGAAATCCGGTCAAAGGTTAAAATGTTTTGTCCCAACACAATGATGGAAGTCCTAGGGTTAGCTAAGTTGGAAAAAGACAAGATTGCAGCCCAACAACGCTCGAAAGCCACTTTTGTTCCCTTCCGAAATATGGGTTCTCAACGACCTCCCATTTTTTCAGCTCCTCGACCAACTTCTATCAAGCATTTGTCTGAAACAAAGATGCAGTCACGCAGAGAAAAATGGCTTTATTATAATTGTGATGAGAAATTCACTCGGGGACATAGTTGTGTTCAATAATAGCTCTATCTCTTGGATATGGATTCTCCGCCTGCCTCTAAAATTGGTGAAGAAGCTCCAGATACAATGGATGATCAGGTCGACATTCAAGAGCTGCCTATTGACCCCCAATATCAGGATGAATAACCAGAGATATCTCTCCATGCTTTATCCGGCGTCACTAACCCCAAAACAATGTGGGTTAGCGGTTACTTCAAGAAGCTTCCTCTTACAATACTCATTGATTCTGGTAGCACTCATAACTTCATTGACCCCTGGATTGCCAAACAGGCTGATTGTTTTGTCCATCCTTGCTCCAACTTTGAAGTCATGGTTGCCATTGGAGGCACCTTACCTTGCAAGGGAAAGTGTCACAATGTGTGTATCTCTCTAGAAGATTATAACTTGCACTCTAACATGTTTTTCTTGTCCTTAGGTGGATGTGATATGGTTTTGGGCATTCAATGGTTACTCACACTTGGCCCCATCTTATGGGATTTTGATGAAATTTGGATGCAGTTTTCAGTCAATGGGACACAACACAAATTTACAACATTACAACCAGGGTCTCTCCGCATCATCAGTTCACATCGCCTGGAAAATATCCTTAAGAATAATTCGCATGGTGTCATCGCTCAGCTCCATTCCATTCAGATGCACCTATCAAAGGTCTCCACTACTTCCTTGGATAGATATGCAGGTGTCTTTGCTGCACCAGTGGGCTTGCCGCCTTCAAGAGACCTTTGCAGTAAGTATTTAGCCGCATCTACATCTCAACAGGAAATGATGGCTATTTTGCATGTATTACCGAAATGGCAGCCATCCCTATTAGGGAATTATTTCTGCATGAAGACTGATCTCCAGAGTCTGGAAATGTTTTTGGAACAATGGGTCTCCTCCCCAAGACACCTGAAATGGGTTATCCACCTCATGGGTTATGACTATGCTATCACTTACAAGAAGGGTAAGGATAATATGGTGGCAGATGCTCCTTCTCACACATTTGATGACCCAGTTTCTCTTACAGCAATTTCTCTGCTTGTTTCAAACTGGTTGCAATATGTTCAACAGGGCTATCTCTTCTATGAACTCCATGCTTCTTCATCGGTAGGACAGTCTGGGTTCCTCCAAGAGTATGACTGAGAACAATGTAACTTCTTTTGGCAGGGTCTGAAAATGCCAATTCAATAGATGGTGGTTGACTGTAATACTTTCCAGGTCAACAAGGGTGAAACGACACTCCTTTCGCACTGCTTGAACCCTTTCCCATCCCTACACAAATTTGGCCAACTATTTCTATGGATTTCCCAGAAGCACTCTAGTGGTACAATATAACATCTACAAGGACACCATATGAAGCAGTCTATGGATAGGCACCGCCAGTTCTTCTTCCATACACCCTCAGCTGCTCCCTAATTCAGAAAATTGACTCGGTTCTTCCAAAGTGCGATCAGATTCTTCTCATTCTGTAGGACAATCTTCACATGGCAAGAATTCGACTGAAACAACAAACCGATCAGCACCGTTTAGAGTGCACTTTTCACGCAGTTGATATGGTTCTTCTTCAGCCTTCCAAGCAATCCTCTTGAAACTCAAAAGGCGTCAGTGTCCTGGAATGCAACCCGAGAATTCTATAGAGGAACCACTCCTTCCAATTCTAGATCAATTTCCACATCTAAAGCTTTGAGGGAAAAGTCTTTTCTAAGGGAGAGGGGATGTTAGGAACCCACGTCAACCCTTCTATTTACTTTGTTAGTATATTGTTGTTGGATGCATATGCTTTGTAAGTCGTCTCGTAGTATTTTTTGATCCATAGTTTGTATTATTGTTGTTGGATGCATATGCTTTGTAAGTCGTTCGTAGTAACTATTGATCCATATTTTGTATTAGCCCATGGTTTGTATTGACACATGGTATTGACGTATTGACGCCTAGACTTAGTATATAAGTTTATGTTGAGACCAATGAAGGTACCGTGAAGTTATTTGTATTGAGCTTGTTCAAAGGAGGTTGCCCCCTCTAAGTGGCCTGCGATCAATAAATGTGATTCTGAGTTCTGTCATTTCTACTATCTCGTGTATTTTCATTAATCAATTGTTGCAGGTTCATCACATTCTTAAAAATATTTTTTATTATTTAATTTCATTTGCAAGTTCAAGACAAATAAATTCTAAAGGACAATAATATTTTGGGAATTTACAATGAATCTTAGTCACATCAATGTAGAGTTATTTTATTAATTTTATTTCTAGTGAATTTTGAAAAGTAACTCAACCATGGTTATTTATATTGTGCATAGAAAATAGTGTAGGAGATGACTTGTCATATATACCTACCCCATAAAACTCCTAACTCATAATATTTTAATATATCTCATATTTTTTTAGTACATCTCTTAGGAGGCCATTTTTTGACCTCAAAATCTCTCTAATGCAAGCTCCAAAGTAGCGTCATTGTGGTGGTTGGAAGGCTCTATCTTCCTTGTTGGGCGTAGTGCTTTCCTTCTCCCACGTATACCTGATCTGCTTGCCAACCACGCGAGCAGTGTTCACATGGCCTCCTGCGCTTATACGTGGGACGACTTGACAGAAGCAGTTTTTCGGGATAGCTGCAGAGTTATCCAGGACCAAGACATGATGGTTTTTCATGCAAGAAGACATCATGCTGGCGATAATAGGGACACTTAACTCTTGCCTTTTGCAGTTTTCCACATATTCGACCTTTAACTCTTGCCTTTTGCAGTTGTCCACATCGACCTTTAACTCTTGTCTTTTCATCCTCCTTCATAGTTCTTCGATGGGGGGAGTGACGGAAGAAAATCAAAGCAATCCTCACTCATTGTACCTCCTTCAGTTATTAAGAGTTATTAAGATGTACCCGATTCATCATAACAGTCAGTGGAAGGCGAGAATATATGCAGGCTCAACGTGGCAACCGTGATCGTCATTGTTGGTTTTCTACATGCATGCAAGTTTTGGTAATCTAGTTGATTATGGAGCAAGCCTCTGGTGAGAGGATGAAGGAGCTGCAAGATACTAACTACCATCCTAAGGTTGGAGATAATTCCAGCCACAATAGGAAGAGAGGGCGTGGGGATTCTCCCGGGGAGGCGGGTGGTGGTTTGTCTCGTGCCTCTCAGTGGGTGCGTAGGGAGACAACTTCCTTTTCTCTTAACATCCCCTTGGAAATCCAGAGGGACATCAATTACTATGAACAACAATGGTGGGATTGTCTGAGTAGGGAAACCCTAGTGGGGGTGCGTAAGAAGTTGGAGAATTGGATCCTGGATCCCGGCAACACTACTGGGCGCATTAGTCTTTACGATCGCACTGTTGCACTGTTTTGGATGATGAAAACTTGGTTGGCTATGCTATTCACGATAGGCATCCTCTCATAGGTGACAATGCGCAACTTCTCTTTGAAGAGTCTAGTGCGATTCACTGGAAGCTGGATTTCCTTCTGTCTGCCATGGCGCTTCAACCTCTTCCGTGCGCTACTTCTTCTTCCAGCTTTCACCATCCTGGAAGTTCTCTAGAAGCTCCTTATATATTTCGATGATGTCTAGGTGGGTGTTTATTTGGGGGTTCTGGGGCTAGCTGGTTATGAAGCATTATGCTCTTTGGCCTACGAGCCTATGGGAAGAAAGTATTTGGTTCTGTGGTTTTTTGTCTGTTCGGGTAGTAGTTTTGTTCTGTTTTGTTCAGACAGATGTGCCACGAGGGTGTGTGTCAATGTGTAAAACCAAGCTAGTCTGTTTTGATGAACAATTCTGAGCTTCGGCCAGATTGCTCCTTTTGGAATTCCTCCTTTTAATATAATGCAAAATATCCTTACTTCCAAAAAATAAAAAGGTTTCTTGGAATGGTGTTTAGTATTCCCAAAGGATTATTCTTCCATATCACAGTCATAAGTGTATTTTTTTGTTTTAAGTAACTGTAAGTACCGTCTCTGCTTTTAAAAAGTTGATTTTTGTTTTAGGTATTTGTTTCTTCTTGATGTTATTAATTTGTCTAATTCACTTTTCGTCAACAATTTGAAAGAGTTGATTCATGGATGAGTAGGTTCAAAAATGTGTAATTATGCCACTCTAGATTTCATACACAGGATGTCAAGTTTGGTCATTAGGATTAATTAATGAAGAACATATGAAGTTGGTTAAAGAGTCTAATCACATTTGAATACACCCCATTGAAAGTCCAAACAAACCATATGACAGTTTAAGCAAACCGATTGAGTGCATAATAAGGATCAACAGACCAAAAAACTAGTATTGAACTCTTATTGGATGAATTTTGAATGCGACTGTAATCAACCTATAATTTTCCACTAGAGTTTCAACAATACAAGTTATGCAATTTATGGAATGAAAAGCAAGGAATATAACTGAACAAATGCATGAAAGGACACATTCCCTTGCATCTGATGAATTAGCTTGAGTTCATTAGTAGAGGATTATCATTCTTACTCAGTTTGATATTACTTGCTATTACTGTTTAGTTATACCCATTTTGTTGGTAGACAAGTCTGCATTATTTATTTAGGGTGATGGATATTTTTCATTCGGAAGATATATATAATTTTCAAGTTTAAATTATAACTAATAATTATATTAATATATTTATTATTAAGTTAATAAGATTTCAACAAGTAACACACATTTGACATTGGTATTGCTGCTTGCACATTAATTCAAATTACATATATCATATTGATATTGATATGAATCATTAGCGTAATAGCATGATATATGTCCATGATATTGATATGAATCATTCAGGATGCAATCATAAACTACCAAAGAAGAATGCAATTATCATTTCACTGTTGCAGCTCGCAGTAACACATCTAATGCAATTCCACACCACACACTAGGAAAGAAATTAAACTACCTACTTAACTCGGCGATCTCTATGAGAAGGTGAGCCCTGGACTTCTAACAAAGATGTCGTGTCCTAACGCAAATTAAAACACCAAGATATAAGAAACTCTTCTCCTTGTGTTAGAAATAACGAACCAAAGTCATAGCTCTCTATTTCAGCTTATACAATTATAAATTCTCCAACCCCAGGCTTATAATGCCTCTTTGCATTTATACCCTAATGACATGAATTCATTTCAAAAAATATCTGGTAGCCATGAAGATCTACAATCTTCAGGCTGTCGATTTACAATGGAACTATTACAGCCATAAGTAGTCTTGAATGATTATCTTCTCCTAATTCCAAATCAGGGATTAGTGAGACAAAACAGGGAAAAATGTGTAGATAGGTGTAGGGAAAAAGGGGCTATTTTGGGGCCCAACATCTCCCCCCAGCTGTCCAATTGCATGTCCTCATGCAACAACCAACTAATCTGAGTCTAAATATAGTCCCCGTTCATGTTGAATGGAAAAGTTGGAGGAAATGTCAGGTTCCTTTCCTGCTTCCAAAAACCCATTGCAAGTAGCCCAATATTCCTAGCATTGCTTCTCTTCTGCCTTGGTCAATGTATAATTGTCCCTGTACTACCCTCATGGCCACCATATCAGTGGAAATTTGAACTTGAGTCCCAGCCAGTGTAACCCACACGTTCTCATGCAATTGACATACCCCGGTACCCTGGGATGATCTTGTTTAAAATTCTTAAGGCAGGAAGGATCCCTTTTATTCAAAGCTAAAGAAGAAGTCTGCCACCTGTGCTTGCTACCCTCTAAGGCAAGATGTTGTTTGGATATTAGGTGAACACAGTTAGAGATAACTTCCTCTTGCATCTTCTTCAGATGCTGAGTCTTTGGACGAGATAAGAAACATCTTCCATGGTTTATGATGAGAGCACAAGGAGATTGGGGTTCACTCCTAATCCATAAATTGGGATTGGCCTCATTCCTAGAGATTGTCTGGAAGGCATCTTCCCACTGCACATGATTATTAACAAAAGAGGCAAAGGCTCTCAACTGAACATCCCCTACATAGGGAATAGGATTAGAGAAAGAATCACCAAAACATGCCATATTGTGCAAATACAATTCACACAATAGGTGTTGCTCAAGAAAACTGCTTGACAAAAAGGTCTCTAGAAACTGGGAAGGGATCAACAACTAATAAGGTCTACCCTGTTGTAAATCTTTCAATTTGAACAGGGTCATTTTCTCATACAGGAATACCAGGTAGGAAGGAGATGGGGCTCTTGAACTCAACAGCTCCCAAGAGAGGGCATACATTTCGTCTTTTTCCTTTTGCATGGATTTGAATTCCTTCAACTCCAGCAATTCTTTTTGCACCTCTTCCAATTGAGATTTCTGAATAGTTGATTCCTCTTCCCACTTCTCCCTTAATTCTTTGATAGTATTCCTATGTTCAGAGAAAGGGACCATCCCTGCTCGACACTGATGAATGTACTTTTCCCATTTAGATAACTCCACCTGTAACAAAGAAATTTGTTTCTCCAATCGTGGAATCCTTCTATCCTCCACATATTTCTCATCATCAGAGTCTAAAGCAACAAATTCTTGAGAAAATTGCATTCCTACCATGCCACCAGATGTACCAGATTCCTCATTTTCAGGTGGCAGTGTAGCAGCTTCGTCTTCCATCGGTGTTGCAACGGCCTCTACTTGTGTTGTAATCTCAGCAGTTAATTTTGAGGATGTTGGTTCTTGTGTAACAACATCCTCTTCCTATACCTGAATAGCCTCAATTTCTGTTGCTGAATCAATCATTAATTTCGAGAACACTGGTCCTTGTGTGACAACATTCTCTTCCTGAATACCAAACTCAACAGCTTCTACCTGAGTTGCAGTCTCAACAAATAATTTTAGGAATGTTGGTTCTTGTGTGGAAGCATACCTCCTTTTCAATTCAATATCAGCAACTTTATTTTGAGTTGCAGTCTCAGCAACTACTTTTAGGAATGCTGGTTCTTGTGTGGCAGCATCCTTTCTCTTCAATTCAATCTCAGCAACCTCAGTCTGAGTTGCAATTTCAGCAAACATTTTTAAAGACACTGGTTCTTTTGTAACAACATCTTCCTCTTGTACCTCAATACCAACCAGTGTTGTCTGGGTTACAACTTCACTAAGTATTTTCAAGGATGTTGATTCTTGTGTAACAACATCATGTTTTCCAATTTCTTCAGATTGCTGAGGTTGTTCTTGAATTACATCGATATCCTCTGGATGATGAGACTGGTCCCGGAATAGTTCAGTATTTCCTGCTGGCTGGGATTGCATCTCCTCATCTTCTCGTAATTCCAAATCAAGGATTATGTCTATCTCTGGCTAATTCCCCCCCATAAGCTCCACTACCGGTGCTTTTTATCCTTCTTCCTCTGCCTGTGCATGCTTTTGTGCTACCAATCCCAGCACTATGACTCTGTTCCTTGCCGAATTAAATATGTCACCACATTCTGGGCATACCATGTCTCCTTGTTCTTCATTTTCCAAAACAAGAGATGAATTTTTTAACACATCTACAGCCTCCACTAATATATTCAAATTCTTCTCTACCTATTTTCCAGTCACTTCCTTCCATTTCTCCAATCCATTCCGAAGCATTTGGACCTCCTCCTTTAGCAGCTCATTTTCAAAAAGGAGGTTTTCAATTTGGGGTTTTTCCATAGTAGGTTCTTGTGTAACAGTCGGTGATTTGGGGTTTAAAATAGGAATTTCTATGCCTACCATGTTGCATATGCTGCTTTTGCTGTGGGAATTTCACTATTTACCCTAATTGCACATGTTGTTTCAGCTACTACAACAGACCGAGTCCTTCTTTTATTCACAACTCTCGATGGCTGGCCTTCACTCCATACTGCTACTGCTACTGTAACAACTCTGGTTCTTCTCTTCTTTGTTGAGCTAGATGTCTGGCCCTTACTCCTTGACCTTTTTCTTCTTTTTTGTGACACGGGGGTTTCTAAATTTTCAGAAAGAGGGCTCATTTCCTCTTCTTCAATGATGGTTCTCCTTCTTTCAGGGGAGGATTCGACATCCAACACCTCCATATTTCCTGCTTCTACCACCTCTACTTGATTCTCTTCCCCTTGCATTGTAACTCCTGTAGCTATAACTTCCACTGTCGCAGCTGTAACAGCTACTCCAGTTTCAACTTCCTCTATTGCAGCTTCTAATGACACCATCCCTACTGCTTCAGCCACCACCCTAACTGCAATTTCTATTGGGTTTGGTTCTTCCTCTATAGGATTTGCTGTTGTTGTAGCTTCCAATATCACTGCCTCATTTGCCAATGGATCCATCATATCCCCTTCTGCAAAAGGGTTCGCTGCTGAGGCAGCACATGGGTGAGAGGCATAACTCAGGGGTTTCATTAATTGCACAACTAGTCCAATAAAGGGTAGCGAACCATGTATTAGACCTCACACAGACTGCCATCCATACTAACAGATCATGGCCTAGTTAAGCAGTACGCAATTAGGTTGCCAACACATTTACACACCCTCACGACACCCTTAGTAACCCACAGTACGTCATGCTACCTTCATACATAGGATTGGGACCGTTAACATTGCTCAAAGCACTTTCAGCCAATCATGACAATCCTAGCAGGCTTAAGACATGTCACAATAGCCCTTAGTAGGCTCAAGACAGGTCATGGTTTTCTCTAGAAAGCCTTAGCAGAATTTACACATATGAAAATGACGCAAACAGGAAACACAAACTGAATATGAACACTGTGATGAATCTCAGAAACTCAAACAAACACTTTTCACTAACACTTCCAAGAAATTTTACAAAGCTACAATCCAAGCACAGAGGCTTCAAAAATGAAAGTCGAACCCTTCCTCCTCCATAGAGCTTACATTTATAGTGCAATTTACCCCCGATACGTATCTCGAAATAGGGCATCACAATTAGTTACCATGGGACAACAGAGTCTAGCAAAAAGACAAAATGTTTTGGTAACTACCCCGTTCGGCCCCTTCCACTATCTTTGACGCTTCATGCACTCAGCTTCAATTTTTCCTTCCCATACTTTTCGATGAGTTTCCATTGATCGCCTGCTAGTAAATCCAAGGTGGCAAGCTCTTTAAGCCACGCCCTCATTTCGGTATGCTCTTTGTATGAATAGCCTACAAGGATCGTAAGAGCTTCTTTGAATTTAGAGACCAACTCGAAATCCTTCGTCATCTTTTCCACCACCATCTTGCCTACTAGAGGCTACTCCATATCTGCAAAGCACTCCTAATCTAACCTGCACTCCCATAGCTTGCCATGATATCCCTCCTTTGTCCTCATGGCTCCATCTTCTTCCCAAAACATAGGAAGAACTTTCTTAAATAATGGATCAAATGCCTCCCTGAACAACTTCACTTGGTTAGCCAAGACATCTATCCCTGCTTGGATAGTGCTCACTTGTTGGTGCTTGAGTATTACCTTCTTAGCGCTGATGATTGTGGCCACTCTGTCCTTTATATTGGTTGCTTGAGCCTGCTCTTCAGAAAGACCATTTAAGAACTCTATTGAATTTTGTGCATAATCCTTAGGCTTCTTGTTTAACTTCTCATTTGCCACTGTGACAGCTGACCTTGCTAGTTTGATTACAGCTTCCTTATTTACCATGAAGTCCAAATATGGCCTCAACTCCTCTGCCTGCACAATAGCATCATCCCAGATGATCTTCTTTGCCTCCTGCAATGTACTTTGCCCTATAACTTGCCACTTCAGCTTGTCATAATCACCCTGCATCGCTTGGTACTTGGTTTTCCAAGCTTTCTTGTCTTTCTCTGCAGCCTCTATGTCCCTTTCGGCATTATCTCGCATGGTCTTGAGGTTGGCATTTTTCTTTTTCAATCTTGCCACTTCTACATCATCTAGACTTGCCTTTTCTATTTTCCCTACAATAGAAAAATCTCGAGCCTCCACCGAGGGTGTGACCATGGCTTCTATCTCTTGTTCTTTGTCTTTCAACTTTTTCTTAAGCCCTTCAACTTTAGCCTGCAAAGCTTCCTCACTATCCATTATCAATTTCATATCTACTTGCCACTTTTTCTCTCTTTCTTCAAACTCTACTAGCCTGGCTTTACAATCAGTCAGCTTACCTTGCAGTTCTTCTTTTTCCTCTTCTAAATCTGCAATTTCTAGTGCATTCACTAGTTGGGCAGCTGGAATCTTCAATTTCTTCTTGAATGACAGAATTTCTTGATCTTTTTCATCTAATAATTTCTGAATGCTAGCCCTTTTATCTTCTTGAGTTTCAGTGGCCAATAGTGAAGCCTGGAACATTTTCACTTGTGCCTTTAGGCTCTTGTTCTCCACTTGGAAGGTAGGTGTGCTTTAGTTTATCTCTTTCTTATCACTGATTATTCTGTATGATACTTGGAAGGTGTGTGTGCTCTTGAATGGGAAACATCCTCGATCAGGTAGCTTTGGCTTCCTCCTGCCAAGGTAAGGTTTAACATGATAAGTTCGTGGTTTGTCTTTGATTATTTACTTATCACATGACAATTTACCAATGTGAATATGTGTAATTACAAGTCGTCTCTGTTTCAGGTACCGACCAAGTGTTTCTTTGGAGAAGTCTTCCTCGAAAGGTATTTTGAGTTCCCTCATGACCTGGTGTTTGGCATGGCTGGAGTGTGACCTAGTTGCTTGTTCACTTATTTACTTGCTTACCTTTTTAGGGTTTAGGGTTTAATGTATACATTTTGTCTGCGGTTTGTTTATGGGTTGATGATTTTTTAGTTCATTGTGTCTATGCACATTGCACAATACACTTGTATGTTGATATTATCGCTTATTCTATTAAGGCTGAGGCCATTACTGTGACCGTAATGCTTCTTTAAGTGGCTCTAATGCGTCTTTGTTCTCCATGAGAATGAATGACGTGTTGGCCTTCCCATACTTTCAACCTTTCATTGAATCGAGTTATAGTAGTTGTATACGTTACTATGGAGTCGGCCATCGGGTTTGACTTGGGTTGCACTATTCATTTATTATTGTTGTTAATTGATAGCAGGTTTCGACTTCTCCTAGCTTATGAAGGCATCCTCATGGTTTTAGACATGAACATGGACATGACTCAACAGTCGGCCTACTGTTGCATTTATGATAATGTTTTAATAAATCCAAGCATAGATATAGTGCCTCAGCTATTGTAAGCGATGAGGTTCAAGTTTCTATATGAAATGTATATAGTATTTAGCTACGGCTAATAGGCCAAGGCCTGGGCACGCATTAATGCATTATATATTATAATGGTTAACTATTGGTAACCTTGGTTACTGATGCATCTTTCCTCCAATTGTTTCGCATGGGTTATTTATTGATTCCCATATGTAATCGGTTATGGAAAGGGTCACCATGCTAGTTCTATTTGCTTATTTTTGATAGATTATTTTATAGTAGTTATGAAATGAAATTTATATGATATGATTTTTTTGTTTTGTTTTTGTAAGGTTTGTATCTATGGAATTTCAAACCAAAGAGTGTCTTAGTAGTACACTTACTCAACATATATTCTACACTTAATGGGAGAAATTTATGATATGATTGGGATTTACCTTTAGTTGTGAATAAGGTTACGCCACTTGTTAAAGAAATCTTTACTTTAGCTTTGAGTTATGTTTAAAATGGAATGTTATGTTAGTCTAGAATACTTGGATAATGTTTTTCTTAACCACCATACTAGATTGTGTATGCATAATTGTATATTTAATGTACTTGGTATATAAAAAGGAGTATAGTCTTTGCATATTAACTAGGCTTATTACTGTTGTAAACTAAGTAGATTTTCTTTATATTTATTTATATAAAATAAAAATAATTACTTTTTTTTGGAAGAATATGAAGATAATATGTTTATCTCACTTTAGATACCATGATATATATATATATATATATATATATATATATATATATATATATAGGGATACTAGAATTGTGTTCATGTAAAAGAAACTTGTTACACATGTAAAAGAAACTTGAGTTGGAATAGCCATGTTCCAACTCAGAGACCACTGAGCAACCAATGTGCTTGGTCAACAATCACCCTTGAGCATAAACCATGATATCATAGGGGCTAATATATCCTACTTTCAACGTCATCGAACTCTTTCACAAACAGATAACTATTGTCTCAACTCTAGGAATGATATATTGCTCTCCAATTAAATCTCTCAACTTGGGATAAATTCCTAACAAATTGAAAATTATCGAGTGGCAAGTTCTCATGCCTACTAGGTAGCATCATTCCCTCACACATATCAATATAAATAAGATTTACCTAGGTCATACACATGGCCCAACTTTAGCCCCTTGAGAATTGGTTGGCTTTGGATCCCCTCCTAGATCTTAGGAGGGTGGTTCCTCAAAATAGTTCCATGAGATTTGTCATCTTCTTCTCTTAAGCAACAGGCCTATGCTCCCCACCTTTGAGGTCATGGTTTACCAAGTTCCAACATGCTTGTTCAAATAGTCTATTTCTTTATTATAGGTGTTTTTAATTGTCTTGTACAACTGTGTTCATACTAGGTGGAATGGAAAGATATTAACTTGTTTAAATTGAATAATAATAATAATAATGTAATTTTCACTTAGCCACCCAATTTCAAATTTCCTACCTTGGTCAAAATAAATATTAAAGCTCAAGTATGGGGACATTTCATAATTTCCCCCTTAAATATTAACCTCTTCCTCGATGTTCAAGACCATATCTTATCACATATCTACAAACAAATGTGGATAATATGAAATGCAATCCTCATTGAATCGTTCATCTCCCATGTAGCATCCTCAGGGCTATAGTGATCTCACAACACTTTTATTTGAGTGATAACTCAACTCCGGAGCAACATCTCTCTCTTTTATCAAGAATGCAAGTTTGTTCTACGTGGAACTCGCCCTGTAGTTCTAAATGTATCACATTCCACTCAACGATGTGAGAAGTGTCATGAATATATTTGTATAATAAATACACATCAAATACATTATGAACTTTTATGATGGCTGGTAATGCAATTTAATAGGCCACTAGCCCAATCCTTGCAAGTATTTGAAACGAACCACGAAATTTAGGTGTACTATTGGAGTATCTCCCCAATCTTAATGGAATTTGCATTGGCTTCAATTTTAAGTAAACATGGTAACCATTTGGAATTCTTTGTGAGTTATCTATTTGTCTATATACCTCCTTTTCTTGTTTTGTTCTACCTACAAATCCTATCTTTCATTCTGCACCACTTGTTCCATTTCCTTTATTAGGATAGGTCCTAAAATTAGTTGGTCAATGGAGTTTTCCCAGCTAACTAGTGTAGTACATTTCCTTCCATGGAGTATTTCAAATGGGCTCATTTTAGTGGATGCCTCATAATCATTTGATGCAGGTGGGAATGACAAAATCCAAACCAACCAACTTCCCCTGGGAAATATTGTGATTCTCTGAAAGCGAATCACTAAAATTGGCTAAAAACGCCAGCTAAGTCCTTGTCAATCGCAGGCATTACCTTCAAAATGGGCATTCCATGAAACGTTCTGTCAATCCAAATTGACTTTCTGCAACAACTTTGCGGAGCGCCTTATTTCCGTAATTTCCTTTCCACAACTTCCTTTCCGCAATTTGTGGATTGCATGTGTGCTTTTTGTAACTTCTTGGAAAGACTTCCGCAAAAACTCTCCCGCAATGTGACTTCCGCAAACTCTTTCCGCTAACTCTTGAGCTCCTTCCTTCTGTGGAACGTTGTATCAACCGTCGATCCCATGAGGATTTGATCTCGTCCGTTGATCTATGATCAATGTAGAATACTTCACATTGGCTTGCGTAAATGTTAAGTCCCATGCACGTTCACTTTGCAGATCCGTTCCCCATCGTCGATCTTCCTTTTAGCTTTGATCTGAGTCATCTAACCTCTACTAGTTGAATTGACTGCAACTCTACGATTTTTTTCATTGATCAATAAGGGAATCGATCAATCCAGCTTGACCTTCATCTAGATCTAATGTGAAACTTTAACAAGAAATTACCTCTGTTACTTAATGACAGTCGGTTTACGAATGACTTGGGTGTTCTTAACTGTACATGCGAGTTCACACAAGCATAAAAATAGAGATTCATTCACACAGATATCATGTTAATGCTTTCACACAACTATACCTGATAGAATCTCAGCCTATTTGTCATTCAAATGCATAGTAACGTGCTATTGAACACACAAAACTTGCTAATTTCATTAACTGATAGCAATTCCTCCCTCTAGTCGCATTTTACGCTGGTATTCAAGAAAATATCCCACCGACTCTTCCTCGTGTAGGGTTCCCTCTACTGAGTCCTTCTCTCTCCCCTTTTAACATATTTGACATCCCAAAAACTGAATGGATGAAGAAAAAAACAAACTAACTAACACTCCTCCTTGTGAAGGAGTCACCATCATTATTCAACAAACTGCCTATCTGGCTTGATCTCCCCGCAGGGAGTATCAACTCGTCACTATGTCCAATTTTCTGAAAAACAAAAAACACACTATTCGGTTACATATTTTCCAAATACTAAAACACTTAGTAAACAAATTATCTTCACTACTTCAGTTGTCCCCTGTCTAGCAACAACATGTGAACACTCAATCACATTGTTGGCTTAGCATTGATGCTCTTGCATCACCATTGTTGTATGAAAAATCCACTAAGTGGAAGTAGTCCTCCCACTTAGTGGGTCGATCCATGACATACATACGCAATATGTCCTCTAGCACCCAATTTATCCTTTAAGTTTGCACATCCGTTTGCAGATGGTAAGCTGTACTAAAATGGAGTTGTGTTCCTAGTCCTTCAAACAAAGCCTTCCCGAAATTGGAAATGAATTTGGCATCTTTGTCAGAAATTACTTGCTTTGGCCATGCGACCTGAAAAATTCACACACTAATATTTCTTCTATATTTACTGCTTTGAAACTAGATTTGATAAGTATAAATTGAGCTACCTTAGTTTATTTACCACTACCATTACGGCATCATGTTGTCTTCTAGATTTAGAAAACCTATATGAAGTCCATTCATATGACCTCCCATTTCTATTTTGGAATGGGTAAGGGGCGTAATAACCTTGTAAGATGTTGGTGTTTTGTTTTGACCTTCTCACATTCCAAACACTTTGTTAAATTTTATGTTATTTATGCCTTCATATTAAGCTAATGTAATTCTTTCTTGACTAATGTTAGAATTTTCTGGTAGCATGGATGACTGAAACAAGGATTTTTATGATGTTCATCTATGATCATGCATTTTCATCAAGGAAAATTTTACGGGAGAAATTTATCCCATGGGATATTTTTGGACCTTTTTTCCAAGAAAAGATTTTCCAATTTGCCTTTTTTCCAATTATGATTCGCCCAAATTCCATGGGATAATTTGTTTTTACTCTAAAAACAACCAAAATTGTCCAAAAACTATATAAAACCCTTAGAATTTTGAATTATTTTTTTTAAGTCGTCAAACATTTTATGGTTGCATATTTAAGAATAAGCAAGATTCGCCAAGGTTTCCACACTTTGAGAAAATTATGGATCCTTAAAAAATTTCCTGGTTTTTAAATAGAAGTAAATCTTCTTGACTTATGCTAAATTTTTATGGTTGCAAATTTAAGAATTAGTTTAATATTTTCCAAGGTTTCTACACTTTGAGAAAATTATGGATCTTTAAAAAATTTCGTAGCTCGGTTGTGAGTCCTTGATTAATTTCTAAGGAGGAAATGTTGGCCTTCGACCATTAGTGAATCTTCTATTGATTCATTGGCTTCAATCATGTTTTTGACAACCACATAAGTTTGGGTTAAGGTTTCTTAGTGCTTCAATTAGGGTTATGGACACCATTATGAGGTTTTGAGAACCAAGTATGGGTCAAAGGGGCCTCGACATGATTGGGAAAGGAAACTTGAGCCTCTTTCCTTAAAGGTGACTTTAATGTTTTTAGAGCCACGAAAGAGGCCTCAAACCAGAACATTGAACCTCTCCATGGGATATTTAGCCTCCAAGAAGGGATATGGATGCAACTAAGAGCATTTTATTACTAGATATGTGTTTTATGGCACTAGACATGATAAAGGATGAAACCTTGACCTTAGGCTCTAAAGCAAAACACCATTAAATATTGGTCTATTGTCTTAAATATTTGTGTGGCAATATGAACACCATTAGTACCAATTAATATAATATAATTTAAAAGAATGCTAACATGCATTATTAGCATGTGCACTTTAATATCACATGCACGTTTCTTCAACCACGACTTTAAATATGAAACGTATATTCATTTCATATGAAACTGCAAACACATATAGAGCTTTGTCTATATATTATATATATATGTTGTTTTAAGAAAAACTATTGCTTTTTATTGAATATGTAAACATATATCTTATTTTTAAGACCTTCAAACCCTTGTTTTTCCTTATTGGTTAACCTTGTTATTTCAAGGCTTTATTGATTTTATTAATTTTAAATAAGTAAAAAAATATTAAAAAATGTAGAAAAATAGTGAGGTATTTTTATATATAAGAGTACAATTGTTTTTTTTTTTTAAATTCCATCATTTTGATATTAAACAATGTCCTTTTAATGTAAACATAGGCATTATGTCTTAGAAAAAAAAAACATAACAATGTTACAAGAAAAAGAAAGTGATTTTTTTTTTCAATTATAAATTATACATATTCCTAAACTTTATCTAATTTTCTATTTTCCACATTTTTACACTATATACTATAATAATTTATGTATGTACCTCTAAACTTAATCATACTCTTTTTTTAATTAAAAGAACAACACTTACATTTATTTAATTAAAACCATGACACTTACATCTTTTTAACTAAAAGCAAGCACCTCCCACCGCCAATATATTGAAAGATGAACTTATATTAACTTAATTAATGTAATTGAAAAGTCCTGTAGTTTGTGCAATTGTACAACTTAGGAGAGACAATATTCAACTTTAATACTTGTTAACTTAGAAAAGGATATAAGCTTCACTTTTTTTTATTACTTTGAAACAAGTACATTTAATATTTCAAATGTCTAAAGTGGTATTTAAAGATTTAATTTTTATTTATTTATTTTAATTTCTAGCGTAATTTTTTTCAAACATATTTGGTTCCATATCATTGAAATGAAAATTAAATACATTGACAAAAAATAATAATAAAATTATATTCTTAACATTCATGCATGAAACTTTTTAAAAGGAAAGGAGAAAAGTTGAACACATTTTTAGCCCTTTCGCTCTTCTCTAATCATATTTTCTCTTTTCATAAAAATAATTTTATTTGATACAATATGAAAATCTTCAGAACCTGATAACATTTACATCTATCAATGCATTTATGAAATTTGGCCTATGGGAATAAAAAGGTTGATGATAGAAAGCCTCCCATGAGAAAACCTTTTGTTTTTTTGAAAAAGAATTGAATTCAGGTAGATGAAATGAAATCCATCTAATCCCACCAATAAACCACTGTAACTTTGACATCCCATGAGAAAACCTATCACCAAAATGGAGGCGTCCAAATAAAATAATACTTATGTTGAATCCAGCAAGTTATGTCTATTACCCGAGGGATGAGAATCCCAATGCCTACTGTATTGTCTGAAATTCTTGATCCATCTTTCAACTTTTAGTCAACGATTCTCATCTATGACTTACTACTTATCTAATCTGCATGTGGACACTGCTTTGCCTTGCCTTGCCCTATATGTCACTATGGTTTCACCGTTGTCCGCAAGAACCTGGAAACAAGCGTCATTTCAACATTCAAAAATGTTGTTCTGAAAGTAGGGTTTACCATTTTAATTTCAGAGACAAATGCATATTATAAATATAAATTCATGGACCTGTGGCTTCGACACAGAAGCATATTCTAGTCCTTTTTCTACGCTTATTTTTAGCATTGCACTCGTCAACACATGATTAAATAAATCCTTCTTTTGTCAAATTCAAATGGTGTACATAAGTTTTTCTTCCGTCCCGATGATTTCTCTACAAATTCAAGAAAAAAATGTGTGCCATCTACACAAATGTAATTTTCCCGGATTTTCCTGTTCCACCATAGACTTTTTGTTTTGTGGCTTATTCAACGGTTATATTTCGTTATGGGCCGTAGAATGTAAATGTGAATATATATATATATATATATATATATTAAAATGAAAATCGACAGCTTCTGTGTATATATATATATATATATATATATATATATATATATATATATATATATATATATATATATACACAGAAGCTGTCGATTTTCATTTTAATATATTTTAATAGTTTTCAGGGTTTATTGGATTTCCTCACATTATACTTTAATAGGGAAAGGCTTGTCATGTATGGAACTTTTTTGGTAAAATTTTGGTAAAACTTAGAAAGTGTGACGTGTTTAGTATATTTTCATGTCATATTTAAAAGTATAATTTCTTCATAGCTTTTGAGTCTTTGTAAGTCTTAGTAGCAGAGGTTTTGAGAGTGTTCGTAATTAGTAAAGATATTAAAAGAAGCAGACGTGAACCCTAATTTGGAAGTAAGTTTTTGTGGATTTTTTTGTTTCATTGAATGTTCAAGAAAATGAAAATTCTCAAAATATAATTTTTTTATCAAACTTTTAAAATATGATATTTTTTATCACTTAATATTTTAAAACATAATATTATTTTATTACTTCATTATGAAAATAAATAGGTAAGATATGGATAAATATAAATTATATATGTTTAAAGCGGTATAATATTTAATAATACTTTAACCTAATACAAGGGATAAGTATAATTCCATACTCAATGTTTAGTTGACAATTGACACTTTAATTAAATAATAGAATATTAAATAAACAAAAATTTTGCAATGTGAATTTATTTGTTAAAGAATCAATACATCATGAAAGCATTATAACCTAACATGCCTTACATGTAAAATAATATATCCTATAAACCTTTTTTTTTAATTTTGATTAATTTAAAAAATTGGACAGCGGTTCCATACATGATCCCTTACACACATTTTCTTTAAAATCTTTATTACACACTTTAAATAGGTGTCATAGATTTTTTTTTTATATTACTAATCTAAATGTAAAACAATCACATGCATATCAATTTAGAAAAAAATATTTAAATTTTTTATTACTAAATTTTTAAACATAATTTTTGTTGTTCTCTATCCAAAATACTTCGAGTACAAAAACTCAATATTCATACCAAAAGAAAAAAATCAGACCATGTACAAAACTAATAGGACCATCCACACTTTAAAAATCAATGAGAAAAAAATCAAACCATGTACAAAACTAATAGGACCATCCACACTAATAACCTATTAGAGTATTCTACTTTAGTACTAAAATAGGAAAGCATGAGAAGGGACCTTCTTTTGATAGTGTGTTTATTTGTGTGTTGTGGTCACAAAATATATGAGAAAATGATACTTCCTAAAACCTACTACAAAGGTCCTTCAAATGTTGATCCAAAGATTGTAAACCCATGTTTTGACTGAGTACCGTTCCTTGATCCACCTATTAACCAAAAAAGAATCACCATAAATCTTGAGTTGGGGGATTCCCTTCTTCAAGAGGTAACGAAGGGCCTTAATTACACAATATTGTGTGTCCCGAAACCCAAATTGAATTTGGCTGTGAAAAAATGATTTTTGGAAAGATAAAGAATGAATTGCAAAGCACAACTTTTCTCGTGGCCTTAATAAGCTCTACAAAAATTGTTCCATGTGAATGACTTATCAATCTTGTCATCACATATCACCCTTTCCCTCTTGGGACAATCAGAACTGTGGAATAAAGATAGCAAATCAAGCACTTGAGCAATGACTTGAAAAGAAGTAAATGATGTGTTCTCAAATATAACAACATTTCTTGGAATACCAATCCCCCCAATGACTAAAACAGGAAGAGCACTAAAATTTTTGAGTTCCCTCCATAGGAACTTGAAGTTTTCCTCCATAAATCTCTTTATCCATAGGTTTTGGAAACCCAAATGGATTTCCACCTCCTTCTATAACTGCACAAAGAAAGCACATCCCCGAGGAGGAGATGAGAGGTGGTCTCCAACTTTAAAAGTTATGAATAATATTTGATAAATGTGATTAAAAATTTAATAAGTGAGAAATTAGGGTTTCTAAAGTGAAAAATTATATTTTAAAAGTGTCAATATTGAACTTAAAAACTGCAAAATCAGATTTTGAAAGTGTCAATATCAATTTTCCAAACTGCAAAATCTAGTTTTGAATATGCGAATATTGGTTTCAAAAAATGTAAAATCTAGTTTCAAAAGTGTCAATTTTGAATGGAAAATGCAGTTTTGGAACTGATATTGGAAGTTTTAAAACTAGATTATGCACTTTAAAAATGTTGCTTTTAGACTTTAGAAAGGTTTTTTTGGACTATCTTTGAAGGGACTTAAACTAAAATTAGACCATATTTAATAAAATAAAGGTTATTAATTTAATAATGTATATTTTATTTACAAGCTGCTTGACCTTAAAAATAATTTATGAGTGTGTGCAAGCTAATGAGGGTCTCTTTTGACACATTAGATGCAACAGAAAACTGAAAAATTAGACATCCATCAACTTACATGGATTTTTTGAGACACATACACAATGAATCTTATGATGGGTAAAAAATATTAAATATAGGTAATTAAATGGCATTTCCAAATATATGATTTTTTTCTATTGAAGATGTTCTTAAATATTTGGAGTTTGATCATTTGTAACAGGCACTTTTTATTTTTTGGACAAATTATAGGGTATATGTTTTTGTGGGTGCATCCTTCAGTGCCTAAACGATGGAATCAACTTAGGAAAACTAGCAGACATATAGAGAACAAGTAGCATTAGTGCAATGCTATTTCCCCCCAAATAATAACATTTTTTTTAATTATCTAAGTGATCGAACATCCAAAATAGTATTCCAATTGTGGATGCATCCTTTGAAGGTCTTAATACAACTATTTTGAAAAGGTGTTTTTATAGCATGTAGAGTTCGATGACCTTTAGTGCACCATACATGTTTTTTTCAAAATGGTTGAGAAATGGAAGAGTTATGGATGAAACAATAACAATTTGTTTTTTTAGTTAAGTAGTGATGACACAAGAAAAATAAGAAACAAATAGAAAAATATATATATTCTTTTTAAAAATTACATATTTGGAATCTGCAGAAAAATGCTATCTACATCTCAAATTCCATAAAAATGATGGTGTGTAGCATATTGTAACCAACGGCTAAACACGGGAACACTCAAAAAATTTGATATAATGCTCAATTTTACATGGTATATCATATTCCAAGGAACACACATTGTAAATCCAAAACAAATTCCAAAGAAGACACATAGGCATAGGAATTCCACGCTAGGTCGTGTGGTGGCTCGAGCATAGTGCTAAGTAACGCACTCGCGTTTCATTTAAATTTAAAATTTAAAGCCCACCAAAACACAATGTGCACACATTTTATATTTACATAACACATGCACGTTTTGAAGTTACATAAAGCATGCACGTTTTGTAAAAATATATTTTTTTCTCTGAATGTGGGTTATAATTTTATTTTGCGTCAATTATAACATTAAAATTAATTCTTGGTGGTAAAGGGTTGGAGGTAGAAAAAAGGGGCTGGGAGGTGGTAAGGGGTTATAGGTAGAGAAAGTAGGGTGAGGGCTAGTAAGGAGTTATAGGTATAGAAAATGGGTGGGTGTTAAAGGGTTAAAGGGAAGAATTTATCACCGGGAGGGTGGGATAAATCCCTCTAAACAATGTCGTCAACACAAATCCACAAAACGAGATAAGAGTAGGAAACAAATTTTAAAATACAACTGGAACAATATCTGTATCAACATTTTTCTTAAATTAGATATTAGTGCAATTATATAACCCTTTGGTTTTCTTTCTTGTTTTGAATGGAAAATTATTGTTTTCATGGCAGGTATTAGTTTTAAGAGCATTTTCTTAGTTGCAAACCAGCCTTGCATTTTCAAAAATGGATATAGGATAAGATTCAATGAACCCCAATCAATGTTAATATTTGATATATTATTCTGGAATGAATAGAAGATAGGCCAAGCACAACACAACTCAAATAAATTTACATATTTCAGCTTCCCAATACTGTTATAGTTCTACCCCTAATCCCTGATTAAGCTGAATTTGTAAAGCAACAGCACTGTATTATTCATCTTTAAGTTCTTTTGTTTATGTCTAAGATAAACAAGCTCTCAGTTTGTGATATGGAACATATGGATCTTAACAAGATTTAGACAATCTCCATTTTATGAGAAACTGACCTTAGAACTTCTTGGAGCAATGACAATGAATCGTTCATTCTGCATTTGTTAGAAGAAGAAGATCAATTTATGACGACACAATGTAGTTAATACATGTGGAGGAAACTATTTCCTATGGAAGATGAGTGTAGGGTTGAGTAGAGGAAAGATGTCGAAAAATGGGCTATTGCATTAGCTTTTGCATTGGGCGAACGACTTATAGGAGGAAATATGGTGGCTGCAAGGATTCTATGATTTTCTTTCCATGGAAATGGGATTCTCCCTATATTCATTCATCTTGTTGGTTGAAAGGCCTTCCTAAAAATATGTACATTGAACTTTTTTATTTCTTTGCTGAAAATTGAAAGGGACCTTAAAGTCACCTGCCAAACACTCCTTTGTTGAAGTATGTAAGTTCTTCCAACAACATAGATTTGGAAAGTGTATCAGATGTTTCCATCTACTTCGGAATTTATCATCCTCGTATATGAATGTGGGAATATTAGTAGCGAACGAGGATCTTCAAAGTTTTTTATGTCTACAGCCATAAGTAAGTAGGCCAACTTAATAGAAATGAATCCCTAAAATATTATGGGATTTTAAACCCTTTCTGTATATCACCTTACACTACAAACTTGTGCAAGAGGTTTGATGTATTCAGTTAGTGATTTGGTTCGATTCTTTTGAGCATACATTGATGTAGTAGATATTCTAGAGTTATTTCCCCCAAAAGTCAATATTTGTGTGTTTTCCATGCTTTGAAATACCGCAATTTTTCTAATTTGATGTACACAATCCAATGGAAAATGGTTTCATAATTTATCACTTGAAGGGCGAGATAAATCCCTCCGAAAAATGTCATCGACATAAATCCACGAAAAGGGATAAGGTTGGGAAACAAATTTTAAAATAAAACCTAACACCCTCCCCCCAAATATCTTTCTCTACCTCCTCTCTGTAACCCTTACTAACCCTGAACCTTCAACCCATCTTTTTAACTCTTACTAACCACCCTATGTCTCTACCTCTAACCTTTTAACACGCCCCCTCTCGTTCTACCTCTAATCCCTTACCAGGCCCTAATTCCTTTGAATATATTTTTCACGAAACCAAACAATATAGTTGTCAGGTGAAATATAGTGATAAAAGTGTAATGTTAAATATTGCAACAAAATTGTAATGTTAAATATCGTGGAAGAATTGTGATTTTCCATATTGCATACGTGTTTTGGTTAACATAAAGCGTGTGCACTTTATGTTTAGAAAAAGTGTGTGCACGTTTGTGTTCATAGAAATGTGTACGTGTTATATTTACCTACACTCCTAATCCCCCAAACCCACTAATACACCCCCATACAACTCCCAAAGACCCCCACATTAATTTATAAACACCCTCCACCCAACTATCACCCTCTTCTCTCTCTCTCACACACACACATGCATCCATATGCCTCCTCCTACCACTCATCCCCTTCCTCTCTCTCTCTCCCCTCCGCTCCCTAAACCTTACTAACTCCTCCTCTCACTCTTTTTCCCTTTCTCCACTTACCCCCAATATCCTAACACCCCCCTCTATCTCTACCTCTAACCCCTTAACAATCCCACTCTATCATTATCTCTAACCCCTTAACAATCTCCCAACCCCCCTATCTCTCTATCTCCCCTCCTTTCCCTGACGCTTACTAACCTCTTCGCTACAAGAAGAGGAGGGGGTAATCCCCCTATGTCTCTACATCTAACCCCTTACCACCCCCTAAAGTATCTCCATTTACCTCTCTCTCTCTCTAACCCAAACACGCATGCTCTTGCCCTATACCCCCCGTTCTCCCTAATCAAATTTCTCATCCCCAACACCCTCTATCTCTGTCTCTATCTCTGTCTCTCTACCCCTTTCCACCCCACAATATATCTCTCACTTTCTATCTCTCTCTCCCTAATTCTTATTAATCCCCTATATATCTCTCTCCCCATAAATCTTACTTACCCCAAATATCCTAACACCCCCCTCTGTCTCTACCTCTAACACCTTAACAATCCCCCTCCATGTCTACATCTAACCCCTTACCACTCGCTAAAGTCACTCCCTTTACCCCTCTCTCTCTCTAATCAAAACACTCATGCTCCTCACCTATATCCCCCTTTCTCCCTAATCCCCCTTCTCATCCCCAAACCTCTAGCCTTCTCTCTCTCTCTCTCTCTCTCTCTCTCTCTCTCTCTCTCTGACTCTAACTAACCCCCTATATATATATCTCTCCCTAACTCTAACTTCCCCCAATCTCCTAACACCCCCCTCTGTCTCTACCTCTAACCCCTTAACAATCACCCTTCGTCTCTACCTCTAACCCCTTACCACCCCCAAAAGTCTCTCACTTTACCTCTCTCTCTCTCTAATCCAAACACTCATGCTCCTCACCTGTATTTCCCTTTCTCCCTAATCCCCCTTCTCATCCCCAAAACCCCACCCTTCACTCTCTCTCTACTCCTTTCCACCACCCAACCTTCCTCTCTCACTCTAGATAACTCTTACTAACCCCCTATATCTCTCTCTCCCCCTAGCTCTTAGTTACCCCTAATCATCTAACACCCCCCTCTGTCTCTACCTCTAACGCACTAACAATTCCCCTTTGTCTCTAACTCTAACCCCTTACCATCGCCTAAAGTATCTCCCTTTACCTTTCGCTCTCTCGCTCTAACCCAAACATTCATGCTCCTCACCTATATCCCCCTTTCTCCCTAATCCCCCTTCTCATACCCAAAACCCTAGACTTCTCTCTCTCTCTCTCTCTCTCTCTCTCTCTCTCTCTCCCTAACTCTCAATAACCCCCTATATCTCTCTCTCCCCCTAACTCTTACTTACCCCCAATATCCTAATACCCCCCCTCTGTATCTAACTCTATCCCCTTAACAATCCCCCTCTATCTCTACCTCTAAGCCACTAACACACCCTAAAGTGTCCCCCTTTACCTCTCTCTCTTTGTTTAACCAAAAAATTCATGCTCCACATCTATATCCCCCTTCTCATCTCCAAACCCCTCTCTCTCTCTCTCTCTCTCTCTCTCTCTCTCTTACTAAAATCCTATATCTATCTCTCCCCCTAACTCTAAATTACCCCAAATATCCTAACACCCCCCTTTATCTCTACCTCTAACCCCTTAACAATCACCCTCTCTCTCTACCTCTAACCCCTTGCCACCCCCTAAAGTATATCCCTTTACCTCTCTCTCTCTCTCTAACCCAAACACTCATGCTCCTCACCTATATCCCCCTTTCTCAATAATCCCCCTTGTCTTTCCCAAACCTCTATCCTTCTCTCTCTCTTTCTAGCCCTTGCCACCCCCCAAACTCTCTCTCTCTCTCTAACCCCCTATATCTCTCTCTACCCATAACTCTTAGTTACCCCAAATATCCTAATACCCCCCTCTGTCTCTACCTATAACCCCTTAACAATTCCCCTTCTGTCTCTACCTCTAACCCCTTACCAAGGATATTTTTAGGGGCGAAATTGATCCCATGGGCTATTTTTCCATATTTTTTTTCCAAAAAAAATTCACCAATTTGCATTTTTTGAATCCCCATTTCGCCCAATTTTTATGGGGTAAATGTTTTTCAGTCTAAAAATCGCCAGATTATTATATAATATATTAAATCCTTAGAAATTGAAATAATTTTAGAAAAATATCACCAAATATTTTATAGTTGACATTTTAAAAAATTGGTAAGATTCGCCAAGGTTTATACACTTTTAAATAAGTATGGGTTTTTAAAATTACCCCTGCTCCTTACCAACTCATAAATTTTCTCCCTTTACCTTTCTCTCCCTCTCTAACCTGAACATTCATGCTCCTCACCTATATCTCCCTTTCTCCCTAATCCCCCTTCTCATCCACAAACACCTAGCCTTCTCTCTCTCTCTCTCTCTCTCTCTCTCTACCCCTTGCCACCCCCCAATCTCTCTCTCTTTCCCTAACTCTTACTAACACCCTATTTCTCTCTCTCCCCCTAACTCTTACTAACACCCTATTTCTCTCTCTCCCCCTAACTCTTATTTATCCTCAATATCCTAACACCCCCCTTTGTATCTAACTCTATCCCCTTAACAATCCCCCTCTGTCTCTACCTCTAACCCATTACCACCCCCTAGAGTATCCCTCTTTACCTCTCTCTCTCTGTCTAATCCAAACACTCATGCTCATCACCTATATCCCCCTTCTCATACCAAAACCCCTAGCCTTCTCTCTCTCTCTCTCTCTCTTACTAATCTCCTATATCTATCTCTCCCCTGAATTCTTACTTACCCCTAATATTCCAACACCCCCCTCTGTCTCTACCTATAACCCCTTAACAATCCCCCTTTGTCTCTACCTCTATCCCCTTACCACCCCCTAAAGTCTGTCCCTCTCTCTAACCCAAACACGCATTCTCCTTAGTTATATCCCCCTTTCACCTTAATCCCCCTTCTCATCCAAAAACCCTTAGAATTCTCTCTCTGTCTCTACCCATTTCCACCCCCCAATCTCTCTCTCTCTCTCTCTCTAACTCTAACTAACCCCCTATATCTCTCTCTCCCACTAACTCTTACTTACCTCCAATCTACTAACACCCCCCTCTGTCTCTACCTCTCTCGCTCTCTTACCCAAACACTCATGCTCCTCACCTATATCCACCTTTCTCCCTAATCTCCCTTCTCATCCGCAAACCCCTGCCTTCTCTCTCTCTCTACTGCTTTCTACCCCCCAATCTCTCTCTCTCTCTCTCTCCCTCCACCTAACTCTTAGTTACTCCCAATATCCTAACACACCCCTCTATCTCTACCTCTCTCTCTCTCTAACATAAACAGTCATTCTCCTCACATATATCCCCCTTTCTCCCTAATCCTCCTTCTCATCCCCAAACCCATAACCTTTTCTCTCTCTCTCTCTCTCTCTCTCTCTCTCTCTCTCTCTCTACCCCTTTCCACCCCCAATCTCTCTCTATTTCTCCCTAACTCTTACTAACACCCTATATCTCTCTCTCCCCCTAACTCTTACCTACCCCCAATATCTTAACACCCCCCTTTGTCTCTACATCTAACCCCTTAACAATACCTCTCTGACTCTACCTCTAACCCCTTACCACCCCCTAAAGTCTCTCCATTTACCTCTCTCTCTCTCTATAACACAAACACCCATTCTCCTCACCTATATCCCCCTTTCTCCCTAATCCCCATTCTCATCGCCAAAACCTTATCCTTCTCTCTCTCTCTCTCTCTCTCTCTCTCTCTCTCTTTTTATCTATTTAGCCCTAACTTTTACTAACACCCTATATCTCTCTCTCCCCCTAAATATTACTTAATCCCAATATCCTAACACGCCCCTCTGTGTCTACCTCCAACCTCTTAACAATCCCCCTCCGTCTCTACCTCTAACCCCTTACCAACCCCTAAATTATCTCCCTTTACCTCTCTCTCTCTCTCTAACCCAAACACCCATGCTCCTCAACTTTATCTCCCTTCCACCCTAATATCCCTTGTCATCCCCAAACCCCCAACATTTTCTCTCTCTCTCTCTCTCTCTCTCTCTCTACCCCTTGCCACCCCCAACATCTCTCTCTCTAACTCTTAATAACCCCTGTATATCTCTCTCCCCCTAACTCTTACTTACCCCCAATCTCCTAACATTTTTCCATGTCTCTACCTCTAACCCCTTAGAAATCCCCCTATGTTTCTACCTCTAACCCCTTAACAATCTCAATGTCTCTCACTCACCTACTCATACACCTACACCTAAGCTTGAAATTCCCTCTCTCTCTACCCCCTATCTCTCTAACCCTTACTAAATCCTTCTTGACTCTCATTCTCAATCATAGGGAGAGGAGGGGGTAATCCTAGAGGGGAGAAAGAGAGATAGAGAAGGTGTTAGTAAGGTTTAGGGAGTGGAGGGGAGAGAGGGGGGGCGGGGGTTAGGTGTATGAGTAGGATTATGGGAGTGGGAGAGGGGGTTAGTAAGAGTTAGGGGGAACATGGGGGGAAGAAGTGGGAGATAGGAGGAGGGTGTTAGTGGTATGGGGAGACACAGGGATGTGTGTGTGTGTAGAGGGGTGGGGGTTAGGAAATATGTTGAATGTAAAGTGAGAGAGGGGGTACTAACTTAAGAGTAAGGGGCTGGTGTTATGGGGTTAAGACATGGGGGGAGGAGGTGTTAGGGGGTTAAGAGAAGGGGGAGGGGGGTGTAAGGTGGTGCGGGAAATGGTCAATGAAATGCTATCTATGGAACTACCTTCTTAAATGTTGTTAAACGTTAGTAGAACAAAATGCATATGCATTATATAACTACAAAACACGCACGCATTTTTGACAAGCATAACATGTACGTGTTTTGCACCTGTATAGACAATGCGCGTCCCTTTCCGAGAGACACTCTAACATGCTCATGAAAAAAAAGCACAACACGCACAAATTTGGATTGCATACACAACATGCAACTGATCATAGCAAGAAAGTTTGAACACAAATTGAGTATTTCATTGAGACCATCTCCATCACAAGAGCTATAAGGATTGCTTGGAGGGGAAAAAGACATTAGACAAGTTTCAAGAGTCCAATAGAAAAACCATCTCCAATTCTCCACCATTAAATTTCTTACAATTTATGAACATCAAATGCAATATTTCATTGACAATTGTGGTGAAGAATAGATTCAATTGAGCAACAAAAACACCAAGGTTGGAGAATGTCAGATTGACCATAGACCATACCCACCATTGATGGTATTACAATTGAGGATCATCAAAGGCATCATCTCTTTGATCATTGAGGTGGAGTGTAAAAACTATTGAGCAAGAAAAATACTTAGCTTGAATAATATCCAATTGAGAAGCACCATAAACCATCTCCACCATTGATTTGTATTAAAGACAATTTTTCTCATTGATCATTGTGGTGGAGTATAACACAATTGGGTAAGAGAAAAATAAGCTTGGAGCATAGAAGGTTGAACAGAACCATAGATCATTGACCATTGTGTTCATGGGAAATATATGCAATCGAAAAAGAAAATCCACAAGTAAGAAGATACCCGAAGATATCATTGAAGAAATTAGAGAAAAGAGAAGAAACAACATGACCAATCGAAGACATTCTGTGGACACTCAACGAATTCTAGTTATAAAGGATGTCATGATTCTTCCAACCAATCCACAACAAGAAAGACAACCAGCGCATTCACTTGATGGGCCTTTTATTTCCACAACAGTTGAAGAAAATGCACCACATGGCCCTGATCAAGGATTAAAACGTATGTGCACATCAAGGCCACTTGAAACGATGGGAGATTTGACAGGTTGTGGTTATACAAGTGACGACGTTAGAGAGGAATTTCATGATGAATGTATGCTCGAAGAATACAATGTCGTTAAGACCATCCAAGGGGATGTCCTATTGCCATCATCAAGCTTCCAGCGAGAGAAAGAAGGACATGACACTACTGTTGAAAGGCCAAATCGGCCAGGTGATGAAGATCCAACCTCCCTACCTACATTAGCAATTTCACGATGAAGAACTCCGAAGCGCATATAGATTGACGGAAGTATCATTGGTTTTCTTGAAGGTATGCTATCTAAATGTAGTATGTGCATCCATTTGAGTCCACACCATTGTGCTACAAAGATGCACAATAGTAAAAAATACCCTAGTGTGTGCATTCATGCACATCCATTTGAATCCACACCATTGTGCACCATTATGCAAGAGAGTAAAAAAAACATTATGATGCAACTATACATGCATGCAAAAATATATTGTTATATTCATGCACATCCATTTGAGTCCACACCATTGTGCTATAATGAAGCACAAGAGTCCAAAAAAACCATAGTTTTTGCATTCATATGCATCCATTTGAAACCACACCACATAAGACTTGAAGAAAACCACATTTCATTATGCCAAGAGATACATGAACAAATTATTAATCATTCAAGTAAATTATTGACTATCCTTTTTTTAATAGTTTTATTTTTAATTCCAATGATACTAGTGGACATATCATACAATTCAAGAAAAAAAAATTTCATTCGGGTTAGAGTTGGACTAATAAATTATTAACCATGTTTATTTTTAGTGCTTTTGATTTTTATTCCAATGATATTATTATATATTTGAAAAAAATATTTCATTTGCATTGGAACTCTATCCTAGAAATCCTAATTTACACTCCAAACCCCTATCCTATAAATCGTAGCCTATAAACCCTAGAGCGAATCCTATAAACAGTAGTTTGTAGCATAAACCCTAATTTGTATTCTAATCCCTAGAAACCCCATTTTGTAACGTAAACCCTATTTTGAATTCCAATCCATATAAACCCTAGTTTGTAGCCTAGAGCCTACTTTCTGTCCCCAAAATCCTTAGAAACCTCCATCACCATTTGAATCCCTACCATTTTGGTACAAAAATGCACAATAGTCCAAAAAACCCTAGTCTGTGCATTCATGTGCATTCCTGTGCATCCATTTGAATCCACACCATTGTGCACAATTATGCACAATAGTAAAAAAATCTTCATGATGCAACTATACATGCATGCCAAAAAATCTTGTTGTATTCATGTGCATCCATTTTAATCCACACCATTGTGCTACAAAGATGCACAAGAGTCCAAAAAACCCTAGTCTATGCATTCATGTGCATCTACTTGAATCCAAACCATTGTGCACAATTATGCACAAGAATCCAAAAAACATCATGATGTAATTGTATATGCATGCCAAAAAATCTTCGCATATTCATGTGCATTCATTTCAATTGAAACCATTATGCTACAAATATGCACAAGACTCCAAAAGACCCTATTTTGTTCATTCATGTGCATTTGTAAGAATCCAAACCATTGTTCAAAGGTTTGCACAAGAGTCTAAAAAACTTCATGTTGCAACTATATATGCATGTCAAAAATATTCCTATATTCATGTGCATTCTTTTGTATCTAGGCCATTGTGCTATAGACATGTACAAGATTACAAGAAACCCTAGTTTGTAGCCTATACATCTATATTTGAATCTCAAACGTCTCAAACATCTATAATTAAACATGGAATGTCTAGAACATCTGTATTTGATATTTACCTAGAATATATAACCTTGAATTAGATTGTTTCTATTATTATTAAAAAAGATAAGGGAAATGAGAACATACAAGTTTGTTGTTCCTCAAACATTTAACATCAATTTCAGTATCCCTTTGAACTCAAAGGGATCTACCAAACTTGAAGATATTCAAAACACCAAGTTGTCCCTAGGGGTGCCCCTCTCCTTCGGGTCCATGGCCCATTTTTCATCTTTTAGGTCAATTTTGGAAACTTATGGAAACTTATGGCTAGTGTTCCCATGCGGAAACTTCCTATACACACTTGTAGGACCTCCCAGAACCCGATTTTGTTGCACGGTTGGAGTTCTATGCCCCCAATCGATATTTAACAAGTGTCCCTAAAAGCCTTTTGGGTGCAAGTTGGAACAAACCATAAAATGTTGACTGTAGCTTGGATTGAGAAACTATCAAATCCGTTGGACTTAGGACATCGGGATAGTGATAGGAGTGCCCCTCTCCTCCGGGTCCATGGCCCATTGATAATCTTTTAGGTTGATTTTGGAAACTAGGGTTTTGTTGAGTAAGGGACTATGCAATTTTTGCACATAGGGGTCAACTTTGAAAAATCCTCAATTGGAAGATTATGGCTAGTGTTCCAATGCGGAAACTTTCTAGACACACTTGTAGGACCTCACGGAACCTAGTTTTGTTGCACGGTTGGAATTTTATGCCCTTGGTCAGTATTTAACAAATGTCCCTAAAAGCCTTTTGGGTGTGAGTTGGAACAGGCCATAGAATGGTGACCATGTCCTGGATCGAGAAACTGTCAAATCCGTTGGATTCGGGACATCGGGATAGTGCTAGGGGTTCCCATCACCTTCGGATTCATGACCCATTGATTATCTTTTAGGTCGATTTTGGAAACTAGGTTTTTGCTCAGTAAGGGACTATGCAATTTTTTCACATAAGGGTCAACTTTGAAAAATCATTGACCGAGAGATTATGGCTAGTGTTTCCATGTAAAACCTTCCTAGACACACTTGTAGGACCTCCCGGAACTTGGTTTTGTTTCACAGTTAGAATTCTATGCTCCGGGTCGGTATTCAACAGGTGTCCCTGAAAGCCTTTGGGGTGCGAGTTGGAATGATCCATAGAATGATGACCGTTGCTTGGATCGAAGAACAATCAAATCCGTTGGATTCAAAAACATTGGGATAGTGTTGGGGGTACCCCTCTTCTTAAGGTCCATGGTCCATTGATCATCTTTTAGCTCGATTGTGGAAACTAGCGTTTTGCTGAGTAAGGGGATATGCAATTTTTGCACATAGGGGTCAAATTTGCAAATTTATTGACTGAGATCTTATGGATAGAATTCCCATGTGGACCTTTCCTAGACACACTTGCAAGACCTACCTGAACCCGGTTTTGTTGCATGGTTGGAATTATATGCACCTGATCGGTATTCAACAGGTGTCCATGAAAGCCTTCGGGGGTGCGAGTTGTAACAGACTATAGAATGATGATCATTGCTTGGATCGACAAACCATCAAACCCATTGGATTCATGACATTGAAATAGCGCTATGGGCACCCCTCTCCTCCAGGTTAATGGCCCATTGGTCATCTTTTTGGTCGATTTTGGAAACTAAGGTTTTACTTAGTAAGGGTCTATGCAATTTTTGCACATAGGGGCCAACTTTGCAAAATCCTCGACCGGGAGGCTATGGATAGCATTCCCATCTAGAGCCTTACTAGACACACTTGTAGGACCTCCAAAAAATAGTTTTGTTGCATGGTTGGAATTCTATGCCTCGGGTTGGTATTCAACAAGTGTCCCTAAAATCCTTTTGGGTGCGAGTTGGAATGGGCCATAGAATGGTGACCATGGATCAGCTATAAAAATCTTCAAATTTGTTGGATTTAGGACATCGGGATAGTTATAGGGGTGCCCTTCTCCTTCGGGTCCATGGCCCATTGATCATATTTTAGTTCAATTTTGGTAACTAGGGTTTTGCTCAGTAAGGGACAATGCAATTTTTGCACATAGGGGTCAAATTTGAAAAATCCTCAATTGGGAACATATGGATAACATTCCCATGTGGAACCTTTCTAGACACATTTGCAGGACCTCCCAAAACATGGTTTTGTTGCACGATTGGAATTATATGCCCCCGATCGGTATTCAACAGGTGTCCTTGAAAGCATTTAGGGTGCAAGTTGGAACAATCCATAGAATGATGATCGTTTCTCGGATCGATGAAATTTCAACTTCCTTTGGATTCAAGACATCTAGATAGTGCTAGGATTTCCCCTCTCCTTCGGTTCCATGCTCCATTGACCATTGTTTAGGTCTATTTTGGAAACTAGGGTTTCACTTAATAAGAAGCTATGCAATTTTTGCACATAGGGTTCAAATTTGAAAATTCCTTGACCGGGAGATTATGGCTAGCATTCCCATGTTGAACCTTCCTAGACACACTTGCAGGACCTCTTGGAACCCAATTTTGTTGTAAAGTTGGAATTCCATGCCCTCGGTTGGTATTCAAAAGGTGTCCACGAAAGCCTTTGGGGTGTGAGTTGTAACAAACCATAGAATGATCACCGTTTCTCGGATTGACAAACCATCGAATCCATTAGATTCATGACATAAGGATAGTTCTATGGGTTCCCCTTTCCTCCAGGTCCATATCCCATTGATGATCTTCTTGGTCGATTTGGGAAACTAGGGTTTCGCTTAGTAAGGGACTTTGCAATTATTGCACATAGGGGTCAACTTTACAAATTCCTTGACTGAGAACTTGTGGCTAGAGTTCTCACATGGAACCTTCCTGGAAACACCTGTATGAACTCCCAGAACCCAGTTTTGTTGCAAGTTTGGAATTCTTTTCCTCTAGTAGGGATTGAACAGGTGTCCCTAAAAGCCTTTTGGGTGTGACTTGGAATGAGCCATAGAATGATAGTCATTTATGGGATGGTTGAACCGTTGATTCTGTTGGATTTAAGACATCGAGATAGTACTAGAGGTGCCCCTCTCCTCCAGTTCTATCCCATTGATCATATTCTAGGTCGATTTTGGAAACTAGGGTTTCACTGAGTAAGGGACTTTGGAATTATTGCACATAGGGGTCAACATTGAAAATTCCTCGACATAGAACTTGTGGATAGTGTTCCAACATGGAACGTTCCTAGAAACACTTGCAGGACCTCCCGGAACCCAGTTTTGTTGTAGGGTTTGAATTCTATGCCCCTGGTAGGGATTGAACATGTGTCCTTGAAATCCTTTAGGTTGCGTGTTGTAACAGACCATATAATGGTGATCGTGGCTCAGATCAATGAATCATCAACTTTGTTTGATTGAATACATTGAATTGATCCTAGGGTTACACCTCTACTCTAGGTCCAAGTCCAAGAGATTTCCTTATAGGATGATTTTGGAAACTACAGTTTCGCTTAGTAAGGGTCTATGCATTTCTTGCACAAAGGCGTGAACTTTGCAATATTTTGATTTTGATTGTATAACTAGAAATTCAAATAGTCGCACTCAAATCCACCACATTGCACTCTTAATAGATTTCTATGTCCTTAGTGTTACACTATATTTTCATTTTGAGCAATTAATGTCGTTTTTAAGACTTCAAAGTTCCAAATAAAAAAAGGGGCGCGGTGTTTCATCGATGATACCTCTCTGATCCTTTCCATCTTTGTCACTTTCCTTGACTTTTCCTTGTGGTTTCATAGGAGCCACTTGCAAAAAATATTTTATCAGGCTTGCTAATATCGGACATTTGAATTGGACAAGTATTCAAGTCATTTGTAAATTTTTGTGTGGTGAGCATTTATTCATTTATGTGGGCCAAACAGGTGCATCACTTGAGTGTGTCAACAATGTGCATCCTTTATGTTTTTTAGGTTCTTATGTTGGTATGGTGCTTATGTGTTCCACTTGGTTGGCTCAGTTGCTTGGGTGTTTTGGGTGCTTATGTATGTTAGGTATGTTTCAAAGTGACTTAGGTAGTTACCGTTAGGATCATTAGTAGGTTGTGTGTTGGGGGTGTTGGGGCTAGTGGGTTATCCATAAATGGTATTGTGGTATATGGATTACTGTTATAGGGTTTGATTAGGTCAAGGTAAAACATATAAGTATCGCCTATGTGGGAAAAACAAGTGTGTTTCATAGCTGTTCCATCTATGTGCATCATTTAATATCTCCAATATGTGCTTATGTAGGTTAGGTATTAATGTGATTGAGTTAGATTGGCTTGTTCCTTATGTCTGTCACTTGATTACATTGGGTGCTTATGTGACTTAGGTGAAACATGAGATGCATTAGGTGGTTATGATTAGCAATGTTAGTGTGTTTGATCTGGATTTATGTGGGAACGAAGCAAAAGATAACATATACAGAATCATATATAGAGATATATTGCAAATAACACAGTGATACAGTAAACACATATTCTATTAAATAGCGGAAATAGAACAGACTGTAAAATACAATAGCTAGAATGGTGGTAGCTATCTCTGAGAAGAGATGTGGCCACTATGCTCATTCGTGCCAAGATGAATACAAAGAGAGGCCGAAAGGGCCTATTTATCATAAGCATGAGGGAAAGAATCCCAAACATCCCAAAACCTAACCCTAGAAGATGAACCGTCATAAAGTTTGCGGCCCCAAGGTGGTTAGTTGAACAATCAACTTCCCGAGGTCATAACTTTTGCATACGATCTCCGTTTGGGGTGCTCGGTAGCCCGTTGGGAAGGTCTATCTGAGGTTTACAACTTTCGAATGGGGCCAGATGCATGCCAAAGGCAGCCATCTGGTCCCCCAAATCACCAAAAAATGTCGTTTAGGGCCTCAAAATGGCTCCGAAAGTTCAGGACCCAAAAAACTGCTAAAAATAGTAATTTACCAAAATTGCCAGAAGACTGTTTTGAGCCAGTTGGAAGAGGTGGGCCGCCACCGATATCCACTTGGATCAATCCTCCCTCCTTAGGAAGCAATGGTCTCCATTGCGTTAAATCCCTTATCATATGTCGAGCTGTGTGTCGAGTTGAGCTCTTGGTGCGACATTTGCTGAAGTGGAAAGATTGCCTTACTTTGACATCTTCAGAGGGTTGTAATTGTTGTTGATGGATGCGCTGGAGCTGTTCAACAGTTTTGGTTGTTGTGGTATCCTTGGTATGCACTAGTGTGGATGGTTTCTTTTTGGAGGGGCCCCTTGAATGCGTGGCCTTGCACTGTAGAGGTACCCGAATAAGCGATGCTGCACTAACTTTGTGTTTTTCTTGTTTCTGCTGAGTAGAAGGATAATATGCAGAGGTTGTGGATGTCTTCACGATCTGATGTTCACCTTTAGTGGCAATTGCGAATAGGGAAAATTTCCCAGTGTGGGAGATTATCTTTCTTCCCTGCTCGTTTGGGGTAGGTGCAACTATCTCTGGTATCCGATAGAGTTGTCCTCCCGAAGTGACAATGACATTGCGAGGTCGTGATTCATATACAGCATGACGCTTCCACATATATGGTTGTCCTAAAAGAACATCACATACTTCAAGTGGGGCCACATCACACAATACCTCATCTTTGAAGGGCTTGATGCCATATGGTAGGCGACATTGGTGACTGACACGGATCCTTCGTCCTTGGCTTATCCATCCAATGGTGTATGGTTGTGGGTGTGGCGTTATTGGTAGCTCCAATCTCTTGACGACTTCTTCTGAGATCAGGTTCTTCTGGCTGCCGCTGTCCACAACAAAGTCTAGGGGAATTCTCTTCACCCACATCTGTGAGTGGAAAAGGCGCTCCTCTGCCTCCGACTCTTCAGGCTCCTCTGGCTGAATCTGTGTGGTGGCAACAACGGCACTGGGTTCTGCATCAATGATCTGCTTCCCTTTTCGCGCGGCTCTGAAATTAGGTTCCGAGTCAGAATCGGAACTGGGATCTGATTCTGAAGCTTTGATCTCAGCCACCAATGACTGTTTTGAGCGACAATCATCAGTGTTGTGCCAGGGGATTTTGTGGAACTCGCACCACTTCCCGGTGTCCTTCTTTGTCTTTTCTTTACCCTTCTTCGCCTGTGGTTGGGACTGGTTGTCCTTTTCCTGCACTGTGCTCTGTGAGCCAAAGTTTCCCTTGCCCTGCTTCTGCGCAGGTCCGAAGTCACGCTTGTTCTTTTGCTGAAATTTCTGCTCAATTTTGACAACATATCGATAGGCGGATCCGAGTGAAGATATTTCCAGGAAATCCATCTCTGTTCGGATGTGCCGGTGTAGGCCACTATGATATTTCAGTACTAGGTGCCGCTCGGAGTCCTTGATACCTGGCTTTGTGCGCAAGGTATGAAATTTGTTGGTGTACTCCGACATTGTTTGGTCCCTCTCTTGATGCAGAATGGTCCATTTTGTGTACTGGTCATCATAGTTTCCAACAGGGTAATATTGTTCCTTGACGGCATCTATAAAAGAGGCCCAAGTGGGATTGGAATATTCAAACAATCCAGACTCGTCTGATGAGTTTTGCTCACAATAAGTTTCCCACCAATTTTTGACATGGGGGACGGCCTTAAGGAGCGCAAAGATGATCTTTTCCCTGTCGGAAAATTGGTGGACAGAGAAATAACCTTCTAGTAGATTCAACCATTTATCTAGGGCATCGACATCGATTTGGCCTTCAAACAAAGGGATATCAAAATTAACTTGTACCTTGAAGGGAGTCGTATCTCCGAAATGGCTGCTCGTTGAGGGTGCATTTGCCGCTGTTGGCATGCGTTGAAGGATCTGGGTGAAATTATCCATCATCTCGTTCCTCTGTCGCGCGAGGGCTTCCTCGAGCAACAACTTGATAGGATCTACTTCTCCGTCGTCTCTCTTTTCTTCCGCCATGGGAGGTCGTTTGGGGCGTCGAGAGTGGTCTTCCCCAAGTGAAACTAGTTTGAGACACAACTCTCTGTATCCTGACCTCGTCGGGGACATGCACCGAGAAACAATCAAAGAGCAGACCGCTCTGATACCACTGATCTAGATTTATGTGGGAACGAAACAAAAGATAGCATATACAGAATCATATAAAGAGATATATTGCAAATAACACAGTGATACAGTAAACACATATTCTATTAAATAGCGGAAATAGAACAGACTGTAAAATACAATGGCTAGAATGGTGGTAGCTATCTCTGAGAAGAGATGTGGCCGCTATGCTCATTCGTGCCAAGATGAATACAAAGAGAGGCCGAAAGGGCCTATTTATCATAAGCATGAGGGAAAGAATCCCAAACATCCCAAAACCTAACCCTAGAAGATGAACCGTCATAAAGTTTGTGGCCCCAAGGTGGTTAGTTGAACAGTCAACTTCCCGGGGTCATAACTTTTGCATACGATCTCCGTTTGGGGCGCTCGGTAGCCCGTTGGGAAGGTCTATCCGAGATTTACAACTTTCGATTGGGGCCAAATGCATGTCGAGGGCAAACATTTGGTCCCCCAAATCGCCAAAAAATGTTGTTTAGGGCAGCAAAATGGCTCTGGAAGTTCAGGACCCGAAAAACTGCTAAAAATAGTAATTTACCAAAATTGCCAGAAGACTGTTTTGAGCCAGTTGGAAGAGGTGGGCCGCCACCGATATCCACTTGGATCAATCCTCCCTCTTTAGGAAGCAATGGTCTCCATTGCGTTAAATCCCTTATCATATGTCGAGCTGTGTGTCGAGTTGAGCTCTTGGTGCGACATTTGCTGAAGTGGAAAGATTGCCTTACTTTGACATCTTCAGAGGGTTGTAATTGTTGTTGATGGATGCGCTGGAGCTGTTCAACAGTTTTGGTTGTTGTGGTATCCTTGGTATGCACCAGTGTGGATGGTTTCTTTTTGGAGGGGCCCCTTGAATGCGTGGCCTTGCACTGTAGAGGTACCCGAATAAGCGATGCTGCACTAACTTTGTGTTTTTCTTGTTTCTGCTGAGTAGAAGGATAGTCTGCAGAGGTTGTGGATGTCTCAGCGATCTGATGTTCACCTTTAGTGGCAATTGCGAATAGGGAAAATTTCCCAGTGTGGGATATTATCTTTCTTCCTTGCTTGTTTGGGGTAGGTGCAACTATCTCTGGTATCCGATAGAGTTGTCCTCCCAAAGTGACAATGACATTGCGAGGTCGTGATTCATATACAGCATGACGCTTCCACATATATGGTTGTCCTAAAAGAACATCACATACTTCATGTGCGGCCACATCACACAATACCTCATCTTTGAAGGGCTTGATGCCATATTGTAGGAGACATTGGTGACTGACACGGATCCTTCGTCCTTGGCTTAACCATCCAATGGTGTATGGTTGTGGGTGTGGCGTTATTGGTAGCTCCAATCTCTTGATGACTTCTTCTGAGACCAGGTTCTTCTGGCTGCCGCTGTCCACAACAAAGTGTAGGGGAATTCCCTTCACCCACATCTGTGAGTGGAAAAGGTGCTCCTCTGCCTCCGACTCTTCAGGCTCCTCTGGCTGAATCTGTGTGGTGGCAACAACGGCACTTGGTTCTGCATCAATGATCTGCTTCCCTTTTCGCGCGGCTGTGAAATTAGGTTCCGAGTCAGAATCGGAACTGGGATCTGATTCTGAAGCTTTGATCTCAGCCACCAATGACTGTTTTGAGCGACAATCATCAGTGTTGTGCCAGGGGCTTTTGTGGAACTCGCACCACTTCCCGGTGTCCTTCTTTGTCTTTTCTTTACCCTTCTTCGCCTGTGGTTGGGACTGGTTGTCCTTTTCCTGCACTGTGCTCTGTGAGCCAAAGTTTCCCTTGCCCTGCTTCTGCGCAGGTCCGAAGTCACGCTTGTTCTTTTGCTGAAATTTCTGCTCAATTTTGACAGCATATCGATAGGCGGATCTGAGTGAAGAGATTTCCAGGAAATCCATCTCTGTTCGGATGTGCCGGTGTAGGCCACTGCGATATTTCAGTACTAGGTGCCGCTCGGAGTCCTTGATACCTGGCTTTGTGCGCAAGGTATGAAATTTGTTGGTGTACTCCGACACCGTTTGGTCCCTCTCTTGATGCAGAATGGTCCATTTTGTGTACAGGTCATCATAGTTTCCAACAGGGTAATATTGTTCCTTGACGGAATCTATAAAAGAGGCCCAAGTGGGATTGGAATATTCAAACAATCCAGACTCGTCTGATGAGTTTTGCTCACAATAAGTTTCCCACCAATTTTTGACATGGGGGACGGCCTTAAGGAGCGCAAAGATGATCTTTTCCCTGTCGGAAAATTGGTGGACAGAGAAATAACCTTCTAGTAGATTCAACCATTTATCTAGGGCATCGGCATCGATTTGGCCTTCAAACAAAGGGATATCAAAATTAACTTGTACCTTGAAGGGAGTCGTATCTCCGAAATGGCTGCTCATTGAGGGTGCATTTGCCGCTGTTGGCATGCGTTGAAGGATCTGGGCGAAATTATCCATCATCTCGTTCCTCTGTCGCGTGAGGGCTTCCTCGAGCAACAACTTGATAGGATCTACTGCTCCGTCGTCTCTCTTTTCTTCCGCCATGGGAGGCCGTTTGGGGCGGCGAGAGTGGTCTTCCCCAAGTGAAACTAGTTCGAGACCCAACTCTCTGTATCCTGACCTCGTCAGGGACAAGCACCGAGAAACAATCAAAGAGCAGACCGCTCTAATACCACTGATCCGGATTTATGTGGGAACGAAACAAAAGATAGCATATACAGAATCACATACAGAGATATACTGCAAATAACACAGTGATACAGTAAACACATATTCTATTAAATAGCGGAAATAGAACAGACTGTAAAATACAATAGCTAGAATGGTGGTAGCTATCTCTGAGAAGAGATATGGCCGCTATGCTCATTCGTGCCAAGATGAATACAAAGAGAGGCCGAAAGGGCCTATTTATCATAAGCATGAGGGAAAGAATCCCAAACATCCCAAAACCTAACCCTAGAAGATGAACCGTCATAAAGTTTGCGGCCCCAAGGTGGTTAGTTGAACAGTCAACTTCCTGGGGTCATAACTTTTGCATACGATCTCCGTTTGGTGCGCTCGGTAGCCCGTTGGGAAGGTCTATCCGAGATTTACAACTTTCGATTGGGGCCAATTGCATGTGAGAGGCATCCATCTGGTACCCCAAATCGCCAAAAAATGTCGTTTAGGGCCTCAAAATGGCTCCAGAAGTTCAGGACCCGAAAAACTGCTAAAAATAGTAATTTACCAAAATTGCCAGAAGACTGTTTTGAGCCAGTTGGAAGAGGTGGGCCGCCACCGATATCCACTTGGATCAATCCTCCCTCCTTAGGAAGCAATGGTCTCCATTGTGTTAAATCTCTTATCATATGTCGAGCTATGTGTCGAGTTGAGCTCTTGGTGCGACATTTGCTGAAGTGGAAAGATTGCCTTACTTTGACATCTTCAGAGGGTTGTAATTGTTGTTGATGGATGCGCTGGAGCTGTTCAACAGTTTTGGTTGTTGTGGTATCCTTGGTATGCACCAGTGTGGATGGTTTCTTTTTGGAGGGGCCCCTTGAATGCGTGGCCTTGCACTGTAGAGGTACCCGAATAAGCGATGTTGCACTAACTTTGTGTTTTTCTTGTTTCTGCTGAGTAGAAGGATAATCTGCAGAGGTTGTGGATGTCTCCGCGATCTGATGTTCACCTTTAGTGGAAATTGCGAATAGGGAAAATTTCCCAGTGTGGGAGATTATCTTTCTTCCCTGCTCGTTTGGGGTAGGTGCAACTATCTCTGGTATCCGATAGAGTTGTCCTCCCAAAGTGACAATGACATTGCGAGGTCGTGATTCATATACAGCATGACGCTTCCACATATATGGTTGTCCTAAAAGAACATCACATACTTCAAGTGGGGCCACATCACACAATACCTCATCTTTGAAGGGCTTGATGCCATATGGTAGGCGACATTGGTGACTGGCACGGATCCTTCGTCCTTGGCTTATCCATCCAATGGTGTATGGTTGTGGGTGTGGCGTTATTGGTAGCTCCAATCTCTTGATGACTTCTTCTGAGATCAGGTTCTTCTGGCTGCCGCTGTCCACAACAAAGTGTAGGGGAATTCCCTTCACCCACATCTGTGAGTGGAAAAGGCGCTCCTCTGCCTCCGACTCTTCAGGCTCCTCTGGCTGAATCTGTGTGGTGGCAACAACTGCACTGGGTTCTGCATCAATGATCTGCTTCCCTTTTCGCGCGGCTGTGAAATCAGGTTTCGAGTCAGAATCTGAACTGGGATCTGATTCTGAAGCTTTGATCTCAGCCACCAATGACTGTTTTAAGCGACAATCATCAGTGTTGTGCCAGGGGCTTTTGTGGAACTCGCACCACTTCCCGGTGTCCTTCTTTGTCTTTTCTTTACCCTTCTTCTCCTGTGGTTGGGACTGGTTGTCCTTTTCCTTCACTGTGCTCTGTGAGCCAAAGTTTCCCTTGCCCTGCTTCTGCGCAGGTCCGAAGTCACGCTTGTTCTTTTGCTGAAATTTCTACTCAATTTTGACAGCATATAGATAGGCGGATCCGAGTGAAGAGATTTCCAGGAAATCCATCTCTGTTCGGATGTGCCGGTGTAGGCCACTACAATATTTCAGTACTAGGTGCCGCTCGGAGTCCTTGATACCTGGCTTTGTGCGCAAGGTATGAAATTTGTTGGTGTACTCCGACACCGTTTGGTCCCTCTCTTGATGCAGAATGGTCCATTTTGTGTACTGGTCATCATAGTTTCCAACAGGGTAATATTGTTCCTTGACGGCATCTATAAAAGAGGCCCAAGTGGGATTGGAATATTCAAACAATCCAGACTCGTCTGATGAGTTTTGCTCACAATAAGTTTCCCACCAATTTTTGACATGGGGGACGGCCTTAAGGAGCGCAAAGATGATCTTTTCCTTGTCGGAAAATTGGTGGACAGAGAAATAACCTTCTAGTAGATTCAACCATTTATCTAGGGCATCGGCATCGATTTGGCCTTCAAACAAAGGGATATCAAAATTAACTTGTACCTTGAAGGGAGTCGTATCTCCGAAATGGATGCTCATTGAGGGTGCATTTGCCGCTGTTGGCATGCATTGAAGGATCTGGGCGAAATTATCCATCATCTCGTTCCTCTGTCGCGCGAGGGCTTCCTCGAGCAAGAACTTGATAGGATCTACTGCTCCGTCGTCTCTCTTTTCTTCCGCCATGGGAGGCCGTTTGGGGCGGCGAGAGTGGTCTTCCCCAAGTGAAACTAGTTCGAGACCCAACTCTCTGTATCCTGACCCCCTCGGGGACATGCACCGAGAAATAATCAAAGAGCAGACCGCTCTGATACCACTGATCCGGATTTATGTGGGAATGAAAAAAAAGATAGCATATACAGAATCATATACAGAGATATATTGCAAATAACACAGTGATACAGTAAACACATATTCTATTAAATAGCGGAAATAGAACAGACTGTAAAATACAATAGCTAGAATGGTGGTAGCTATCTCTGAGAAGAGATGTGGCCGCTATGCTCATTCGTGCCAAGATGAATACAAAGAGAGGCCGAAAGGGCCTATTTATCATAAGCATGAGGGAAAGAATCCCAAACATCCCAAAACCTAACCCTAGAAGATGAACCGTCATAAAGTTTGCGGCCCCAAGGTAGTTAGTTGAACAGTCAACTTCCCGGGGTCATAACGTTTGCATACGATCTCCGTTTGGGGCGCTTGGTAGCCCGTTCGGAAGGTCTATCCGAGATTTACAACTTTTGACTGGGGCCAAATGCATGCCGAAGGCAGCCATTTGGTCCCCCAAATCGCCAAAAAAGGTCGTTTAGGGCCTCAAAATGGCTCCGGAAGTTCAGGACCCGAAAAACTGCTAAAAATAGTAATTTACCAAAATTGCCAGAAGACTATTTTGAGCCAGTTGGAAGAGGTGGGCCGCCACCGATATCCACTTGGATCAGTGTTATGATAAAAAAGATTTGAGTGTAGTTGGTGAGTTATGAGTTGGGATTATGATAACGGGATTATTGATCTAGTGGTTAAGGGTCATGTTAATAGGATAGTGTCACATTGAAATTATGTTCTTTCGCATGTTCGTTTTGTTATATGAGTGTCATAACATTAAAATTTAACCTGCTTATATGGATTGCATGATTCCACAACATATGTGTGGATGTCTAGATGCATAGCCTATGTGTGTTTGTCCCACTTGTTAAGTTTTTATGTGGGTTAGTATTTTATGTAAATAACTTAGTTATATTAGTTTCTTATTTTGTATGTTAAGTGTGTTAGTACATTGTGTGGATTAGGTGCGTCACTCACATAATTTCTCGTGCAATTTCATATAATTCAATTGTGCTCAAGAACATGTTGTAAATGTGCATTTTTGTGGATACAATTTAACATTGTTAATTTAACATTATATATGGAATTCGATCATTATCAAGAACATTGTAAATGTTCATTGTTGTAATTGTGCATTTTTCTCAAGATTATAACTGATATATCCATTCAATTATCCAAGCTATTAAAAATTGGGAACATTACACATATACACATTATTGTCCACACATGTATGATAACACATAAGACCGAACTGTGATGGCCTTTATTGTCCACACATAATATATCATGTTCTCATATAATACAAAAATAGAAGGTCGTTGGATGGCATTTCAATGTACATGTATCAAGAAGTTTAATGATGTACATGTAAACAAAAGTACAGCTATCCATGATCACACATAAAAAATATAACTTCCTCTTGTAATCAAAAGTATGTATGTCCTAGACTACACATCAAAACTCTAACTTCCTCTTATTTTTTTGGTACTATAATGCATCTTGCATTTCTCTACAACCACTGTGCATCTCTAGTGACTGCAAGTCAAAGATCATATTTCTTAATCAGGTAACTAAACTAATACTGAATCACTAAAAAACTTAAAATTTTTTAAATATGACTCAATTGATTATAACAGACACTAATGAATCCATCCAAGGAATAGAGGCCTACAGTGTCCTCCTCCTAGCTGAAATCCTCTCTGCAATGGTACTCTGCGAATAAAATATCCTATTTCAATTAGCACAACAATTATCAACATGTATGTGTGAAAAAGTACTAACCGATTTTATAATTAATGAACATGTCTCACTGAAAAAATATTCCCTGGGACTGGATATCGAGTGTCATCTATAGTGAGTGGAGCCGTAGGTTGAACATGAACCTAGTTCACATGCTCTACTAGACTAGACTGGGTTACATTCACCAAATAGTAAAATGGTTGAAGACATAGTGCATGTGAATACAGAATACAAAAGAGTTGTACATGTACAAATATTCAAGTAGATACCTTTGCATGGCTTGTTTCCATTGTACATGCAACCTGAACGACATCATCAACAACCCCACTAATCTCTGGCATGGAGGTCTCTCTAGCCTAACGCTGTAAACATGCGAAAAAAACATTAATAAAAACAAGTTGTGGAGTGAATTGAAATATAAACAACAACTATCATCGAAGGCTTTGTAAATTATTGTTGAATTAGTAGGTCCACCTTCTCTTTTTATAGAAGAGGGACATCTAGTATAGACAAGACCCTTCTCTATGTTTGGACTGTAGGGAGAGCCAAACCAAAGCGGTGGTGGATTGAGTTGCATTAATTCCTGTAGTCATAGAGTGTTGTCATAGTTAGACATGGACATCAATAGATGAAATAAGACGTATTGAAAAAACTAACATGCTGTAATACTACCTCTACTTGGGACATATCCCCCCATTGGAGGGATCACTACTACCAAATTTTTTCCCCTGTACAGAGCCAAATAACAAGGTTTGCAAGTTTAAAGATTATAAAGGTTAGAAATCTATAAAGGAGTACACTAAGAAAAAATAATTTGAACAAGATTAAGTCATCAACCATGTACTTACATTCCTAAAAAACTCATAGAAGCTCATTGTGGGGAATTTGCTCAGATCAATGTCTCTTGCACCCTGTTGAGAATTCGGTGCCTACAACTTCAAAATTTTTATATATTATTCCATCTAAGAAATTAATTAACTAACATGTATTAACAAAATGACATGTTGAAAATATGACCTCGGTGTTGGTTGTTGCCGCCTCTGATATGGAAACACCAGGTACTCTATAGAGTCATCAAGCTCCTGCAATATTAAAAATTGTATATATTAACAATCTTTTAAGTGTACAATATGGAAAAAATTAATTTGAACAACAAAATCATATTTTAACTATGTCCTTACATGATCATAAATTATCGTAGAGGTGCCATGTGTTGTTCCATGACCATAGAATTTTTGGCCACACACCGTGCACACGTGCGGCTCAATCTGTGGCTCTCGTGATGTCATTCTATCCCCACTAGTGGATGGTCCTCTACCACCGGAAGATGATGGTTGTACCCCACCAAAGGATAAGGTCCCTGCCTGGTCAATAGTTGTATTGTGGCATACATTGACCTAAGCTAGCATTAGAAAAGCCTCCTGTGTCTGGGGTATCATCATATGTGCAGGAGGGACGTATGTCCTCAGTAGTTGGCTATGAGTTGGAGGTATTTGTTGATTGGAATCTCTATGCCTAGCATTGGGACATTTTTGGGGCATCCCCATACCAGCGCTCTGTAACCCCAACATATCGAAATAGTTGACATGTTTACCCATCACAAACTTATCATAAATTTTTCGAAGGAATTATAGCAGTAATTCCCTGTTGTTGTGTGGGGAAATGTCAAATACCATATACCAACAATCCATCCAGTTATTTCTGATTGGTGGAAAAACACACCACTCAATTGAAATATGTGCTCTAGCACTCTCTGGAATAGCATCTATCCCAGGCACTCTTAAAAGTGAATATATTTTCTCTTTATTTATTTTTTGTTTCTTCACCTCATTGTAACTCAATCCATTGGCATATTCTTGATGTTTTATTTTTCTCTACAATGTTATGTTGTACAATGCATCGTTTGAGTGATTTGTAATATCCACAATAGAATCTAATGATGCTGCCAATGAGTGGTGGAGTTCATCTCCACCCCCCAAGATGTACCTATCTCTCTCAAATGAACGATTTCTCTCAATATCTCTGCATTATGATCCATAATAGCCACTGGAATCATAAATACAAAAAAAATATCATTAGAAAAATACATATGGTATAATGACTTTTCTAGGCAATGGAAAATGTAAAACTAGTATACAACAAATAAAAACATGAACTGTTAATAATTTGAAATTTAAAATTGAACAAATTATACGCTAAAGACTAAACATTTCACATTTTTCCATCTTAAATTCATGTGGTATGTGTGTATTAATTTGAATTTCCATATAAATACATTAAATGTCCTAAGTGTATATGTTGATTGGGAATCTTCTCTACCTTATTTTTAGGCTTGGATTATGAAGTTTCATCCAAACTGTAGGGTGTTGAATAACTCCCTTGGAGGACTAGCTCCGATATTGCAGGTAGAGGTAATGGCTACAACCTATAGAAGGAAGCACATGGTTCTATTGATGAATAAAATCCAAATATAGGCAAGGATTTTGATATATGTAATTATTTGTTGTGGCATGAAGTTTTTTGGAATCTATAGACCATTTAGCATCATTTTTTATCTTTAATTTGTGGCATATATGTATTTTACTTGATAATATTTTAGTTTTATGCACTCTTTCTATATACAAATGAGAAACTTTGCATATTTGTTTATAGTGGTTTGGGATCTATAATTCAGTAGCATTAACAATTTTCAATCTTTTAGGATTGCAAGGTTTCCACTAGATTCTATCATGTGTGATATTATGGGATTGACATGAAATCAAACACATCAACCTCCTTATGATTCTTGATGTTGGTACATGCTATTGTTGAACTCCTCTATCTTGACCTTAACCAAAATGAACCCTTCACTCAAGTGAAAAAAATTATTAAGGATAGGAAGCTTCTCTAGCCTATCTTAAAACATGGATTAGGAAGTTTCAACGAAACTATAATGTGTTGACAAATGTCCTTGGAGGACTAACTCCGATATTCCAGGTAGAGGCAAGGGCTACAGACTAGAGGAGGGATAAATGATGCTATTGATGAATAAAATCCCAATATTGGAAAGGATTTTGATATCTTATTATTTGTTGTGGCATGAAGTTTTTTGGACTCTATAGGCCATTTAGCATTTTTTTTATGCCTTTTTGGGAAGATATCAATTGTACTTGAAATTTGTTTTAGTTGTAAGCAACCTTTCTATATACATGAGAATCTTTGGATCGGGGAAAATTTTAAGGATCCATACTTATTTAAAAGTGTATAAACCTTGGCGAATCTTACCAATTCTTAAAATGTCAACTATAAAATATTGGACGATATTTTTCTAAAAATATTTCAAGTTCTAAGGATTTTATATAGTTTATATAATAATTTGGCAATTTGTAGAGTGAAAAATTTTTACCACATCAAAAGTGGGGGAACTCAGGCTTCAAAAGTTGCAAATTGGCAAATCGTTCTTTGGAAGAAAAAATGGGAAAATAGCCCATGAGATAAATTTCACCCCTAAAATTTTCCTTGCTTTGGATATTTGGGAATATTGGTTTGGATTCACAAGGATGCTTGAATGTGTATATATGTATCTATTGAAATTGATTTGATATTTATGAGTTAATTGGGAATTAATTTGTTTTGGGCAAAGAAATGTCGGGAGTTATGGTCTAAATTTCTTTTAGGGCATTCAAATCTAAAAATTTATGGATTCAATTGATTTTAGTTCATAAAAAAAAAAAAATATATAGAAATTAGAAGGGCGGAATTTGGTTTAAATACTTGAGGTTGAATAAATTGCTGCCCAAGGTGGAATATTTGGGCCCTATACTTAAAAACGTGTCCACCACAACTTGTTTCGTCGCCGTCATTGCTCGCTCGCTGTCGTCGAGGTCATGACGGGGTCGGCCTGTTTCATGCATAATACATGTTTTAAACAACGCGTATGCGTTTATCATATCATAACACATACGCATTTATTATCTCAAAACACACATGTGTTTTATAACTACATAACGCGTACACATTCTCTTTAACTATCCTACTTGGCCTTCAAGATGGCAGGCTGAGAACTAGGTTTTGCAAGGTCAAAATTGCTCGGGGATCAATTATTTTTTATGGAACTTGAATGGGTTTCTTGAATCTACCATTGCATCTAAAAGGTCTCTCAACTTTGTGCACTCACCCTTATTACTAAACTACTTATTATTAGTGTTCCTCAAGGCAGAGACTATTGTTTACACTTTTTTTCATTAGTTTGAAGCAAGTACATTTAATATTTTAAAATGTCTAAAGTGGTAATTAAAGTTTTATTTATTTATTTTCATTTGTAAAGGATAATTTTTTTTTCCAATTGTCGTTGGTCCCATATTGAATTGAAAATTAAATAAATTAACAAAAAGACAAAAAAAATCCTAACGTTCATGCATGGAAACTTCCCAAAAGCTAAGTGGAGAAGTTGGACACAATTTCCATCTTTTTGTTGATTTCCTTGCTTCTTTTCACTAATTTTCTTCCAATCACAATTTCCTTCTTTTTTTTTATTCCCTTCCAATCATAGCTTCTGTCCTTTTGTTGAATCCCTTCCACAATTCAAAATAATTTTGTTGATAAAATGTGAAAATCTTTGAAACCTTATCAACATTTACATCCATCAATGCGTTTATGAAGGTTATCCTATTTAGTGAGTTGGTCCATCCTTATGTAGTCTCATGAATCTTCTCACATTCTACATTATTCGAGTCTCATGAATCTTCTCAAATTCTAGATTCTTCGAGGAGTCATGTAGTGTTACATTTCATTTCTACATTGTTTGTTTTTTCTAAATTCAACTCAATTATTACTGTGTATTACTCCAAACCCAAATCGAGCCTTCATATTTTCATTTATTAGAGGACTTCCATGAAATATTTGTTATGTTCTTCTTAACATGTAAGAGAGAGGCACTGGATGTTAATTGGATTCTAATATTTTACTCGTCATCACGTCCATGGAGTGCAATCTAAGTTGATGACCACAAGATATGACTTACCTTCATTTTTACTTTCGACACATGCACGTCTGCTTACTAGGTCCCCCAATCCTTACTTCCTTGTCATGTTTCAACATTAAATATTACATACACAATGTATATTTAATGAATACTAATTTATGCTCAGATAGATGTAGATCCAATGGCTTTAAACCCAAAATTTGGGATACTTTCACCCATTCAGGTCGCCCTTTACCCCTCTTAAAAAATATTTTTCCATAATTCAAATTTGTAATGTTAATATTAAACATTTAATAATTTTCAAGCAACATACCTGATGGAAGCAGGTGAGATGCTGTACGGGATCAATATCATCATTAAAAATCAATTTACTTCAATTACTCCTCTGATTAGTGCATGAAAGATGTGATTATGATGATAAACTACTTGAAATTTTGTGTCAATGGCAAACATCTTAATAATCATTATTTCCTTTCATGGATGATATTCCTTGTTAGGAGGATGTTGCTTTTATGAATGAAAGGGGTTAGATGCCTACATATTTTCCATCTCGTAGTCTCAGCTTATACGTAGTAACACAGAGACACATATATATTTTCATGTATAATCGAGAAAGTTAGTATTATATTGTTAATATAATTCTTTTCAACTTATTCTGTGAAATCTAAAGGGGCTTGAATACTACAATAATCTTATTAATGAACTTATTGTCCATTGGAATACACTTGATCTTCATCACTATCCATGACCTTGAGCTTTTCAGTATTTTAGTTAAAAACAAATGGTGTAACATTGCGATTGATGGGTGCAAATCTTGCAGCTATTTAGCCACATCTAATGTAATATCATTTCGACCTTCCTCAACGTTTTGAAGATGCTTATGTAAGATGGCTCAATCCCCATAGTGTAATGCTTCATTTATCTTAGTGTAATGCACAAATGACTTAATTCGATGTTTGGTAAATAAAATTGAGTAATTTTTTGATATATTAGATATTTCCAAAAGAATTAAGGATACATTTTACTTCAATAATGTGATATTTACTAAAAATGAAGTGTGTGGAAGACCATAGATTTCCTAAATTGCTTTAAATTTTTGGGAAAACCTGTATGAAAAATATTATTACATCTAATTTTTTAAAGAGAGAGTGTGGTGCAAGAAGGATTTAGAGGTTAAAAGAAAATTGAGATACTATAATGATGTAAATAATCATAATCTAGAAGTACAAATTTACGTGGGTTTGAATTAGTTCAAAGAAGAAAATTAATATTTCCAAGAACAAACTCTCATGAGCTCCATAGTGAGATTGGGGATTGGATAACTCCTAAAACTATGTGGGTTGAAAAGATTAGTCATGTTTGTGAGACTATGAAAGTTGAGGATGAAAAGCACTTTCTCTTAAAATTCCCTAGGTAGACACACCCACGTGACAGTTTCAAAACCTCTCTTACAACACTTACCTTTTTAATGTTCTAACATTTCAAAACTATGGTAAGTTACGAACACTTTTCTTTAAGATTTTTTAGTATAGTAATAAAATTTTAAAGCAAACCAAATAACTCATTTCTTTCTTTTACTCTTAAGGTGTGATAAATCAAATGTGGATGTTAGCCATTTCATCATATACATCTCATATATATATATAGATACATACACCATTTCTCTTCCAAAAAATGTCATGATTCCCAATTTTGCAAAAAATACAGTGTATATATATATATATATTATTTTAAAAAGAAATAAAGATATATAATTATTATACCTTTCAATATTTTAGAGAACAAAAACTACTTTTTTCATACCCATTAAGTGTGACCATTTTCCAAAAAACACTTTAATTACATGGCAACAATTGCCACACTCATTGAAAATACATAAAACAATTTCACAAATTTTGCAAGTTCCACAGTTGACAATGTTTTTATGGTTTTAGTTTTTCAATTCAAAATTAGAATATAGTACTTCATAACTTTCATGCATATATGGTTAATCTAAGACTATTCAAAAAATACAATATATACTTTTACAAGCCCGTTTTCAATTTTCTTCCAAATTTTCATTTCATTTTTGTTTCAAAAATTGAAATTGTGTTGTTCACATTAATGTTGTTCTTACCCAGTTCTCATCAAGTATGATTAAGTGTTGATGTACTGATTTAATCATGATCACTTTTATTGCTTGTTTTCGTTTGACAATCATGGTATACAATGGGTGTTTAAAACTTTTTTATGTTTAGTTGCTCCTAAGAAACTCCGTACCTCCATCAAAATGGGAGGAGCAAAAGCCATTGATCTATAGTACAATCTCGTTAGGTTCAACAGCCAGCTGTTCTTCACATGTGATGTTAATTGTTAAAGATAGTATATCCACAACAACTATGATAACGATCTTAAACTATCATAAGTTTAGTTTTAAGGGTTTATTATAAATATCTAATAAAGTAAAATTGATATTTTGTGAAAGAGACAGATTCATTGTCATACTTGAAAGCAATAAAATGTATATCAATCAATTGTGTAGGTAAAAATACATTTCTTTCCCTTCATCTTTTACGGAGGGTTTTAGTATGGATTCATGAACATTTGGAACAAGCAATGTACTTTAGTTTGCATATATTTCTTTTACTGTGTAGAATTCTGGCGAGGGCTTCAGCTTGAGAGGCTCCAAATGCACATGCGCCTTTCACTTTCATCCAGTTATCGTTATCCTTATATTGGCAGTCATCAGATCTCATGGGTCATGACACACGAAGATGGTAATGAGCAATCTGCATTAATATCTATCACAATGCTGCTTACAGACAACCAGGTATGATCTGGTCAGTATGGAGCAAGAAATGGGCAGGGCCCTGTGGATAGAAATTTAATCCGTATGCGGAGAATGAGCTGTGCCGTACCTTGATCACGTGAAAAAGGATATGGGGCGCGCAGGCTATTAGAGCTGCCTGACATTCCGTAAGGACCATGAAAGATATGTTCACATGCCACGCCTCGCCTTCCCTTCACAGCCTTTCGTTCCTTTTAGCAGTACACAGCGCATGTGCCTTCCTTGCTGCATCCACTGTTTTGTTCGCTAACAGGTTGGCGGTATTCACTTTGTTAAAGTGAACGAAGATGAGAGACGAGGAGGGTTTTCAAATGACCAACCGAAGAAGAGGCCGCTTGCTCCCTTCGTCTGTCTTTCCAAGCGTTTATGCATTTAACTTCAATTAAATTTCATCTCCTTGGAATTAAATCTTAGATCTCATCTCTTTACACTGCCCAGTGCGCCACCCACGACTTTTACTGCCTCCACTGACACATTTCTCATTCTGCATAAATATTGAAATTTCTGTTTGAGAAGAGATTTTTTTTGGCTTATTATCTTTAGGTGTCTATTTAAGAACTTTGTCTTGGAGTAGTAAGTCTGCTTTTTCTGGATTACAGAAATATAATACAAGTATATTGTAAGTTTGTTTTTTTAGATTACAAAAATATAAGAAAAGTGTACTGTTTATGTACTGTGTAATGTATATATGATTTTATGGATGTTTTTTCAAATTTGAAATAAACAAATATAAAACAAAACATACAAATTTTTATGGATGTCTTTCCAAATTTGAAATAAACAATTTTAAAACAAAATATAAAAAAAAACTTGTTACTGATATATGGCACAATATGTTTAGCTGGAACAAGGTATAGACAACTGGTGTTTACATCCACACATGGAGAACAAAAACAAGTAACAAATAACTTTTTCATGGCATTAATTAACTGGTGTTTACATCCACACATGGAGAACAAAAACAAGTAACAAATAACTTATTCATGGCATTAATTAACTTGTAACATTTTTATTTCATTTTACTTTGATAAAATATTCACTACTTAAGTTTAAAAAATCAACCTATTCATTTATTTTTATAATGTAAAATATTTTTTTTATACATAATTGAAGATTCACCATTATAAAATTATAATGTTTTATAAAACATTGAAAAATATTGAATTTTCTGTTTATGAAGTCCAACATTATGCTCTAGAAATCCATTTAGGGAGAAGCTATAAAGTACAAAACTGCAATTGTACAGTGAATGAATGTCTGTAAACTCTTAAAGTGTATTATCACAATATTCAATAAGATTTGAACTTGTCTTTTTGCATAAGTTATTTTTCATTTTCATTTGATTTTCGATGGAAGCTAAGGTAATTGAACTCTAAAGGAAATCATCAAAAGTAATAGCCTCTAGAAATATGGCCAAACAATTCTCTCTATTCCCTCTCATGCCAAAGACTTATAGCCAATCATTCTTAAGTATTTACAAATATGGTTATAGGTATTCTAACTACCAAAGAGAAGGATCATGGTATTCAATTGCAATCAAGAATCTTTCTTTCTATCATTTACCTAATATGGACGGGTGCTTCACAAAAGAGTGATATTGAGTTGTTACATCATTCAACATATGCAAAGTTGTTTTCCTCACCAATGGTGAAGGATTACAAAAATTACGGTACATGGTGTATGTGAGTAGATGATAGAGAGCTGAGATAATTTTCATATTCTTATCATTAATTTTTTTTAAATAAATTACAATGAGAAAATTTATTTACTAAGTTTAGGATATCATAACATTAGAATGAGCGAAGAGACATCACTGAACAACCTTCAAAACACCTTTAAGTACATTATGATGTTTTGGTGGTGTGATTTCTCCTTACTAATTCACCTTTAACATTTCAAATTCTTGATTAATCATATTTTCAATCCCTTCCCCAAAAAAATCATGTTACTATTTTTTTATGATATACCCATCGATAGTAAATTTATGGAAGAGCATGTACAACATGCTGACATGGTCTAAAAATTATTGGAGGAAAAACAAGTTATATGAAAATCCTCTGAGGTTTTCCTTTGGTGTTCATGAACTGAATTGTTTGAGTTATATTATATCTACTAAAGACATCAAAGTGGACCAGAGCAAAATCAAAGGTATAGCGGAATGACAAATTACCAAAACCTCAAAGAATCTTAAAGGACCCTTTGGATTGGAAAGTAGCAAAACCTCAAAGAATCTTAAAGGACCCTTTGGATTGGAAAGTTATTACTACAATTTTTTTAAGAATTAGGGTTGAAGAACAACACCTCTAATAATTTTATTGAAAAATGATTCATTTTCTAGGACTCAAGAATAAACCCAAGATTGTTGAAATATGCTCCTAGACGTGCATCTCAATTAAAAAAAACATTATTATGTAGTGTGATTCTTCGTAGCATGGTGTTGGTGGAGTTTCAATGGATGAAGGAAGGCCCCTTTCCTTTGAAACATATCAACTTAAATAAATTAAGGAAATGTTGGCCATACTACATCAAGTAATGTGTTGGTGTTGTTACCTAGTAGGAAGACAGTTCACGGAAAAATTAGATGCTGATTTTAAAGTAATTTTGAGAAAAGCAACTATCATCATGATATAAATAAAGATGGGTTATAAATATGGTAGTTCATGAATTTAAAATTATCTCAAAGGAATGGAAACAACATGTGGTGTCATATGGACTTTAAAGGAAAGAAGAAAACAATGAATCTTTATTTTATGATATTTCAATTTGACAAGTTGATTGGTTTTGGTTTGAAGAAGAAATGCTAGAATGGAAGTGGGAAAAAAAGGAACCGAAGTTCATTAAACAACTAGAATGGTACCTTAGTGCTTCATATAAATCTATTTCAAAGAATGATCACCTTGGTATATAGATCTACTATATTTATGTAAGAGTTCACAAATCAAACTACACATTTCTCCTATAAGGAACATATGATTTATAGAAAGTTACCATAGGATCAAAATTTATTTTTCTTTGGATGGTCTTAAAATGGATGCTCACAAGTTTGTGGCATAATTTTTCACTTTCCAAAAGAAGAAAGGAAAGACAATAAAAATCCTAGGTTTTTTAGAAACATTATCCATAACAAGTAATCATTTGGAAGAGGTCTCATTGGATGTTATCGTAGTTCTACCACAATGTCAAGGAACTAATGTGATTGTGATGGTGGGTGGTTGACTCACAAAGTAGTCAATTTTCCTTATTTTATATCCTTTTAAAACAACTACATTAGTATTAAAATTCTTGGAAACAAATCAAAATCTATTGAATAACCCAATACTATTGTAACTGACAAAGATCCGTTTCTTAGGAGTAATTTTTGAATTGACGTATGTTCCTTTTTGGGTACTAAATTGAATCATATCTCCTCTAATCATCCTCAATTTGTTGAAGATACTAAGAGTGTGAGTAAGTGTCTATAAGGTTATCTCCATTTTTTATGACCAATGAATAGACACAACAAATTAAATGGTTTAAATTAACAGAATGGTGGCATAATGCTTCCTTCCATACTTCATTTAAAATTTCCTCCATTTATTAATTATATGGGTGTCATCCTCCATTCGTCACATCAACCTTTGGAAAAAAATACAAGGTTCAAGCAATGTAAGAACACATACAAAAAGGTTCTAAAACTATTGAAGGAAAAATTGGTTATAACACAAAAAAGAATGAAACAACTAGTAAATCAACATCCGAGTGAAAGGGAGTTTGAAGTTGGGGACTGGGTACATTTGAAGCTGCAATCATACAAATAGATGTAATTGAATAAAAAAAACAAGGACAATAATTTAAAAATAGGTACTATTGTCCCTGTAAGGTATTGCAAGGAATGGTAGTAAGGAATACAAATTAAAGTTTCCTCCGTCTTCATGTGTCCATTTGGTTTTCCATGCTTCCTTCTTGAAGAAGGTAATTATTGATAATCCCAATTCATACTATTTTTTCCATGTCAAATAGCTACAAAATCATACAATGGTTGAGTACCTCATCAACAAGAATAACTTGTCGATAGAGGATATGACATGGGAATATTGTTTCTTCATACAAAATATAATACTTACATCTTACAGAATTGCACTGTTATTTTTATATTATAATGGTCACTATGAGTCAACTATGTCCTTTATTGTAGTTTCTCATTTATTATATATAAAATGGAGAGATAGTTGTAGAAATCAGGTGAATCAATGAATATGGGTAACACTTCTTAGCAAGGGAAAGTGTAAACATGTTATTCTTAAACACTCAATCAAAAAAAAATTAAGAACTCAAGTTATGAGCTTGGGTTAAGAAAACCATCGATTGAGCTCTATAGCTTGATCTAACTATTTAACTCAATTAAGGCAATTTTTAATTGTTTTTTAAATTAAAATTCTACAAATCATATTCTTTCTACACAAATAAAATTGTATGTGGCCACTTTTAAAAGCATACATTGTAAATTTCACACATGTTGGAAACAACCATGTGCTCAAGAGAAGGTTGGCCTAAGAAAGTGTGCAAGAAAGCTCACATGCTTTGTGTTAACACCCAAATTGACCCTCCAGGTTGTGGGAGAAGGATAGTTCGAGGTAACCACAAAACCACTTTATGCTATATTTCTGACTCAGTACAGTGAGAGAGGGATCTCTCATTTTTACAAATGCTTCTAGCTCAGGATGTTCAATCAAGCACATTCAGAAGGTCAGATTTCTGGCAAGACTGTTGGTTTTTAAGGTTTTGGTAAGATAATCACGAGAGGGACCATTGGGAAGTGGAGTCAAAACATAACACATATATCAAATAACAGTGTTGCTGCATAGAATATCAAAACATAGGCAATGTAGCCATCCATTTACAGTCAAAAGGATGTTTTATGGTGGTAAGGGAAGAAGAAATGAACATTCCATTAGCATGGGCATCTCATAGGGGCGAATCCGATCCCAACATTAGTGGAAGGGTTTCGTGAACACTTGAAATTAAAAAGATAGAGCATGAGTGCATGAATTCTATCTAAATCTATACTTATCCAAGCATGAAAGGGAATACAATATGGAAACGAGAAACAAGGAATGCATTCACATGAGAAGGATAAAATACAGACTGCAAGACAAACGACACATGAATTTCTTTCAAACATCAGCTGCAACACTGCAATTCTCTCAAGGATTATGTTTCAAAAACAAAACTCAACCTTCTCAGGTCTAGGCACACTGATTTTCCAACCCTTTTCTAGCTCTATTACATTGCTTATATAGGCCCTCAGGCTTGAATTATCTAACAAAAAGTACTTATGGATGCAGCGACACCTATAAGGCTCGGCCCATCTCTTTCAAGAACCAGTTGCAACAGGAAGTGACGCTGGAAGACAAGCCTATCTAAATTTACATGTGTCATCTCATGACTGAGGGCTACAATAGCCTTTGAGCAGTTGGCAGGCCCTCAGGGGTCTCAAAAATGCAGGAACATTACGTATAAAACCAAAAATATGCAGCAAACTAATTGTGACAGGAAACAAAACATCATGAACATGCTGCCACCTTATGCTAGAGATTTTACATGGCCCTGCTGGTCGAATAAATCCTCCACTTTGAGGGAATCAACCACTAGCGCTTCCTCTGCTGAAGGAGGAGGTGTTACTTCTTCAGTGGGGAGTATGAAATCTCTGAGAATATCTCCATCCTGGCGAGTGGGATGTTCAACTTCACAGAACTCTATCCTTTTCATCTTCTTCCAGTGAGCTTTTAGGGTCACCTGTCGTTCTTTGGGATCCTTGGGATCACTAGATGAACTTTCATCCACGTGGTCAAACCTTACAAGAGACGAGGGAATGGGATCGTCCTCCACTTCGTTCTAAACCAGATCGGGAATGAAAACCACCTTTGTTTCTTGATATTATGTCATGGCTGAATCTCAGCTGAAAAATATTCCAGGCTTTTGACCCTACCACCTTTCGTGAATAGAAAACACCGAGGAACTACTTATAATAGCATGGTGATAGAAGATAATCATTGGGAATGATTGCTTAATAGAACCCCTTACACGCCGCACGACGATGACTGAGCTCCGGTGTGGTACTGAGCAGGTTTGACTAGACCTCTCGCATCGAGTTGAGGGCATATGACGACCCTGATGTGGCATTTTTTCTCTGGATCATCATTCGACATCAAATGCACCTTTCAACTATCGATCTCGACCTTTTCTCACATCCAGGCCATTGAATGGTGGGGTCCCTACCACACTTCACAAAATCGGGGGTTGTTGCTCATCTGCGCTAGTTCAATTTGCAAACTCACTCTCCACCGTAGATTCGAGCTCTGTTGGATCTGGGCTATTGAAACCTGCACCCTTATACCAAAAGTTCACAAATATTAAAATGCTGATTTTTTCGCGCTTGTCAAATTGATGAATTTTCTCCTCTTCGTTGATCTACATCGTCGACCATCGATCCATTCCCAACTTTCCCACGGGTTATGTATGCCGCCTCCGCTTAAGCCATTGCCATCTTTTCCATGAGATTGCTTCTCCGTCGTTGATCTACGCCTTTGGTTTATGCCATTGTTTAACTGAGGTGAGATTTTTTCTTGTTAATTCCGTAAGCCATGTTTAGACTTATACCTTGTTCATTTCATTTCTTGAGCCACACATACTGGTCTAGCTGTCCCACTTAGCACCCCTATAAGCCATTTTTCATAAACCCCCAAGGATTTCTGCATTTACTTCAGGGTTTAACCCTCCCTTTCATCTAGATCAAAAATGTTCCATGACCTCCTCATCCCTATATTCATCGTATACAAGTGGACCGAAATCTCCTTCAAGGCTTCACACCATAGATCTTTCAACATACTGATTTCAATCTACGTGAAATAAACCGGCATTATCATCTTCTTGCATATGACTGGGCTGATCACTGCTTGGTTTACCATGAAAAGGATAGGAATACGAAGCAGACTCTCCTGGCTCATAACTTTCCTTAATGCCTAATTTCTTCTCCACTTCATCACCAATGCCTTGCTCTGAAATTTTTCCAGACATCCTGAGATTGTCCTCAACCTCCATTGAATCAATGATCATCTGCTGCAATGTGGAAGACTTTCTCTCCAAAAGAAGGAAAGACAACTCAGGAGGAAGGATGGAGGCAGAATGAAACTTAGCAATAGTTTCTAGGGGATGGATTTCTTTTTGCATGTTGTAATAAAAGCTTGCAAACCTACTTTTAGAACTAGACATGGTTTCGCATTCTTTCCTTTTCAGGGAATAAAACTCTGAAAGAACTTGGTCCAACGACCGTCTCTTACCCCAGAACTCCGAAAATGAATTACAAAACTCTTCCCATGTGTGAATGGACTCAGGCTGCAAGTGCTTAAACCATCTCTTCAATTCTCCTTGGAAATATTGGGCAGAATCCCTCATACAAATGTGATCATGATCTATTTCAAAAAGGTCTAGGAAATACTCAAACCCTTAGACGTGCTTCTTAGCTGTAAGGATTCCATCTTCTCCATCAAAACTAGGGAGGTATTTATGGTATTTGGGAGGGTATTCATGAAGAATAGGGGGTAGCTTCAAAGGACTATATCTCTATTGAAATCTAGAAGGAAAAGGAGTATGTATAGGAGGATTGCCATTGGCCTCAATACCATGGGGTTTGCAGGGTTGATTATGGATCTCACATGGTTCAAAAGAAGGAGTAGGATCAACCCTAGGAATCAAGGAAGAATGTACATCTTCAATATCTAATGAACGATATACATAGGAAACTCTCTCATGGATTGGGGATTTTCGGTGAAACAAAAATTCCTTGATACATACACATAGGGACAAAAAGAAATCAATGCAGAAGAACAAGATCTCTTTGCAGAAATTAATACTTTGATACCTAACTATTAATTTTCCTATGCCTCTGTCAGCTGGGCTTGTTCCCCAGTGGAGCCTTCAGATCTGATTGAATCACGAGTGGACTTGCCATGAGACCTATAGCACCTCAACTTTGACATGTGGCCATTGATCTTCCCACTGGAATCACCGTCATACTGAAATCTTGATGAGTGGAGTCGCTAGGTCAAAAATACACAACCCTCTTTGATGTTTGACTGTTATTCACCATCAAAAATCAAATCTGAAATTCTTTGTCATTCTGCCAAGGGACAATATAACCCTCGCTCCCCGGCAAAGGCGCCAATTATGTTAACACCCAAATTGACCCTCTAGGTTGTGGGAGAACGATAGTTCAAGGTAACCACAAAACCACTTTAGGCTGTACTTCTGACCCAGTACAGTGAGAGAGGGATCTCTCATTTTTACAAATCCTTCTAGTTCATGATGTTCAATCAAGCACATTCAGAAGTTTAGATTTCTGGTAGGACTGTTGGTTTTTAAGGTTTTAGTAAGATAATCAAGAGAGGGACCATTGGGCAGTGGAGCCAAAACATAGCACATATATCAAATAACAGTGTTGCTGCATAGAATATCAAAACAGAGGCAAGATATCCATCCATTTACAGTCAAAAACTTGTTGTCTGGTGGTAAGGTAAGAAGAAATGAATCGCCCATTAGCATGGGCGTCTCATAGGGGCGAATGCAATGCCAAGTTTAGTGGAAGGGTTTTGTGAACACTTGAAATTAAAAAGTCAGAGCATGAGTGCATGAATTCTGTCTAAATCTATACTTATCCAAGCGTGAAAAGGAATACAATATGGAAAAGAGAAACAATGAATACATTCACATGAGAAGGAGAAAATACAGACTACAAGACAAATTACACATGAATCTCTATCAAATATCAGCTGCAACACTGCAATTCTATCAAGGATTATGTTTCAAAAGTAGAACTCAGCCTTCTTAGGTCTCGTCCCACTGATTTTCCAACCATTTTCTATCTCTATTACATTGCTTATATATTCCCTTAGGCTCGAATTATCTAACAGAAAGTAGTTATGGATACAACGACTCATTTAAGGCTAAGCCCATTGTTTTCAAGAACCAACTGCAACAGGAAGTGATGCTGGCAGAAAGGCCTATCTAAATTTACATGTGTCATCTCATGACTAAGGGCTACAACAAACTTCGAGTAGCTGGAAGGCCCTCAGGGATCTCAAAAATGCAGGAACGTTACGTATAAAACAAAAAATATGCAATAGAATGATTGTGATAGGAAACAAAACATCATGAACAGGCTTCCACCTTATAATGGAGCTTTTACATGGCCCTACTAGTCAAAGAAATCCTCCACTTTGAGGGAATTGGCCACCGACACTTCTTCTGCTGAAGGAGAAGGGTTACTTCTTCAGTGGGGAGTATGAAATCTCTAAGAATCTCTCCATCATGGCGAGTGGGTTGTTCAACTTCCCGAACCCCTGTCCTTTTCTCCTTCTTTCGATGAGCTTCCAGGGGCACCTATCGTTCTTCGGGCTCCTTAGGCTTGCTGGATGAACTCTCATCCACATGGTCGAACCTTATAGGAGACGAGGGAATGGGATCGTCCTCCACTTCGGACCAAACTGGCTCAGGCATGAAAACCACCTTGGTTTCTTGATCTTCTGCTATGGTTGAATCTCAGCTAAAAAATATTCCAGGCTTTTGATCCTACCACCTTTCATGAATAGAAAACACCAGGGAACTGCTTATAACATAATGGCAATCGAGGATAATCATTGGGCATGATTTCTTGATAGGACCCCTCACACGTTTTAGGACGATGACTGGGCTCCAGCATGGCGCTGAGCAGGTTTGACTAGACCTCTCACGTCAAGTGGAGGGCATATGATAGCCCTGATGTGGCCTTTTCTCTCTGGATCATCATTCGAAAACAAATGCACCTTTCCATCATCGATCTCGACCTTTGCTTGCATCCAAGCCGTTGAATGGTGGGTTCCCTACCACACTTTGCAAAATCGAGGGTTGTTGCTCATCTACACTGGTTCAATTTGTGAACTCACTCTCCGCCGTAGATATGAGCTCTATCGCATTTGGACCATTGAAACCTGCGCCCCTCTACCAAAAGTTCGCAAATATGAAAGCGCTGACTTCTTCGCGCTTGTCAAATCGACGAAGTGCCTTTTGGCCATTGATCTACATCGTAGACCATCGTTCCATCCCCAACTTTCCCGCGGGTTATGTATGCCGCCTCTGCTTAAGCAACCGCCATCTTTTCCGGTAGATTGCTTCTCTACCGTAGATCTCCTTCGCTACTGGTCTTTGCCTTTGGTTTATGCCATAGTTTAACTGAGGTGGGTTTTTTCCTTTTTAATCCCCTAAGCCATGTTTAGATTTATACCTTGGTCATCTCATTCCTTGAGCCACACATATTGGTCCAATTGTCCCACTTAGCACCCCTATAAGCCATTTTTCATAAACCCCTCGAGGCTTTCTGCATTTACTTAAGGGATTAACCCTCCCCTTCATCCAAATAAAAAATGGTGCTAACACTTTGTTAATCAAGAAAATGAATAAATAGTAAATAGTAAACTCCACCCATTATTGCAATTCTATAACTTAAAATACAATAACATGGGTCAACAACAAGCCACCACATCGAAGCTAAATTGGATTTTGGATAAATTAGAAAGAGGAGGATGGGAAAAAGTTAACACGTGGGTAAGATGAATATGAACATAAATTCTCACGATGAGCACTATTACAAGCAAGGAGATGTGGCGATGTTCTCTCAAATTTTTGTTATGAGTTGAAAACCCATATTTCCAAAGATAAAATGTTCACATGTTGTGGACACTATGGTTTTCAAGTGTGCTTTAGTTGATCACAATCTAGATATTTGGTATAAGTTTTTTCACAATGTTTTGGAAAGAAAAATAATAATCCTATACCTCTAAGCAATTTTCCACTTCAGTTGTAATTGCACCTTCCATAAGCTCACAATGGATTGGGGTTACATCTATTGAGGAAAAAAAGTGAAGGTGTGATAGTGAATCAATTAGATTGAAATGATCTAGGGTAAAATCCTATAATACTATAGCTATCTACGTTAGATTCTTTTTTAGGGCAGATAACCACTTGGTGATAAACTTAAATTTTGGCCATTGAGATACATTCACAGCAGTGGACAAGGAATTTAACCTTCAGTTGTAAAGAGTTGTATTTTAGAAAGGAATGGCGTATTTGTTAAATTAAAATAAATAGTGATCTCATTATTTATGAACTATAGCATGTTCCAACATGTTGGATTTTGCATATTTTATACAAACTATTTAAAGATCCATAGGTAAAAATCTAATATTTAGATTTGAAATGATAGTGGGAATTTATTTGGATTCTTATATGAACATTCCTAACATAAAAAATCATTTATTTTATGGCATAAATGAATGAATTGAGTTGGTTAGATGATTGTTTATTGTTTAATTTTAGGATTCTAAATCGGTATCATGAGTTAATTATTTTTATTAGGTTGTGATGAAAGAGGTACTTTGTAATTATAAAAATGTTTTATTTACTAGGGTCACTTTATACATGTAGGATTAATATAATATTTTGCTAAGGTAGAGTATGCAGGTCCTTCATATGTGTGGATAAATGATGTGAATAAAATGAGTTAGAAATGATTGAATGTAAATTGTGGATATTAAACTATGGTATGAAATGATGATGAACAAAAATATGCACTTCAACCATGGGTTTTGTTCTCTACCTAATTAACTTCTTTAATGTTGTTGAGAAATTTTTAAATAAAAAAAAAATTGCATACCAAGAGGTATTTCAATCTTCCAACATATAATTCTGATTTCCCAACATCACATATAAGTGTGAGGAAAATATAATTGTTGGTAAGAGGAAGCTCTTAGGTACGTTGTTTGTGTGAGTGTGATATAGCAGAAAATTGAGTTTAGGACTGAATCATAGAGCTAGGATTCTTAACTAGAAATAGATTTTTCTAAAATAAATGATTGCAAGTGCTATGTTATTAAACACAAGATTTCTTTCCCCTAACTATCTATTTATTTATATGAGTTAAACAATTTTACTGAACAAACAAATGAATGGTGTATCAAAATTGCTTAAGTAGCAAGTTATAAAATCTACTTGCAATTTAATGTAAAAAATTGTTCATGTGGAAAATATTATGATGTGTGAGTCTATCGACTATCAATTAGCTGTGTTAATTATTAAGTGGTGTATTGATTAAAAGAAAATTAATTTGGAAAGACTCATTTATACTATCATGTCACACCAATTGCACACTTAGAGAATGCAAACTACATGTAGAAAAAATGTGTAGGATTAACAAAGACAACCCTATGTACATTTCTTGTGGGACGATTATTTTCTAGTGTTACTATCCTAGAGTAGGATAAAATAGGAACATGAAATGTCAAGTTTGAAAAAAAAATCATTTTTGAAAATTTTGTCTATACCTACGAGTTGAAAATCAAACTACAGAGATATTAATGACCTTGTAACCAAATAGGTGTTATTTGAGAGAATAAAACAAGCTAAGTATTTTGATAAGATGATAAAAAAAAAAGTGGAGTTGCCAATTCGTGGTGTTGTTTTAATAGAAATGGTTTACCAAACAACATGATTTAGCTAAGTTTTATGCTAAGAAATTAAAAAAATGTGAAATGTGAGACAAGCATAAAAGAAATGAAACAATAACTAATCAATAGAGAAGCATAAGTAACTAATGAATTTAACCATACAATTAGCATTGAAATGAAAATGAATGTGGGATATAAAAAATACTTATATAAATGTCCAATTGAAAAAATAAAAACATGTATATCACCCTTATGGGTGTAAAAGGAAGAAAGTGGGATTTAAATCTCTTCAAAGGATAGGCTTGTTTCCTCCTTGAATGCTCTCCCTAACTCTAATGGATGATGGAAGCTTGGATATTTTGTGGATGAATAGAAGAAATCATGTGCTCAATGAATTGTAGAGATGAAATGAAGAAATGTATGACCTATAAGTTCTTTCCTTTGACATAACCTTAAAATGTTTTTTCTTTTAAATACAATCCATGGATTTATTTTATAGTAAAAATAGTTTGCTAATGGTAAACCAACAATAATGTGAATTTTCCTCATTTGCAAGTCGGATTCAATGTTGTTTATTATACCTATTAGTAGAGTAAAGGAACTAATAATTCTTGATATGGGAGCTCAAACCAATCATTCATAACAACCTGAAATTGATCAACTAGATTGTTTGACATTTATACACTAGTGATAAGCAATGATGCACTAATAGCAGTTAACTAAATGTTTGATTCTACTTAATAGAATGAAACATAGTTATAAAGTGGTATGATGTGTTCAATTAGATACCAACTGACTCCAACAACCATGATTGGATTTAAAGTTCCCATTCACACATACATATACTGAATTTAACACACACAGCCTAAACTTACATAAACTAAATTTAACACACATATCCTCGAAAATAGCACATTTTGAAGTGCATCACACCTTGGAGCATCGAGTGTTTTGAACCAAGGAATTATGTGGAAATTTTTTGGCTTCTGGTGCTTACTGTATGGATCTCACGCAAATACAATATGTCTGATCATCTTCAGATTGTGAAGATCATTATAATATACAAACTAGAAGATCAATAAGCTTTTGATACCTACAGATTGCATTAGGAAAAGATGGAGAGCATACACTACTAAATTCTTATTACACTTGGGATATCTGCTTTTTGTATGCCATGTCACAAGAAGTGCGGGCACAAAGGATACAAAGACCTTGACTCAAAATTATCAAAACTCTGAACTTCCTCAACTTCGAATGAATACAATGAGGGAGGCTTTATTTATAACATCTAAACCAATTAAGTCGATGAGCCATCACTAACAGCTAAAGTTCATAAAGAATGTTGACAACAATAGTTGGGACAACCAATAATGTTATCTCATCCCTTAAATGGTCCTAAGGACATATGGGGACCCAAATAATCTAAGTATGGCCGACAAGACTTATGGAAGTAAAATCATTTATATTATAAGAATATTTACATAGTGGAGGATGCAGCGACCCATCACACTTCTGACTAATCATCATGACACACTTGACAAATACCTCGGTCGTTAGCACAGGTACAACTAACAAATATTTCATTGTCACTATCAAAGGAATGAAGCCCGAGTTCAATATCGGGGAAAAGACATAAATAAAAGCATTGTTCAACATCTGATCCCATCATCATCAGATTTGGTCCACAACAATATTATCCTACGAAGGTGGACTCCACTTTGTAATTGAGCGGGATTTTCTTTTGGATTTTGCCGACAAGGCGTCCATCCCTGTCCCGTTGAATGAAATTTTGATTTATGTAGACCATAGGTTATAAGGGAGAATATCTCCTACTAAGATGTTGCATCTTGAACTTAAACCACATATGGTTTTGATGTGCTACGATCATATATGCTTGCATGTGGAGAATAAAATTTGTCCTCCTTTGCACCCACTATTTTCTAGACCAAAATTTATCTAGGAAGGTCTCTTTCCATCCTAACCATTGTTGTTTTACTAGGGGATTAGGATCCCCATAGATTATTATCTGGGATTTCTCTATGCAAAAATGGAGTATGATATCATAGCTTCTCCAAGTAAGATAACCAGGGCAAATATCTACATAGAACAATTCTTTGCCATTTTTATCTACAACATCTATCCATACTTCTTTGAGTTGTGTACGCTGGTTGTAGGCATTATGCATTCCTAAAAATGCACTCTTCTCCCATATTTATAATATTTCAATCTCCATTGGTGAAGAATGAATTTGTTTAATAAGGGAGATGTCTAACTATCTATCAACTTCTTTCTTGCTGACTTACTCTAATAACTCTTAGCATTCTTGAATGTTGATATGGTCTGTAAAGACCTTTTTATTTTTTGGTTCTTCTCTGAGGATCCCTTTTCCTTTGTCTAGCTTGGGTGAGCTGACTCCTGCTGTGAACATGTTTAGGTTGAATTTTTCCATGGTCAACACATCAACAACACAATTTAAATAACCAGGTTTATAAACAATTTTGAAATCAAAATTGTGTAAGCAAGTAAACCATTTCAAGATTCTGGAATTGTTTTTAGCCATCAGGTTTTCATTCCTAAAGATCCATGGAATAATCTTCAAATCATTCTGAATCACAAACTTGACATTTCTTAAGTATAAGCAGAAGTGATTGATTTTTTTTTTACTGCTACGATCTATTTATGGTTGGAGGGGTAATTCATTTCTGCACCCTTGAAATATCCTGAAGCATATCAACAAATTTATTTGTGGTATCCATGATTTTCAATTAAGGCACCTCCCAATGCTTTGCTAGAGGCATATGTTTCAATATCAAGGTTTCCAGTGCCTTGAGGGAGGGGGAGAGACGAGGATGCTACTTTACTTTTTTGTTAATTATTGTAACAACTTCTGTCATTTTGTTGCTCCATTTCAATGGATTTTTCTTTAATATCTATTGCAATATATGGATATATTGGGCTTGGCCTTTGTAAAAGGGTCTGATGTAATTTAGGCTACCCAAGAATCTCTAGATCTTTAACTTTTCAGAATCTGCTCTAGAAAATGGCTCAATTCTTTCAGGACATGCTGCTGAAGTGTAAATTGACCTTTACTAATCTTATATTTGAGGAATTCAAAGTATCATTTCCTGATCCCCATTTTTCTTTTAGAGAGAACCAAGGCATGTTGAAAAACAAGGTTATATAATTCTTGCAAATGTTTCAAGTGTTCCTGCAAATTCTTGTAACAAATCAGTATGTCATCAATGTAAACTAATGCCCATTTATTTTCTCTAAATATATCCTCCATTCCTTTCTGAAAATCAGAGGGGGCATTGTTGATTCCAAAAGGAATAAATTTCCATTGGTATTGCCCATGTGGAACAAGAAATATAGTTCTGAATCTATCCTTAGATTCTATACCAACTTGGTAGAAACCAGACTTCATATCAAACTTTCTCAATATAGTGCATCCTACAATTCTTTGTAGCAAACTGGATTTATCAGGGAGAGGGTATTTCACAGGCTGCAAAACATGGTTCAGAGGCTTACAATTTACAACTAGTCTTGGATTGCCTCTTTTTATTCCATAATGTTTTTTTACAACAAAAGATCAAGAATCCCAAGGAATCTTAGAGGGTTCAATGGGACCTTTAGAAAGTAGATATTTGATCTCATTAGCAAAAAATTCTCTTTCAGAAGGAGTCATTAGAGCCACAGAAGCTTTCTATGGGATTTTTTTTATTGAGGGATCAAAAGGTAAAGACATAAAATATTTTTCTCTTGTCCAGAAGGCATTTGGCCTCTCAAAAGTGGAGTCTTTTTCAATTTTGGCAGAAATGTCAGAAAGGGATTTTTATTTATGCATTTATGCATAGGAATTATACATCTTTCCATTTTGAATAACTCTCCAATACTAGGTGTAAGACTGGGTTTCTCTACAGGGATTTGAAATTTGGATTTAGCTTCAAAAGAAATGGGCCAAGACACTAATCTACCATTTATTGTACATATAAACAACATTTTACTATTATGAAAAGTAATAGGAATTACTTTGGTTAATAAATCTGATCCTAAAATACGATACCACTAGAAGGAAGAGGCCCTTTAGTGGAGGTTATAGCATATGATCCTCCCAAAAGATGCCAAATATCCATTTATAGTGGAGGCAAGCGGCCGAAGGTTTTAGTGGAATTTTTTATTTTGATGTGTTTGATCAAGTAGACAGACTAGTGCGTTTCTCAACAACTTGCACAAGTACGTTTCATAATCATGTCACCCTGCAACCGGAGAACATAATTGTCAAAATAATAATTTCAAAGAACCAAAGAAGTGTGTTACCGAACACTAAATGCCTTGGTGCATGTAGTAGAAATGAACCATTGAATATATATATATTTTTTTTCTAAATTAAAAAATGTATATTATTTTATTAAAAAAACATATTAATTTTAGGTAAAACCCTCATCTCAGTGCCTTCTCTCTACTAGGGTTTCTGAACCTTGACCTAGGCTCCTGCACACCTCGCTCAGGCCCTGGCATGGTGGCCTCTAGTGGGGGTTGATCACAAGCATCCTTCAGCCAAATTGTTGCTCATCGTACCCAAACTTTTACTCCCCTCCTTCTGATGGAGTCCGATCTGAATTCTACATTTCCGGGATTGCATGCAGAGAAACCAGAACCTAATAAGGGAAAAGGAGGAGAGGGAATAGTGGACCCTACCTCTACTACATAGAAGTCTACAAGCCCGAATCAAGACGCACCAGCAAGAAAAATGGAGCCAACCAGCACCGCCAACAAATGTAAGCCCAAGTCGTCTCAAATCCTAAGGTATGAAGTTACATCTACTCTTGTTAGCCAACACATACAATACATGCATGAACACGCTATCATTTTCAAATTCATACACCTTTGCAAAACATAAAAGAATCTCACCTAGTGCATTACCAACACCTGGAAACCAAAGGGGTAATGCGAACTGAAACTAGGTTCCAAAGGTTTCTTCAGAGTTATTTTCTAGAATCTAGAGGACAAGAATCATATATTTCAAGGAGGACCGTACTTCTTGCACTCTGCAGGATTGTACCTATGGGACTGGAAAGAGAACTTCAACCCAAAAAAAGAAGACTTCAAAGTAGTACTAGTTTGGCTAAGGCTCTACCCTCTGCCTCAATAATATTGGAACCTTGAAACCCTCGCGGGCATCAACAATACCATGGAATCCTTTGTTCAAGCCTTTGATGCCTCTTTAGTTTCCCTCTATACTTCCTATGCCCGAATTTGTATCTACATGGACATCTCAGCTGCCCTCCCTGAAGCTATCTTCCTTTTTTTCCAGGATACTGAATGGCTCCAACCGTTAGATTACGAGCACATACCCTTCAGCTGCAGGAAGTGTCATGAACACGAACACCTCTTCCATGAATTCCCCTTGGACGCGAAACCCATATCTCCTCCTACCCAAAACAGAAAGGACAAGGATGGATTCACTAAAGCTAACACACGTAGAAGAACTGGGAAGAAAACCCCTGCCCCCAACACTTCCACGGACCCCGATTTCCATAACTATTTTTTTGTTCTATATTAGCAAGTCCCTGATCTCCCTGAAACCTCTACCCCCATTCCCTCTGAAGGGACAAAAGACTTTGCCTCCAAGGATGCTCTGAAAATGCATATTCACTCACCTTCGGCTAATTGCCTCCTTGATCTGGATGAAATGGAGACCAGAGAGCTAGATCTTGAATAAATACAAGAAGCTTGGGACAAAAATGATATCCATAGCATCCCTCAAAGCCAATTAGACCTATTCAAAGAAGACTATCAGTCCCTTTCCTTTCAACAGATATTTCCCCCACTTACAGAAAACACTGCTATCTCTTAAGACCCAAACCAATTGGGAGTCGACAAAATTCTAAAGTGCAAGGAAATTACCGAAGGCGAAAGTGTGCTCTCAAAGAAAGGAAGAAATCCCAATAGACAACATCTTCGAGAGCTAGGAGAGCATTTAATCAACTCATGCATGAGAAATAAGCTCACCACTATTTACCAACCATTGCATTAATGGAGCTACAACTTATCAGCTAGAACATAAGGGGAATCGACAGTGATTCCAAAAGAAGAATGCTGAAAAATAAAATTCTCAAGGAAAAACCCATACTCATCATGTTACAAGAAACCAAATCCTCAGATTCCAAGCTCCGCTCCTTCATAAAAAATTGCTGGAAAAATGAAGAAGTCATAGCCACTGATGCTAAAAGAGCCTCTAGAGGCATTGCGATAGCCTGGGACCCTACTCTCATAAGCTTAGAGGGATTCTTCTCCAACCATCACACTCTCTCGGGGAGATTCCACATTCTGGGAACCACCCACAAAGGCATGATCACTAATGTTTATGGTCCCCAAACAATCAACCAAAAAATTCAATTCCTCATATATCTCTCTTGGCTTAATGATCAGCTCCTAAATGCACACTGGATCCTGGGAGGTGACTTCAACATCATCACAATCCTCAACGAGAAGAAAGGAGGCATCCGCAGATTGGATAGAGATAGCCTTGCCTTTCAATATTTCATTCAAGATCACTCTCTTGCAGATATCGAAAATGGTAATGGCACCTACACTTGGAATAACATGGGAGGCGGAAGTACTCAAGTGGCTTCACGGATAGATCGCTTCCTCATCTCTGATTCTTTGTTGATGAATCAACTTAATCTTTCCATCTCTGTCCTACCCTTTGCTGGCTCCGATCATTGGCCGATCTATCTTCACCTTGAATGGGACTTCCCCGACTCTCGAAGACCCTTCATATTCGAGTATTTTTGGCTCTCCCATCCGGATTTGAAAGAAAAAATCAAGGACTGGTCGCTCTCGTATCATGGGAGAGACAAAACCCTCATGTATCGTTTTCAACAAAAGCTCAATTTCATCAAAAAGCAGCTTAAACTCTGGAACAAAATAGAGTTTGGAAACATTCTGGAGGATAAGCGCAAGTTGGAGCACGATCTGGAGGACATCCAATCCTACGCCATTCATGAGGGCTACACTGAAACCCTCAACCAGTAGGAGCAACAACTTCTAAGTTAGCGGGACAATAGAAATCAGTGGGAGGAAACTCTCTAGAGGCAAAAATATAGAGTTCATTGGCTCAAGGATGGCGAAAGAAACACCAAATTCTTTCATAATGCCATGATCCAATGTAGGCAGGACAATAGAATCACTAGGCTTAAAATCAGCACCAGGGAAATTGTCCTGAACAAAGACGATATCAAAAAAGAGCTTGTCCTCTTCTACAATAATCTCCTTCATGACACCTCTCTGGACCGGTCGCAGGCCTCTCAAAAAATTCTTGAGCACATCCCCCATCTTATTACTGATGAGAAGAACAACAATCTCATGAGTCCCATTTCGATTGGCGAAGTGGAAACTATTGTTATGGAAATGAAATCCGGCAAAGCTCCTGGTCCAGACGGATTCAGCATTGATTTTTTCCAAAATTTTTGGGAAATAGTAAAAGAAGATGTTTGGCAAGTTGTTGAAGCCTCCCGCTCTTTTGGCTCCATCCTCCTTGCTTTCAATTTCACCTTTCTCACTCTCATCCCCAAAACTATCAAGCCCGCTGACCCCCCCAACTTCTGCCCCATTGCCCTCTGCAATGTCATTTACAAAATCATCACCAAAGTTATTTCCAACTGCCTTAAGCCTCTGCTGCCTCTCCTCATCTCTCCGGAGCAATCAGGCTATGATGAGGGTCATCAAATCATGGATTGCATTATCACTGCTCATGAAGTTATCCACACTCTTAAAACTTCCTCCCTCCCTGGAATGCTCATCAAGCTAGACCTTTCCAAAGCGTTCGACAAGACCAACCAGAAGTTTCTCAAAGACACCCTCCTTGCCTTCGATTTTTCTCCCCACTGGGTCTGCTGGATCATATCCCTTATTTCCTCAGACTTTTTTTCCATTCTTGTCAATGGTACTCCCTCCTCCACCTTTTCCCCTCGGAGGGGTATTAGGAAGGGGGACCCTCTTTCCCCCAACCTTTTTATACTTCTAACGGAAAGTCTGGGGAGAAGCATTAAAATGGTGGTCAGAAATAACCAGCTACAGGGCATCAAAATTAACGTTCAAGGAAACACCCATTCGCATTTGTAATTTTTGGATGACACAATGTTGATGGGAAAATCCAATGTCACAGAATCCAAGGCCTTTCATAATATCCTTCTTTCCTTCAGTGCTTCCTCATGTATGACCATCAACAATATGAAATCTGAAATCTTCTTTTTTAACACCCACTTGCAGGTTCAAAATCGCATCATCAGAGTGCTTGGCTTTCCAAAAGGCTCCCTCCGCTACAAGTTTCTCGGAGCCCCCCTAGTTGCTTCATCCATCAAGCAATCCTCCTGGAAATCCCTACTCACTGCCCTTGAGCTTAAGTTATCCTCCTATACCTTCAGAGCTCTCAATTTCCCCAGCCTCCTCAGTCTTCTTAAGTATGTTTTACAAGCCATGCACCTTTACCTCTTCTCTGTTTTGGCGCCCCCCAAATTCATCCTCCGGTATATCCGCAACCTATAGAGAAATTTCCTTTGGGGAGGCTCCACTCAGCGCAAAAAATGGGCCCTACTGGCTTGGGACAATCTGTGCATTCCTAAGAAGGAGGGAGGCCTTGGTCTGTGGCACCCTTGTACCCTCAACGAACTTCTTTGTGCCAAGCTGCTCTGGAGATGTTGCATTGAAAAATCCACCCATTGTACTCATATTCAGATGCAAAATTATGCAAATAACTTAAATCATCACGAGCTCATCAAGCATAACTCTCTCCTGAAGGGATCCCTGATCTAGAATTCAACCTGGGCTCAAAGAGATCTCATCCATAAGCATAGTTTCTGGGAGGTGAGAAATGGCAATGGAGCCCTTTTCTGGGAAGATGCTTGGATCCAGTTACCACCCCCTCCACCTCCTCCCCGACACTGAGAACCTCTGCAATCAAGCTCAACATCGGGGATGGCACCTCATCACCCACTACTGGGAGCCAAGCAACACCTTAGACACCTGGAGAACCTAGAATGCACAGGAGCATTGGATGGGGGACTTCAGTAGAGATGAAACGAAAAATTTCTAGACCAAGCTCAGCTCCTGGAAAATTCTCATCTCGAATCAATGAAGAAGCTTCGATGGGGGCATCAACAGAATGGATTTTTCACTATCAAAGAATCTTATCAACTTTCTCACCACGCTCCTCCCCCACCCAAAGAACCCATTTGGATGAAGATTCGGGATGCTCACCTATGGACGAATGTCAAAACCTTCCTTTGGATGGTGGCGAGGAGGAAAATCCTTACCTGGGATCAACTCATTAAAAAAGGTTTTGAAGGACCTTCTATTTTCATTCTTTGTAACCAGCAAGAGGAAAATCAAGAGCATATTCTTAACTCTTGTATTTATGACTCAACCGTTTGGGATTGGGGATCTTCCATCTTTCGTTGCTCCAACCGCAACAGATATGATATCAAAGATACTATACGTAGCTGGTCCCCTGAGTTCTTTGTGAATCCTATTTTGAATCGTACTTGGATTATCTTTCTAGTCCTAGTCCTTCGGAACCTATGGAAAGAACGAAAGAGAAGAATATTTCTCAACTCCTCTCTCCCTAAAACCTGCCTCATCCCCCACATTCATAACAACCTCCAGGAGTCTGTGAGAATGACCACGTCGACCGCTGCTAACCTCATTTGTCAGCTTCATGAAAGCTTCATTTTAACCAACTGGAATTTCATTCTCCATCCTACCCTCCCCCCATCTCCCCACCCTTCTCCTTCCATTCGCATCCCCTCTACTTGGTTCCCTCCCTAGCATTCCCCCTTAAAGCTTAACTTCGATGGCACTTCTAAAGGCAACCCAGGTCCCGCTGGTATAGGCGGAGTATTCAGAGACGTCACTAGCAATATCATTCACATCTTCTCTAAAAACATTGGCATCAACACCAACAGCGTGGCTGAGCTTCTCGCCCTCTTAGCTGGCCTCAATATCATTTGCAGAGAAGGATGGACGACCATCACCATTGAAGGACATTCTCATATCATCATCAACATCACCCACAGATTGAATTGTGGCATGACCATTTCCAAGCTCTCCAAGCACTAGAGACTCGAATGGTTAAAAGAGAAGCTGCATGATAGCATAAAGCATTTCCAGGTTTTTAGCACCAGCCATGTCCGCCGCACGGCTAACAAACTAGCTGACCACCTGGCCAATAATGGTGTCGACACCTCCAAGGACAAAATTGACTCCTCCTGGCCCTATTTTAGGGAACAACCTCTCAGGAATTAGCTCACGAGTATCGCCTGTCAGGACCTTGCCCCCCCACAGTGGGTGCACCATGGCACTGCCATGCCTCCTGCTAATCCTTCCAACCCTGCCACTTGTCTCACCTCCAGTAGTCATCGTACAATTAGCTACATGGCACGATCTACTCCCAGCTCCACCCCCAGCCACGCGCCTGGTAGCATGCTTGCCCCCATTGCTAGCCATGCGTCTCTACATTTTCCCACCCAGCGGATTGCCCACGCCACCTCCAAGGCCGACCACGTGATGCCCTCATCCATCCATGTGCCCCATGACAACTTATAATTCCTCCAAATGCTTCTTCTATATGGAGCCCTATTTTGCTCCAGTCGCATGACCTCTCTTGCGTGCACAAGGTTCAGTCCTTTGCTCCATATCTGCTCTGGGTCTTGTCCCTGATGACTCCCATGCTGTGAAATGAATGGAGCTGTCCTCCGGTTATTATGAATATTAATGGTTCTTAGGTTGATAACCACTCTGCCCCGAAGCTCCTCAAACACGCAAATGCTCAGCTGCAAGCTTTGTTGCGTAAGGGCTCTACTGTCAAGTCTTGGAGGAGAGTTTTCATTTTTAGAGTGATCAATCCAGGTTATTTCCCTGTTTTTGGTTCTTGGAATATCAATTCTCTAGCTGGGGTGTCTTATCTTTCCAACGCTCAGCCTCTCCTGCTCTTTGGTCCTCTGTTTCTCAGGCTGCTCACTTTTGTTTCGTGGGTTCCTGGGTGCCTTGACCCTGGCAACCTCCAGCTCCTTTGTTGCTTTCGCAGTCTTTGCTCACTCCCCGACATGCCTCCCAGGAAGGTCCGCACCCACCAGGACACCCCACAGGCCACCCAACGTTGAGCCACCGCACCAGCTAGACCTCCGTTGCACCGCTGAGTGGCTCTTCCTCCTCTCCATCCATTCGGCTCATGAGGGGGGTGGTGGAGAGGGCACACAAATATCATGCTGAAATCCCGATACAATCTCAAGTAGAGATCACCGACACTAAGGACAATGCCAGGGTTTCTCGGCTATTCTTGAGGGACGAGGAAATTCAGGAAGAATTTGAGGCCCTCATCCCGGACCCGGGAAATACTAGGGGTCGGGCCACCCTTTATCAAAAAACACTGGACCTGCACTAGACTCACAAGCAGGTTCTGGGTATGGCCCTTACTGATAGGAATGAAGCTCAGGAGGAGATCCTTATCCAGCTTGACGAAATACAAGACATGATGAAGTAGCTCCTGTATAATCAGCAACAATTCTCCCATCGCTTCGAGATTACTCTGGCCAAGTACTCCACTACTCATCCCGAGCAGAAGGACTACACTAGTAGTTAAGTCATGTCTGCTTCTTCGTATTTTTTGGTTTTCAATAAGCATACTCTTTACTTTTGTTACTGTCATGTTATCTCATTTTCTAGTAACGATAGCTATGACTATTGTTTTAAGGATTACTGTATTAAAAGACATATCCATTATTTTTTGAGGTTTGTTTTCTCTTTCAAGAGAGGACCCGGTGACACTAAAACTCTGTATATTTTTTAAATTATAATATAAGGACCTACATCTAGATTATAAAAAAAAAACCTCATCTCAGTGCAATAGTTAACAATAAAATCCCTCTAGTGCATTTTATCAAAATGAACGCACCGAGATATATTTTATTAAAAATAATAACATTATTTTATTGAAAATAATAAAACTATTTTATTAAAAAATCTCGCAAAATTTTACTTAGAGCCTAGCAATGGTGCATTAATGAATAAACAACCCTTTGCATGTAATATACTGTAACACACCACCCATTTTTTATTAAAAATAAAAAAATTATAATGTTATTAACACACAATTTTTTTAAACCTATTATCGGCACGCTAGATGATACTAAATGCCCTGATGCGTGTAAAGCAACCAAATGTGGCGAAAATCATTTTATTAGAAAATAAAAAATATATTATTTTATTATTCTATTAAAAAATATTATTTTATTTTAAAACCTACTCGCACTGGTGCACTCGACTATGAGGCACACCAAAACATGGCTTAATAAATAAAAAATTGCGCCATCAAACTCATTTTTTCTCTCTTTAGTGTGTTTGGGTACACAGGGTACTCCCAAAAGACAGAACACCTAGAGCAACCACTTCACACAAACAAATCATAGATCAATACACCAATGTTTTGACGTGGTTTAAACCCTCGTGAGGGAAACACTCCACGGCCCCGGCCAAATAGCTTCTACGGGACAATTTATTATGCAAAGAAAGAAACTTACAAATGAGCTTCCCATAATCGATCAACTTTCCAATGACTCTCCATGCTCTTTAAATAGAGATCATGGACCAATCGGGTGTTAAACCATGGATCAAGGGTAAGTATGATCTAAGACAAGTTGAGTCGTCAGATCACTCTATTTCGGGAACATATCGTGACCGTCGAATTAAATATTTACAAATGCATACTAAAGAAACACACTTTACCTAACGGATCTATTACACTAGTTGATCTTAACTAACTCCTAAGTGTCTAAATATACTAACATCCCCCCTTAAGAACAACTTGGGATAGAATTGAAGGATTTACAAAAGTGACACTATTAGGATAAGGAAGGAGGAATTAGAGCCTGCCCCCCCTTAATGACAAGTTCCTGAACTCCTAACATAGATTGAAGTTTAGAAAACTTCGCTTCTGTAAGAGACTTGGTGAAGATGTCTGCAACTTGATCATTCGTAGGACAAAAGAGTACTTCAAGAACATGATCATGAACAAGATTTCTGATGAAGTGCATATGAAGCTCAATGTGTTTGTTGCGTTGATGTAGGACTGGATCTTTGGAAAGCTTGATGGCACTTTGATTGTCACACCAAAGTGGAGTAGGCTGCTGTTGTTCGAATCCAAACTTTGAAAGGATCTGTCGAAGCCATAAAGCTTCTTGATTGGCATTAAATGCGGCTTGATATTCTGCGTCTACTGAAGAAAGAGCAAGAACTTGTTTTTTCTTACAAGCCTGAGTAATAGGTCCAGATCCCATACTGAAAACATAACCTGCAGTAGAATTTTGATCATGAGGGTTGTCGGCTAATCTGAATCAGTGAAACCAACCAACAAAGGTTTCCCCCCTTTATTGTAATGAATCCCAAACTGAATTGTACCTCGAATATATTGAAGTATTATTTTATCTTCTTTTCAGTGACTTTCATGAGGTGTTTGCATATAATGGGCAACACGACCAATGGCAAAGGAAAGGTTAGGACAAGAATGAGTCAAGTATAAGAGAATACCAACAAGCTGACGATACAAGATGGCATCTACTTCAGGTGAAGTACAAGTGGCAGAAAGTTCGAATCCATATTGGAAGGGAGAAGGGAATAGTGTACAATCTTCCATGTGAAAGCGACGAAGAAGGTCACAATCATACTTAGACTAAGAAAGAAAGATTCATTCTTTGGTTTGCAGGACTTGGAGACCAAGAAAATAATGCAAATGTCCTAAGTCTGACATTTCAAAATTTTGCTTAAGACTAGATTTCACATGGGTTATAAGCTTAGGGTCACGACCAGTAAGAATAAGGTCATCAACATATCGAACAAGTATGATGAGATGGTTTCCTACTTTCTTGGTACAAGCATTGGGGTTAGAATGGCATCTCGAAAAACCAGTGTCAAGGAGAAAGCTATCCATTTTGGCATACCAAGCTCTAGGAGCTTGCTTAGGGCCATAACAGGATTTCTTAAGGCGATAGACAAGGCTAGATTTATTCTGAACATATCTAGGAGGTTGTTCCATGTAAATTTCCTCCTGTAAATCACGATGTAAGAAGGTAGACTTGACATCCATTTGATGGAATTCCCAGTTATGTAAGGCTGCAAGGGAAAGAACAAGGTAGATGGAGTACATTTTTGTGACAGGAGAAAAAGTTTCATTGTGTCAATCCCTTCAACCTAGGAAAAACCTTTGGCAACTAACATGGCCTTAAGTCTTTCAACACTTCCATCTTATGCATACTTAATTATGTAGAACCATTTACATATGACAAGTTTTCTTCCTTTTGCAAGAGGTACAAGATCCCAAGTATTGTTCTCCATTAAGGAGTGATATTCTTAATCCATAGTTGCATCCCAATATGGATTTCCTGAAGCTTCTGCAAAGGTTTCTGGATCATGATTCTTGGAAACTTGATCCAAAAGAGAAGAGGCTCACTGAAACTGAGAACGTGTTTGACATTGATCTCTACGATCACCGACAAGATCACCAGTTGCTTCACATGTTTAACGGACCCATTGAGGAAGCACTTGTGCTGGTGCAACTGGAGGAACATGAGCAGGCGGAGGTGGATTTTCATCCTCAATGTCATCATTAGAAACTGGACTTGGAAACCTGTCAAGGAAGTTGGAAGAAGAAGAAGGCACAATCGCCGAATCAGGCTCGCGGGCCAAAGATGGCACAATCACTGAGTTACGCTCACGGGCCAAGAGATTTTCATCAAATTTAACATCGCTTTTAATGATTACATCATGAGAATGTGGTTGAAGAAGTCTATAACCTTTTACATCTTTAGAATATCCAACAAATATGCACTTCTCACTTTTAGGTGCAATGCTTTCCGTTTTTCATCTGGAATGTGAGCCCATCCTTTACTACCAAACACATGGAAGTGCCTTACATTAGGTTTAGTTTTACTCCATGATTCTTCCAATGTGATACCCTGTAAATATTTATTGGGGGTGCGATTAACTATGTAATTTGCACAATTAATGGCTTCAGCCCAAAACTTAAGACTTAGTCCCTTAGATTGGATCATATAGTTTGTCATTTCTTTTAAAGTGTGGTTCTTCCTTTCAGATACACCATTTTGTTGTGGTGTATATGGAACAGTGTGTTGTTGTTGGATTCCTTGTTCAAGGCAGAAAGTAGTGAATTTTTTGTTGACATATTCTCCTCCATTGTCAGATCTTAACTTAATAATTTGATGACCAGATTAATTTTCAACAAGGGCCTTGTAGACCAAGAACATGTTAAATACTTCGCTCTTAATTTTTAGGAAATAAACCCAAGTGCATCTTGTGTAATCATCAATACAAGTTAAGAAATATTTGAAACCAGAAAAGGAAGCAGATGGAAGAGGACCACACAAGTCACTATGCACAAGCTCCAAGGGAGCCGAGGCGTGCCAAGAGGAACATTTGTCAAAACTATCCCGATGATGTTTTCTGAGTACATAACTGGAACAAACACCATCCCTGCAAGATACCATCGGAAGACCTATCACCATATTGTCTTTACATAGTTGTTGTAATGAGTGATAATTTACGTGACCAAATCGCTCATGCCAAAGTTTACTCAAGTTATCACTATGAGCAACAAAAAATGAAGGAAAAGGTGATGACCCAAACTTGTTAAACTTGTACAACCTGGTAATATCATCAACAATTCCGGTAGCTAGGACCCGTTGAGGATATTTAAAATCCTTGATTACAACTTGGTGAGATGTAAACGTCACAGTTTTACCTTCACTAGAATGAGTGATTTGATAGACTGATAAAAAGTCGCAGAAAATTCTTGGAACACATAGTAAATCACTTAAATGACGATTATCTACTAGAACTGTTCCAGCTCCTACAACACTTAAAGATCTATCATCACCAACAAATATTTGTTTGGTGTTACATTCATGCATAGTAGAAATAATGGCTTGATCATTAGCCATATGATAAGATGCTCCAGAATCAATGATCCATTCATTTGAAGTAGAAGAAGAAGATGCATTATAAGAATAACCAGAAGCAAAAAGTGCATGTCCATGAGAGGTAGATTCTGACGGTGAATCTAGGCTGATGTGGCACTTCTTCATTGCTGCTTCCAAGGCTGCCATCTTCTTGAAACACTTAGATTTATTATGATTATCTTTCCCACAATAGTTGCAATGACGCTCAGTCTTCTTGCCTTTTGGCTTGGATCCTTTGTCATTTTTTAAAGAAGGAGCTTACTGAGAGGGTTTGGGACCCTTGTTTGACTTATTATTGAAAAAAATTTATTTCTTTGGAGGCTTGGACTTTTCTTTATGTTGGGACAATAAGGCTTTCCCAGATGTATCTGCATTATTAATTATTCCAAGATGGATGAGCTTATCTTGCTCTCTAATCAAGCAATCAGAAAAAGATTCAAGACTAGGCTCTTGATAGCTAGCTGCATTCAAGGATTATTTCATGGAGTAAAATGTAGAAACAAAAATAGAATATGCAGGTCCAAGTTTGGAAAGAATATGATAAAAGCATTGTTTGTCTTCCCTCTTAATATTACATTCTTTACATAAGAGTTTAAGAGTTTTGTACTTGGACAAATAATCTTGTATGCATGAAAAATCACTTGGATTTAAAGAAATCAACTCATTTTCGAGTTGGTGACCTCAAATTTCATTGTGTTTACCAAACACAGATTCCAACTTGTCCCAAGCAGTATCAAGTTCATCAATTCCAAATATGTGGAATCGCAAATCAGTAGATATTGACATCCCAATCAATCCACGAGCTTCATCACATCTATTTGCCCAATTTATTTTCTTATCATTATCAGTGGGTTCTGTTTCTTTCCCTAAGGTAATTCTAAAAAGTCCTCTACTTTGTAGCACATCATCCATACGAGATTTCCATGATAAATAGTTGAAACTAGTAAGTAGAATATCACAAGGGGCAGCCATATTTGTATATTAATGGCTGTAAAAGAAGAAACCAATAGTCTATATGCGAAGAGCTCAAAAAAATAGGCAGTTTAAAAAAAATGGCACTGAAAACTGACTTCGAATGATCAAGTTAGGCTTGAGCAAAGAAACTGTTGAAGATGTCCCAAATAGTGACGTGGCAGATAGAGAATGTCCAGTTATAAAAAAGAACCCCCCCTTCCCAAGGTGAACTTTTTGACAATCACATTACAAGAAAGTTGCTTTAAGTGAATCACTTTTGCAAAATAAGTGATTTCACCTTTACAATGATATTACTTTTAAATAGAGCAACAATAAAAAGAAACTTAAGTGACTCACTTTTTATTTTAATTTTTAATTATTTAAGTGAGATGCACTTTTACAATAACCTAACTTGAAAATAAAAATTGCATACACTTTTTATTTTAAAAGTAACTTCCTAAGACCTGAGCTTAAGATCTATTAAGAAATAAAACAACTTTGAACCAAGTGAGCTAGACTAAAAGGTATGTAAAATATGGGAATGAGGAAGGGTTTTTTTTTTTTTTTTAACTCTTCCTGCCCGGTTTCTGTGCTTACCTTTATTTCCTGCAAATCACACCACAAACCGAAACAAAAAATCTTTTCCACAATATGGGGTTAGATCTCGTTAGTTTTCCCGGAAAGTCTATGTTTTCTCTCTGTTTGTGATTTGCCAAGATCGCGCAAGGTGCATGGCAAAGAGAATACGCAGCCGAGAAAAACCCTTTCCCTTTCTATTTCTGATTTGCAGAGATTGCACAAGGTGCATGACAAAGAGCATATGCAGACAAGGAAAACAACAATCCGAAATTAAAAAAAAAACTAACAATAAAAACTAATAAAATATGAGATATTTTTAAAACAAATAAAATGCGTCACTATAACATTATACCTTCAGATCTGATGAAATACGCATTTCTGAAGCAACCAGAAACTGTTCTTGATCAAATGAAAACTATTTCCTAATGGAAACGGTGCTCCAGATGCAATGGAACACCTCCCACAACCCATAAATGCATAGAAATACCAAAACCAGAAACCGTTTCAAGTTTTAGAAACAACAGTTCAAGATATAGATCATAACCCGAAGCAGCTCTTCATAAAAGCTCTGATACCATGTTCAGTTACACAAGGTACTCCCAAAAGACTGCACACCTAGAGAAACCACTTCACACAAACATATCACAGATCAATGCACCGATGTTTTGACGTGGTTTAAACCCTCGTGAGGGAAACACTCCACGGCCCAGGCCAAATAGCTTCTACGGGACAATTTATTATGCAAAGAAAGAAAGTTACAAATGAGCTTCTCATAATCGATCAACTTTCCAATGATCATTCATGCTCTTTAAATAGAGATCATGGACCAATCGAGTGTCAAGCCACAAATCAAGGGTAGGTATGATCTAAGAGAAGTTGAGCCATCGGATCACTCTATGTTGGGAACATATCATGACCATCAGATTAAGTATTTACAAATGCATACTAATGCATACTAAAGAAACACACTTTACCTAATGGATCTATTACACAAGTTGATCTTAACTAACTCCTAAGTGTCTAAATATCCCAACATAGTGCGTTTGAGCCAATCTGCATCGGTGCTACACTTCACTCACCTGGATGCCTTGACATCCATGGTGCGGGTGGAAAAATTCCTAACTCCTATTGGCTACTAAATCTAGATGAATTTTTCCAAACAGTGGACAAAAATTCAAGTTTTCCATACATTTCCAATATGCCTCCCCGACGGGCCATTCAACAGGTAAATTGATTCTTAGTTCATAATTTAATTTTTTAGCATATTATTTTTGAAAATTGAGCTTCAAATTATCTTATTTGAATTTTTTTTAAAAAAAATTGCACGATATGTTCGAACCGTTCGGCTTGCACTGTGAAACGGTGCACCTTATAAAATTTTACAGTGCACAATACTGGTAGTGGGGGACAGACAACTCGAACAAATGGGTGCATCGTGAAAAAATATTTTAAAAACATTGAAATGCTTATCAATGCAGTGGACTCTAAAGAGCACAAGGTGCACCATTCAAGTCTTGTGCACTTAAGTGTATTGAATGAATCAATTAACAAACCCTAGGATACAAAAAAATTAAATTATATGGTGCGCCTAGTGCATGACAATGTACTAGTTTTCAGTGCTCTAATGTGTAGTAGGTGCACCATTTACACATTATCATAAAGACATTAAATTTTCGTAAACAATGAATCTTTTAGATCGCGTAAATGCACCATTAATGGTGCATTAACTCTATCTAAATGCACATACATATGAATATTATAAATTTTGAATCCCAAAAAGTCATAATTTAACGGTGCTCTACTGTGACATAGGTGCATTGTGAATAGATTTCCATAAAATCATTAAATTTAATAAACAACAGTGCATTTAGATAATTTAAGTGCACCATTTATGGTGCATATATTTGAATTAAATGCATCAACAACTACAATTTATAATTTTTTAGAGCATAGGAAATCATAATTTAATTGTGCTCCTAGTGAATGTGAGTGCACCGATGTTCAGTGTGCTAATGTTCTTTTGGCGCACCCTTAACAGTGCATTAATGCTTAAGGGATGTATAGTGATGGAAGTTTTAAAATGTTAAAATTTCCAGCGACTCCTTGTTTGTTAGTGTGTCTATAGGTAAAAAAAACATCGTTTGGTGGTGCATTTTGTATATAAATGCATCGTGGGAAGTCCAGTTGGTGTAGAAAAGAACTATTGGCAGCGCACCTATGTTATTTAAGTGTACTGCACCTAAAAAAATATTGTTTTGAGAGAAAAATGTATTATTGATGTTATTAAATAGCATGCTAATTGAATTAAATATTACATATTTTTATATATCTATTTATGACAATGATTCATGTTATAAGTGAAACATATACATGAGTGTTGACAAGCTACTTGAAAAGAGCGTGCGTAGGTGGATCAGTTCAACATGGTCATAGAATCGGAGGCTAGGGAAGGAAGATGTATTTGTACCCTCACCCCATTACTGCTGAGACTAGAGATCTCTTGAGGGATGTCGGCCTGCTGAAGTTCTATCATGAAGCTACATCCCTCAAGGATAACTATTCATTGTTGTGTTAGTTCATCCAAGACTAGGATCATCATAGGAAGGAATTTCGTGTTTGTCCTGGTCGGCGGTTCTAGTTCACTGAGGAGGACATATATTTCATCACTAGGATATCCAAGAGAGGGGAGGATTGTTCCCAGTTCCCCGATATCCCATCTAGTGCTGCAACAGAGATTCAGTTAGCTTACTCTCTGAGATATATTAGTGACGAGGTCGTCCATCTCTTTCATTTTCAGTTGAGCGATGGGAAGCTTATGATCTCTTCTTCTGGTGAAGAGGAGGTTAGGTGCCACTCTCGTTTTCTTATGACAATGGTGCACTTGACTAGTGATGGCCAGCACATTAGTTTCCCTCTATTGTATTATGTTGACTCTTTAGTGTAGAGACCTAGATGCATTAGGTGTTCTGACATTTTTTTACGGCAGTTTTGTTATGCTTTGGATAGTTGCTGTGTAGTGATTGATGGGAGGTCCAACTTCTCCTTTTTCTGAAATATTTTTTGTCTACTTTCTAAGAGGTTTCCAGCCACTAGGACATAATTTCAGTGCCTCATGTATAGGTTGATGAGATAAGTTCATATGCACATGTTGGGGTAGATGATTCCCAAGAGGGGGTATCCTGACTTCCCTGCTAGGATTACGTCAGATATGCTCAAGATTCTAGGTAGTGAGGAGGACCATGCACTAGAAATTATGCCATATCCATACGTGGGATTGGAATAGAGTGGGTGCCTCAAGATCTTCTTCACACTAGAGGAGTCATCGAATGAGAGAGGAAATATTATTGTTTTGTTTAAATTATTCTAGTTGCTTTTAATTCTCTTTATACTTAATTCAAATGAAATATATTTTAAATACAAAAGTGTTTAATGAAATTGTCCAATTACTATTGTGTACTATATTTTTTTACAGATATTGGAACATTCGATGGCGAGGTTAGGTCGCCTCCTCCTACTCAGGAGGATTAGGATATGGAGGATCCTGATTAGGCCATGCCACAATTGGTTGGTAGACTTCATGGCCACCATCGACGTTATCCCCAAGATAGGTATCATGGGGATTTGGCAGACAGGTTGGGGACATTGTTGGAAGATGAGGGGGTTCATCTTATACAAGTGCACGGCATTGGTCGATAGCCTCACCTTGTTGAGATATGTAGGATTCTTCCTTGTGATATGAGACTATTGATGCAACATATTGTTGGTGCATGCATTCAATTATTTGCTAGTAGGGATGACCATCATCATCCCCCTCCAGATCCTCCAGCTCCACCCCCTCCTCCATCATCTTCGACATCTACTACTCCACCTCCTCCCCCATCATCTTCAACATCTACTACTCGACCTCCTCCTCCATAAGCTTCATCAACATATCATCCACCTCCTCCTCCATCATCTCCTTCATCATATCCTATACTCCTACTCGACTGACCTGTTGATCCTACTTCATCATATCCTCTACTCCATCTCGAGTGACCTATCGATCCTACCGATCGACCTGACCATCCACTATTTCCTATTCCATTTGAATCTATTACATATATTCTCTTGAGAGGGGGTCCTATGATTGAGATTGATGGCATTATCCAAGCTTCTCTATGAGCTCTTATTTTTCCTAGTATAGGTACTGATGCCTTTGGTTCTATTGGTAGAGGTTTTGATGCCTCTAGCTCTACTGGAAGAGGTGTTGATATTGCCTTTGCCTCTATTGGTGGAGGTGATGATGCATATTGATATAGTTGGAGAGATACTGATGATTCCTCTGTAGGAGGACATGGATCAGATATGTCATAGCAGTTCTTGGACTCGAGATATATATTTGGAAAATTGCATCATCACTTTGATGTTACATATTTTGATATCTTTATATATACTTCATTTTTCACGTTTATGTTGATGTTTATTTATATGTACTTTATGGAGATGAGTATGTTAGCTCATGTTAGATGATGTTTGTTAGATGTGTGTGATGGTTATCCAAGTTATAATATAATATGACTTGGGTTATGTTATATGATGTCAATGTAATTTTTAAGATGTTATACCCATGTTTATGTTTATTTGTATGTTTATGATGTTATATCGATGATTTTTGTTCTTTTATTCTAGATGGTGAAAATGATCGTGATGATGGTATGTTTATGTTTAAGTGGTGAAAATGATGATGGCATGTTTATGTTTATGGTTATGTTTATGATGGTATGAGAATGCTTATGTTTATGTTTATTATTGTATGATGATGTCTATGTTTATGTTTTTTAGGTGGTATGATGATATATATTTAAAATTATAAATTAAGATATTTATTAATGTCATGTGATTGATTGATCACGTGTTTTAAATAGTGATCGTTAGCTAGTGAAATGATAATGATGGTATGTTTATGCTTATATTGTGAAAATGATGATGATGGTATGTTTATGTTTATGCTTATGCTTAAGTTATTGATGGTATGATCATGATGTTTATGTTTATGTTTGTAAGGTGTTAAAAATGATGATGATTGTATGCTTATGAAAAATAAATTTGTACTATTTGAAATGCAGGTCTTTAAATCACTAACCATTTAAGTTGACAAAAACTTCACAATTTACATTGTAAGTTATGTTACAAAAGAAGTTGTTGTATGACTTAACAAGTTTTGAAAGCATTAAAAAGTTTTCAAAGTTTTCAAAATTTGAGCATCCTTTCGATCATTTTCCATATTAAATAATTCTTGATTTGAGAATAACTTACATATACTTAACACTCATAAACATAAAATATCAACTATCACTTCAACACAAGTCAATATTTTAGACCTTTGTAAAGAAAGTTATTGGGTTTTTAATTTTGGTCAAAATTTTAGCATCTTTTCGACCATTTTTCATATTCAATAATTCCAACCTAAATTTTGTAGACCATTTGAATTATGGTTTCATATATAGGTTGATATTAGTTAGAAAATGAATTGAAAGTATGGTTGGTTGTTAGGTCATCATAAATGTGAAAATATGGATTAGAGTAACAGTAATTGAAAATGTGGAAAATTGTTTCAAATAATTTAATATAGGTTAAAAAAAATTATTTTTACATAATATCAGAGTTAAAATTATCATTGAATTAAATTTTTTTTTTTAATTTTGTATTGATAATGGATGAAGTGGAAATTCTATGATTTATGAATGTTGTATAATATCTCATAATCTTATGTTTATAATTGTTGTATAGTTTGCAGTCATAGTGTTATGTTTATGTAATAATAAATTTTTTTATTTGGTTTTGATATAATTTGTATGGATATTACAATTTATTGTAATTAATTTCTTAATAATGTAGTAAACTTTATCCTAATGTTATACTTATATATATAATAATAATATTAATTTGTTGTAACTTTATGTTGAGCATTACAAAATAATATATAATGATTCTTAATAAGGAAACTAATTATTCATCATATAATGTTACATATATAACATAATTATTCAAATGATAAACGTAAATGAATCATTCTTTTATAAGAGTGACCAAACATCACAACAAAAAGTCAAGTATTACCATGCAATATTATTATAATATATAAATATGAACATCACAAAAAATGTAAATATCAACATCAATATGTCCTACCAATGTATCATTCAAGATTTTTATTTTTTTGAAAAGAACTCACTTTACAATGACAAATATAAAATCTCTACTGGGAAGTAAAAACATACTTAATTAAAAGAACACCCTTTTAATTCAATTGTAAAGCCAAAAGTTTCATTCTCCAAACTTATTGTTATTAATCATTATATTCATTATATAATATAACATTAGTACACATTGAAGGAACACATTTTATACCCTCTAAAACATTTAGGTGAAGGAACACTTCGTTGTATTGACTTGGCCACACATATGGCTCTTTCTTGCTAAAAATTTAGTTGAGTCAATTGAAAGGAAACTTCAAATACATAAGATCTGATGGGTCAACAAGCCATCAACAATGAAACTTCAAATACATATAGATATTAATATGAATATCCATATAAACTAAATATAAGGAAAGAAATAACTTCTCTAACTATGGAATATATTTCACATCAAATAAGTTGTTAACCAACTCAGATTGTTTAAATACTACATCGAGTAATCAACTTTCTATTTCGATTGTCATAATATGAAAAATAAATAATATAAATAGATACTTCCTGATAACAATAAAAAAATAATTTTCAATCTCTAAATGATGAAATAAAACATGTGCATATCACTATCTATTGTCATCACCCTCATTATATTCCTCAGCTGGCATGATATCACTGATGTTCTCATAAACATGTTTAGATATAGGGTCACATGTGTCTTAATATGAACCACCAATATCTATCCAACACATACGGGTGAAATAATACTTGGTTGCACTATTTTGGGAAAACATAAGGATCCTTACTTTCATCCCACATCTTTCTAGACTTGATACATAGCAATCTAATTTCATGATATTCCTTTACATTATTCCCGTCAAATGTGTCCCACCACCTGTACCTAAAATAAACACATTGGAAAGATGAGACGTCCACTTGAATGATATCTTTTATCTTTCTAACATAACCCAACATCCCTCCTATCAGGTTTCAGTCGTGGTGGCTAGCACGACTAGATTGGACAAAGTCGACTTCCACTCCACAATCTTGTGTAAAACGTCCATCATCATCATCCTCAATGTGAAAATGATGTCCATAATCCCACATAGATGGGAACGAATGCACCTATAAAAAAGGTTAACAAATGATGATGTCATATGCCTAATAAGCCAGCCATTAGTTTAATAAACATAGATGTTATAATTCAAAGTTGCATTATAAAGTTAGAAATGTATAGAGAGACATTCTTACTGATTTTTTGCACCCAATCCTAATGTTTAACACATCCTCCTCTTTAAGAAGGTAATGAGAAGATGCACCATATTTCTCTTTGACTTGGTTTGCAACCCAACTCTTGGGACAGATCATTGACATATTTTCTTTTAAATGATCTAGAAAAGACATGCTTCTACCATGCAAACACCTAAAATATTTTTGGTCAATGTCTCATTTCCTCCTCTTCTCTTCATACAATGCGGACCACAGTTGTGTTGCCTCCACATTGTAAAAAATGAATTTATTGATTGCATTGATTTTTGAATTTGTTGTTTTATTCATGGAAACAAAACCACATTCAATACGTATGGGATAAAATATATATTTTAAAGTTTGTTGTGAATAGTTAGTATGTGGAAATGTGAAGATTGAAATATAAGTGACTTACTCTTTAACATCTTCCTTTTTGCTTTCATTTGTAGTAGCTCCCCTTCCCTTTTACCATCGTCACGTTTGTCATCCCAAATGACTGCACCCGATGTGTGGTCAATTTTCTTGATGTACTCACTAGCATAATAGAATGACTCATATGATATGTACCTCTCTTCCATAGAGCCCTCAGGTTTTTCCATTGGTCGAACAAATCCCTTCAATCTTTTCATGTACGTATCCAAGAACTACATCCAACGACATGAGACCACCCTAACTAATTCAACCTCATCAACTAGGTTAATTAGAATATAAACCTTCAAGTCCATGAAACTCATAAAGAGTTCATTCTCAAACATACAAACAATCTCAACTATCTCTTGATTCCATTGTGGAATGCTAGTGATGTCAATATCCTTTGATGTGATCCACTGTACAAATGCAGATAGTTTCGATATCGCATGCCGTAGGTCATTGAGAAAGCCATGGTTCACACACCCATGCACCAACAATGTATAATGACACTACAAAGTAAACATAAAAAATATTTGCATTAATTTAAATTGTGTGATAAAAGATATAAATAAAGAATAAAATCATTTTTTTGACATTATATGTACCCTTAGAAGGTTGAGATGGTCATGTGATTTCAAACCCAAAAATTTTTTATCTATAGTGAAGCAACTCCGTAGAGATAAAGAAGGATCCTTCAAACCCAATATAACTTCCCTTACCAAATAAATGTCGTCTTTCTTCAAAACCTATGCGAATCACCTTCTTTAAATGACCAAGAAGGGTCAGCCTCTCCTCTATTTTCTTATCTTGGACAATGTTTCTTTTTAGTATTTGAAGAAATTAGATCTCTCCTGATTGCCAACATGTCACTTTCTTTTATGATATGTGCCACCATAAAGTATATGAAACATTTTTTAATATATGTATGGGATATAGCCTGGAAATCTTAAGATCTCCCAATATGGGAGCTCATAAAATACTGATTTCCTTTTCATCCCGATGGAAATTTTCATAGGTGTCGAAGAATTCTGGATCATCAACCAAAGGTTCCCCATTTGAATTGAAAATCTCTACAAATTCCTTCTCTTTTTTTATGTCATATTCCCTAAGCCAGTTAGTCAGTGTCATTATTTTAGGCCCAAGTTGGGTTCTCTCTGGTTTACCATTGAAACCATACGCTTATCTTCTATAAGGGTGTTTTGCTGGGAGGAATACCTTCAAGCAGTTCTACAATGGATTTTGTAGCTCTTTGGGCCATCTAACCTTTAAAGAAGGCCCAAAAAATTTACATCCATGATAACCTTTTGTTACAAGACACGTGGTGTTATGGTATACATAGCACTTTAGTGTTCAATATCAAGATAGTTGCACCGAACTAAATATGCCAATAAATATTGCTTTGAATATAAACAAATCAAACAACATATTTACTAGACAAAACTCCTAACCCAGGATAATCATGTGTGGTGTATGCACATATGCCATTCAACATCAAATTCCTCTCTATTGGTATAGGTTTCTATACATCATATACCTATATCCCTTCCCATAATTCCTTGAATTCATCGATCAATGGTCATAGGTAAACATCAATATTCTTCACTTGTATTCTACTTGGGACTATAAGAGCCAACATAAGATGTTCATTATTGATAAAAAACAATGGGGGGTATTTTTATTGATCACTACTATAGGACAAACAATATATCTGGTGTTGGGTTGGGAAAGTGGGTTGACTCCATCAATTGCTATGCTCAATCGAAGGCTCCATCATCCTTGAATTTATCGGGCCATGTATCCTCTATATGATCCATGGAAATTGAATCTATTGGGATTCACCTACATCCTTCCCTACTTTGGTGCGAGACATACCATCACTGCAACATAGCTGATTCTTTGCAAAAAAAGAGCCTTTGAATACTTGGAGTCCCAATATCTTATGAGGAGTACCATGTGCTTTATCCTTGTTATTCGATTATGTTTACCTTTCATGCCCACATTTTGGACATATCTATTTGTCGTCATAGTCACCTCTATATAGAATACAATCATTGGGACACGCATGATATGTTATGTACTCAACACGCAACATTTTTTTCCTCTTCACAGCTGTCGAGCGAGACATTGTCACACATAAGTACCTTATGTTTGAATAACTTGTAGTTAGTGGGAAATATAAATGTACAATGTCATTTAACATTAATAAAAGCGACAAGTTTCAATGTTGATTACAACATCAGATTCCTCAAAATATAAGGTAGTTGATAGTCAGATACAACAAAAGTGCTGAGAAACACGCGCTTGACATGCCATAATTTGCTTTCAAGTTGTACAGTAACATTGTTGTCCCGGTTTGTGTAGACTTTGACCAACTAGATCCAAAGAGAGGGGTGGTGGAAGCCAATTTAACGATTTTGAAGAAGGTTTCAGTGATACGAGCGTCATCCGCTATCTCATAGTCTTGGAATGTATGTAACAACATTACCTCTATGACACTTATTTTCTTAATAACTCATCCATGCCCAAAACTACTTTGTTTCCCCCATTTCCAACATGTGGAGAACTACTATTAATGTAGGAATTCGTAATTGGTGAGTATGGATGCAATGGAAATTGAATAGGTGGTTGATTCTATGAAATGATAATTCACAGAAGATCATGGAGCTGAGTATATACCTCAGAGAGAAAGAATGAGCAAAAAAGATGAATTACAGTGAAAGCTGCAGTAAAAATGAGTAGACAATTAATCATGCATGAGAACTCATTTATAGGAATAGAATAATGTCACATGATCAAATAATCAATATAATGAAAAATGATGTTACAATGGAGAGAATTTGAATCACCTATAAGAATTTGAGTTTCAGTTGATCTAGCATAATAATTGTCACCTCTAGCAGTGCTCCAGAGCTCCCAAACTCAGTTAAAATAAACCAAAACTCAGTTAATTGAAGACACAATTAGTTAATTAACCAAGGAAGGCACATTAAAGACTTTGACATTCAAATCACTCTAAAAAGGGTGCATGAAGCCACAATCAGTGGCATTTGGAGCGTAAAACCCCCACAAGAGCCAACTAACTCAGGTGGGCTGAACTAGAAAGCTGAGTTGGCTCCTAAAACGTAGAGAACAACCTATAGTGGTCCTAAAATCATGCATGTAGGGCACATTAGGTGGCTATTGAGTAATGTATTACATCTTCACACCACTAAGGGGGAAATAAGATGACTAAGTACTAGCAAAGGTAAATAATGCAAGCAGGAAAAGGATGGAGTATTAGAATATCCTAACACCCCCCCTTAATCCATACTTGTGCATCCTAGGCATTGGTTACTAAGACCAAAGGTCACCCATACAATTAAATAAATGATAAAAAATAATTGAGCTATCCATGAACCAAGGAAATGGGGAAAAAATTCAAGGGAAAAATACCCCCCCCTCAAAAAAGAACAGTAGTAGGAAACTCAAAGAACATTCATACTAAGCAGAGAGGGAAAACAAATTTCTGATTGAAATCCTTTGTAGAAATATTGGCAATATGCTCCTATGTAGGATAGCAATGCAGGTGCTAGATCTGGATCTGGATCTCGATCTGCAACTCCAATGTACCTCCCACTATGTCGAAGTTGTATTTGCCAAAACAAGTGTTTCATGAACCCTTCTTGCTACTAGAGTGAATGGCTCTTTGTAGTCCAAATCATGAACATTCAATTACCATTTTTCAACCAACTGATATTTTTACTTGGTTGTAGATCCCCCATGGAAAGTCTCTTCAAGGGATTGTGGATCAAACCCCACCATCATGTAACACCTCTATGAGAGAAGTGGATATGCATGACATAGTGGGAGGTTTGCATGATACTGAGATCTAGTGGTTCTATGGTTAGATGGATGCCCAACTATGTTCCCAGCAGCTACAAGGAATTTGTGAGCCCATATTGGCCTTGGCCATGGATTGGGAGCATGTGTTGGATTTGGATTGAGATCTCCTTGAACTTTATTCTCAACATCAAGATATTGATCCTCATCCTCATTAGAAGAGATATCACTTTGATCTTCATCAAATTCAAATGGAGTAGGAAGAGAGTATGGCAAAAAATGGGAGAATTCCTATGCCTTGGAGGCATGGTTGCAAACCCTTTCACTATAATATTCCCAAAAGAGATATCTGCAATCTCAACTGTGTCGGGACCAAAGAACACTTTCTTCAGTGAACTTGTGTGAGTCATCTAATATGAAGACAATAAATTTGTTGACAAATAGGGCACAAATATAACATTTTTGAACTTTCCATGCTCCATATGTACTATTCCCTTCCCTTTAGCAGAGATCTGAGATTTATCTCCCATGTGAATAATTGGACCATCCTTGAGATCTAGAGAAGAAAATTATTCCTTAGAGGAAACCATGTGGTTGGCGGCTCCTGAATCTATGAGGAAGGATTATTATCTTGAAAATACATCCTTCAGTGCATGTCATCGCTCATGACAATTAGAATCACTTCCATAATCAGCCTCTCTTGCACCTTCGGGGAGAGAAATGTTGTGTTGTTCAAGAATTTTGGTCATCTGATCTATCTTCTTCTGCATGCAATATCTCTCTGGGTGGTTTCCTTTCTTGCAAGAGGAACACTTGGATTTCTCAAATCCCTTTTGTTTGTTTTTCTTGGAGCTAGAGGCTCCTTCTGATGGACTAGACTTGCTATTATTCTTGGGTTCATATTTACTCTTCTCCTTTCCCTTGTGATCCCCCTTTCCATTCACACATTTTTCTTGTACGACCACAAGTGATTGATTTTTGGAGGCCTTCAAGGCGCCCATGAAGATCAATTTGTCTTGTTCTTGGATGAGAGATTTAGTGAAAACATCTAAGGATGGCATCTTCCAACTAGGAATTGAAATTCACCCTAAGTGAAAGGTGGAGACAAATATGGAGAACTCAGTACCTAGGTTGCTCGGAATGGATAGCCCCAACTACTCATCCTTCTTCTTAATTCCACACTGCTTGCATTGCATGAACAAAGATTTGAATTTGGAAAAGAATTGTTGGATGGTCTCAAAACTACTAGGTTGAAGAGAAATCAACTCATTCTCTAGAATATGGCCCCTTAGCTCATCTTGTTTTCGGAAGAGGGTCTCCAACTTCAATCATACCTCTCTTGGAGTCTTCAATCCATCGAGGTGGAAGAGTAGATCTCTGGAAATATGAATACACATGAAATTGAATGGTTCAACGAATCTATTCATAGACTTAGGCTTCTCAATGTAGTTGCTCGAGGTTCGACCTCCTTTCCCATTGTCACCCTATACAATGACTTGTTGTGCAATACCATCTACATATCATCCCTCTATTCAAGGTAATTGAAGGGTGTCAAGATCCTGGGAGAGAGAGGAGAGTTTGAATTCTCCATTAGAACTATTGGAGATAATACAAGGTGGTTCTATTGTTACTGCTGGAACTATTGCACTTTCAATAACCTGCAAAAAACTCTCAATTTTGGATATAAACTACTACTGAGCACTTCTTTAGGAAAATAGGCACATTTTTATGGATCCTTCACACCTGGATAGACCTCAAAGGATTTCTCCAATGAATTAAATGCAATGGCACCAGGATTTGCTGTGGAAATCCAGAGGCTTTTGGTGCACTACTGAAATAAAATTATAAACCTATGCTGAAACTACTCTGATATCATTTGAAATTCTAATTCACAGGAGATCATGAGGCTGAGTATACCTCACAGCGAAAGAATGAGCAGAAAATATGAATTACAGTGAAAACTGCAGTAAAAATGAGCGGACAATTAATCATGCATGAGAACTTAGATAGGAACAGACTAAGGTCACATGATCCAATAATCGATATAATTAACAATGATTTTACAATGGAGAGAATTCGAATCACCTAGGATAATTCGAGTCTCAGTTGATCTAACATAATAATTGTCACCTCTATTAGTGATCTAAAGCTCCCAAACTCAGTAAAACTCAACCAAAACTCAGTTAACTGAAGACACAATACATTAATTGACTAAGCAGGGCGCATTACTAATTGTGACATGCAAATCACTCATAAAAGGGCACATGAGGCCACAATCAGTGGCATTCAGTGCATAAACCCCCCACAAGAGTCAGCTAACTCAGGTGGGATTAACAAGAAAACTAAGTTGGATCGTAAAAATTAGGGAACAACCTCTAGTGGTCCTAAAATCATGCATGAAGGGTGCATTAGGTTGCTACTGAGTCCTGGACGACATCTGGACACCATTAGGGAGGAATAACATCACTAAGTACTAGAAAATGGTAAATACTGCAAGTAGGACAAGGATGGAGTATTAAAATATCCTGACAGATTCAACCATGCTTGGTATGCTTCCTCTCCAAGTTGTTCTCTTTTATTAGAGTTCTCTTGATTTGACATTGTACTTGGGTGAAACGAAAGATTGTAGATCAGTCGCTCATCATCATAATATTGATTTCAAAAATATTGAACATTACATCGATGATGTTAGTAAGCACAATGCAAATGGTTTAATTTAGTATTTTACAAAAGAATTACTACATAAAAATGAGAATCATTTCCAATAGAAAATGTTTAAGTTGTCAACAATTTATAAAGAAAACATTTAGATTAAAAATCAACGAATACAATTAATTGCAGAAGAGCAATGTATTGAAGCTAGAAGCACATGCAATGCAATGCATGAATATGTGTGTGATATTTTGGTGTGACAATTACACATGATAATAGTGTGATAAAAAATCTTTTATATGATGACTCACATGAGATGTTTAGAGAAAGTCCCCTATTTTGGCTATAAAAAAAAATCATAACTTAAATTAACAATTTATAAAATAAAATTGCAAACTGAGCAATACATTAACATGAATCCCATTGAAAACTAACAAATACAAATTTCAATGTTTTTTTGTCTTACACCCCAAGGGGACATCTAAGGTTAATCCCAATGCAAGGCATCTCTGATGAGCGGTTGGTGGTCTATGAAAGTTATAGTATATTAACAACTTGTCACTAGGATATCAACTATGTATTGCCTGTACAACAACAAATCTAGATGTTTTCCTTTTCATAAAAAAATCCTGGTCATTGAAGTATTCTTCCAAAGAACAAATTGCAGAAAATAAAGAGCACCTAGAACTATTTATGAACCTTGCAATGTTCCCATGAGTGCGTGGGAAACCACTATATATAACAGGTTCTTCCTATTAAACTTTCCAAAAACATAACCATTCATGCACATAGTATAAATGGAAATTCTATGCTTGTATTTAAAAATATTCAATTAATTAGATTGACAATAGATAGGATAACAAAATGGCATAAGTGATGCTGACTGTTTAGGAGGAACGACTACATGGGAAATGATATACAACCCAATATTTGTAGCATTTATATTAGAATTGTTAATCATAAAACAATTACCACAAAAGGAGAATTCAATTCCATCATCAGGAACTGGTAGAGAAGACTTCCAAGCACAATGCAAACCACAGTTGTAAGAAGTTTCAAGTTTTCTTTCCAAATTCACAGAAAGGGAGAAATTATTGTTACCCTCCAACAACTGGATGGTCCTTGGTGTGTACTTGAACAATTTTTCTTTCAACTCATGTAAATTTTTGGATCTTTTAGTAGAGATGTGTTGGGTGGCATTCATGTCATACTTTGGATCACTATAACTTTCATTTGACAGAAAATATGCAAAATGATTCAACAATTTAGGATGAGATATAGTTGTTTTGGCTTCCAAAGTTTTAAAAAATGAGCATAGGGAGGTGTTCCTACGTGTCTTTCATATATCAGCTATTGGATTTTTGACTGCAGTAGTGGTTATTAGACTATCAACAATGGGTAATCTATCATTGTTGTAATGGGTGAGTGTGACACACCAATGGTTCTCCATCAACCCTTGAAATTTTGAACAACCACAAACTACTCGAGTGTCATAAAACAGATCTAGCTCAGAACAAATTATCATTGATGAACTAGGATTGCAGCTTGAAGATGGCATGTTACAATTGGTGTGGTAAATCGGCTTCCCATTTTCATCTACGAATTGCTTGCGGTATTTTTCTCCTGATAAGAGGTTACGATGTTTCAAAAATGATGGAATACCTTGTGCATCCGAACTAGAACTTGAATCAAGATTCGACAATATATAATAAATTTATATTCAAATTCACATGGATAAGTAACATAAATTCAAATAAATAGTCAAAATATAAATAAAACCTGAACTTACCGGAGATGGAGAGGGATAACTCGTCAAAATTTCAACAAGATGGAATGAGATGGAATTTGAAGAATTTTCGATCCGATGCCATAACGTTTTCTCCCTACCTTTGAGCCAAATCAACAATAAATATACGTCTCTACAGTCCTAAAATAGTCTTAAGAACTATATCACAATCTAACTTCCAATATAGTTTGGAAACCATTTTGGTAGAACAAGGTGAGATTAATCAAGATATATAAACTATGAAATATTGTAATTGGTGTGGTTGAATACTAAAATAACATTTCATATGAATATATAATTTTAAGTTGACACTTCAAACCACGGGATTTTCAAAGTAAACCAATTCGCCTAATTAATTTAACAAACACTGGTGCACCACCTTCTGTGTAATGCATTGATGCATCCTCACAACAAACGCACCATATATCAACATCCACAAAAACCCCCACGGAAGAAAATATTCACCACATTTGATAGCAGATATTTATCATTGCATTTTACTCAATAATTCACACACGTGTATATGAATTCAACAGGAATCACTACATGTTCTTTTTTAAATTTCTATATTTCTTATTTATATGGTGCCATGTTGAAATTAGAATTCCTCGGTTTGGTTAATGTATATACCCACCTGTGTGTCCAAAACCAAAATGCATCGAAAATGCCAAAAATCACAATTTAAAAAAATCGCACAAGTTATTTTTCCCTAAACTAAAAAAGGGCGGTAATTTTAAAATCGAAAACTAATTCTAACAGGTGTTAAAGCCCTGCATATTATAAATTTCAAGTATGTAAAGTATTACTATTGATCTTATTATCCTATTTAGATTTTAACTAGATTTAAAAGAAAGGAAAAAATTCATAGTTACCTTCAATGTTGCAACTCTTATTTTCTTGCTGCTTCTTTTCATTTTATGTGGCTGCAAATTTTTACGTTAGTGTTTAAATCCCTCTATTATTACACAATTATGATTTTTCATGTTAGGTATTTTAGATTTGTTGAGTTTGTGATTATATATACAAAGTGTAGAGTTATATGGGGCCACATTTTGGGTTGAATCCGTGACCATGCTGGCCCTGTCAAGTATTTTTTAATTTTTAAATAAAAAATGCATGCGTCATTTTTGGTGTTTCCACGTAACTTGAATGCACCAGTTCATTTGTACAACTACTACACTGGAACTGATATGCATGAAAATATATTCATTTTTTAAGAACACAAAAAATCATTTCTCGGTTCTCGGTGCCACAGTATCACAATAACACCCTGGTGCGTTTATATGGATAGCACACTCCTAATGGTAGGAACACACCATTTATTATTTTCCTAAGATGTTAAATAGTTTTCAGTCGTTCACAGTGTACCTATGTTGATATAACGCAATGGTGCATGTATGTACAAAAATGCACCAGGGAATTTTATGTGATTAAGCACACCGATATCAAACTTCTTTTCTATTTTCAAGTTCTAGAATGTATTTGTGTAATATATTGATAACTTCTCTATTTAATGGTCAAGGTTTTTTGTTGATAGAAAATGCATGGTATGAGTTCAATGAACAACAATTTTAGTCAACATAATGAGAGCACATCCAGAATTATGAAGAACGAAAGCACTTTTTAATTTCTGTATTTAAATTAATTTGTTTGAATTATTTGTAAATTTAACTAATATGTATTGGTTCATGTGTGACATACAAAGCCAAAAAATGATGAAGTTCGATAAGATTCTTACCAATCAAAGTCCAGAAGAGCGTATAATATTGTTTAATCATCTGAATAAAAAATAAGTCAGTATGTATTGTTTCTTCGAATTTAAATAATACTGTACTTAAGAATATTCACTAATATGTTTCAAATAATTTAATTCAAATATGTTGAATGTTATGCATGGAATGTTAGAAATATAAGCGAATGTCATCATAAGAAAAAAAAATTTATGGACGATGCAAATGATGATGAATTGGTATTTAGCTCATTTGTAATGGTGCTGGAAATTAGTAGAAAGGTGAAATAATTTTATAATATTATGAGGGATATAGTGGAAAGAACGTATAGATTTACTTTTCACTTACAATACATAAATCAATAAAATGATTCGAAGAATCAAGTCATATGTAAACTACAAGAGGCATTTCTAGAGAAATGGCCAATGAGACATGTCAGTCTTGCAATAGAAAAAACATAAAACAACAAAAAAGAATCAATCAAAAAGTAATATTCCTAAACATGTTTATATAGAATATATATTTATAACTACTACAAAGCGTCATTTCCTTTAATAATTTTAATTCTACTATATTTATTTTTCATATCAACAAAAAAATAGCTTAATGTCATTTTACATTTCCCAAAATATTATGAAAACCCCACAGGATGAATGAGGCGATATGTGAAATGTGCCAGTAGGGATGTCTAAAAAAGTGTATAAGGAGATGGTCAAGGAAATAACCATAATTGCATCACATGACGAGCCATCTCAACAACAACATGCTTCAAATGTATGAAATCATTGATTTTTTGGATTATGTAGATATCATTAATTAATTCAGCATTAAATATTAATTTTCAATTGTTTTGTTGTAGAAAAAAAGAAAAAGAAAATGGAACGTAATTAGCACACAAGATAGGATGCCAAGAAAAAAGGGGTTGTTAGCAAAGTTTGTGAGTATTTGAGATTTATTTATATCAAATTAAGATTTCATAGTGGTTGTGATATTTATATTTATATTTTTTTGTTTTCACTGACCATCTTGGATGTATTGAAACAGGTGTTAACATACAAAGAGGAGTGTCACGTCCCCACCCATCATAGCGGTGCAATGGAGGGGATTGTGATACTAAAACTGGGCAATTAGCCCTATAATCACTAATTAAAAATATCCTCATAACATAAAAGACAGGGATGCAAATGTGGAAATCTAAGGTAACGCTGCGGAAGTAAAACATGTGCAGAATTAACACACACCCAGCATTTTGATGAAAGAATAAACATTCATTTGGAGTGAAGATGGACATATGGGATAGCATAGATATTTGCAACACACAGCAGGGTTAGAAATCTATCACACATCCATCATGCATTCAAGACATTCAAGTTGTTCATGTCATAGGCATATTGTAATTAATCATAGCAGAATTAAAGTCATGTTACTATCTAGCATACACTTAGCATTTCATGATAGCCATTAAGGATAGACATTGCAGAAATAGCAAATGAGAGTACTTATCTTAAAACAAAGTAGTCCCAAGCAACTGGCTATGCAACTGCAACGTTCCACCCAACCATAGGCCAGTTGTGCTTATCAACCTCTTGATACAACTACCACCCCCGAGCTGGGCATGATCTCTACAAGGAACCAGGGAACAACAGACTCACACATAGCCAAGCCAATCTACAATTGGGCTTATCAAGCTGCTAGGAAATGGAAAGGAAGAATTGATAAGCTAGTGTGCTCAACCACAGAGCTAAGGATACCCCTCCCAGATCTATTCAGCTTGGCACTCACAATGCCTACACACCCAGCACAAGGAAGTATTCTCTTCACTGCCACACAGTTCCTCAAGCCACACCTTCCTTTCTAGTGCTCTCAGGGTGTGCATAGAAAAGTAGCCAAAGCCCTCTTGATCTTCTTGAGAGGTCACTCCCTCCACTAGGTTTATCAAGCCAATTCTGTTCGCTACCAGTCCAAGTTTCTTACTCACAGGTTCAAATCCAAAACTGGATGCACTTAACAACAAAAGCACAATTGCTGGGCATGAGGAAAACGTTTTCCACAGTGGAATGCATGAGATGGGGTTTCAACTAACTCAGAAAAACGTGGGAACCCACAAAAACAAAATGGGAAGTTGGGGAACAACCCAGGGAAGCCAAATCCGTTTTTAGAAAAACGTCCTTGGACATTCGGGGGCAAAAACGACCTCCATACAGTCCCCAAATCGTGGTCGTTATCTCCCAAGCTACAGTATACGCAAAAACAAACTCCCAGGCATGGAAAAATGCAGGATTTGGATGAAAAACGGGTAGGGAAGGACCCAGCTAGCTCCAACTGCGTGAATGAGTGAAGACTGACTGTTCAGAATGGCTTTGGGCACCATTTCGTGGGTGTTTTCTTGCCCAAGGAGACAAAACATGAGTTTCCAGGTTGATGGCTTGCCCATACACGAAAATGGCTGCCATACTTCTTCATTCCCAAGGCATTAAATGCCTCAACCAACTCTTGGAAGAATTAAATGATTGGGTCCATAACCCAAAATGGGTAGTTGGTGATTTATGGGTTTTCTCATTGACACATGGATAAACACCATTGGCTCAAGGGTTTGAATAATTTCCCTCCCTATTCCTTGTAGAATCATGCCCCCATCTCTTTGTTGCATTGCATAGCTAGTTGTGGGTATTTTTCATTAAAATTCGTATTTACATGATGTCTTATTTACATCGTGCCAATCTAGCACAAGAACCATAGGCATCTATTTCTTTAATTGTCAATACATAAAACGCTAAATCAATGGTGGGGCCTTGGCCTTGAGCTCCTCACCATGATTAAGTAACAATATTTACATCCTTTACGATTTAAGTGCGAAGGGGGTCAAAATGGGGACGTGACAAGGAGCCATCGGAAGAATCAAATGACATTGGGCTAAGCAATGCTTGTGAGTATATGTTGGCGTATCAAAAATTAATTGTGGAATTTGTAAGTATCTATGTTGTTTTACTTCTCTCGTTTTATAAGTAATATAACAACAAAAATCATAAATGTTAAATGAATGGTTTCTTATGGGGTATAAAATATCTAGGAAACAAAGTATGGAATGCAGCCAACATAATAGTTATTGATAGATGGCATGAGACATGGTTTTGAAAGAATTTGTGACACTCGGGACAGAATCATTGCTCTAGTATGTCTAATTTCAATTTAAATTCATGTATATTATCTATTTGAATTTTCATTATTTCTAGCAATGTAGATACACTAAGTACACTTTATTTTTATGTTTGCATATGGAAGTTGAAGAAGAGGAAAACAATCAATCCAATCAACAAAACATTCAACCAAATAATACACCCTATGCAAGTAGATTGAGCACTGATAACAGTTCCAATGAAGAATGATGATCCATATTTATTTTTGATGTTAATGCAAGTTGTTGTATATTAGTTTTGAAATAATTGCTAGTGATAGTAAATCATTTTGTATAATGTATTGGACATAGTGTTTGAATTGAAAGACAACGGGTTACCAATAAGTGTTAGAATTACATGCATGATGACATGTTGATTATTGTTGTATGTATGTTGTCCTTTTTTGTATGACAAAGGACCTCTTATTGATATATAATGAAATAAACTTTTTATTCTATTGCATTCTCCAATGTTATTGTCAAATGTTACATGCGAAATGGTATATAATATTGGTAAATAAATGTTAGGATAGTTAAATATTACAATAGATGCTAGAATCTACAATATTAGAAATTAATCCAAACAAACGCAATAATTAAAATCGAAATGAATAGTACTATAAAAACAATATTTCAAATTCTAATGAATAATGGATTAAAAAAATATAGATATTTCACTACAATGTTAGGAGTCATTGTTCAAAGAATCATCTACAGTTCTTTTGGTACTTTATGTTGCATGGTGTGTTTACTTGAATGATACACAGTGGCACATTTAAATAATGTATATGCCCTAGTACTCCAATCTAAATTAAACGCGTCGTTAAATTAAAAAAAATAAAAATGTCCACATCTTAGTCACATTTACCAGTGCATTTTTTATTGTTAATCACACGAGTGTGTTTTAATTATTAATCTGCACCGGTATATTTAAATCCTATATGCATCAGTTCTTTTTATAATTTATCACATTGGGGAGTTTTAATTGTTGAAATGCACTGCGCCATTGTAATAGTTTCTACGCACCAATGTTTATTATTGTGTAATTACCAGGGCGATGTTATAAATAGGCAACACTGACAAAGTTTAAAAACATTAAAAATTTCTGGTGTGTATGATGTAAAATCTTGCATTGGTGTGGTTCAATTGTAAGTAATCACCAGTGTGCATAAGATATACATAAGCAGTGGAAAATCTAACCAAAACGAGCTAAAGAAGTAGAGGCATCATTCATTACCTCATCAATAGTAGTAGGAGGAGGTCTAGTAAGTGAATCCATACCGGTTTGCGAATAAGATCCACCTTGCAGTGGATAATTTTCTCTTTTTCAAAATTCCATTGCCATAAGATACTTGTCTGAAAATACTTTCGCATTTTCTTGAGTTGAGAGACCAAATATTTAATTTCATTAAATATTTCTTTATCTCGTCCAAAGGTGAATTTTGATCTATTTTCTTCTTCTTTTCTGGTAAAAGAAACATCTACATAACTATTTTTTTTGTGTGTGAGTGGTACTAGCACCAGTTCATTTTATATACTACCTTTGGTAAGATACCAAAACGTTTATAGTTAGCAGAGGGATTGAGATAATCAATCGTAATTATTCAGGATGAAGGTTCAACACTAGAAAAAGATGAACATCTTTCAGCCAAAGTGTAGTGCCCTCTATTTGTGTTACCTTACAGACTTGATTTATTTGTGGCCTATTATTATTTGAGGGCATTCAGTGATGAATGACCCGGTTGTGCGTATGTATTTGTCGTAGACTATGTGGTGTCATTTTGAGGACATTTGATTTTGAATGCTCCAGATAGATATATGTGTGATATACATGTGTGATGCTATTTATTAAATTTCAATGACAAGACTATATTATTTGGTTAAAATATTAATGTTATGTTATTGATGACGATGGATATCATGATGTGAATTTAACGATTTTTGTTCTATATGACTCATGTCTTAAGAATTCATGTGTTATGATGCGATAACATAGTTAGTCAAATGCTTACATGTGTTGGTTATAATTTCTATGTTAAAGTGATGTTCTTATAGTTCACATATAAAATTTTGTTGAATGATTACTTGATACATAGATCATGTACTCTGATGTATTTTTGAGTATGACTTGTAGAGAAGGTACAAGTGCTAGCCGGCATGTTGCATCGTAGCCTCGAATAAGCCATAATTGAAAACAGGTGTTGACAACCTAATGTGTATAAATGCAATTGACGAAATCCAGGTAAATGGATTTGATGTACATGTGTACATGGACTCGGAATGAGTCATTACATTGATAGGTGACGTCAATTTATACATTGATAGGTGATGTCAATTTATAGTTTTTATTACATCCAATTGACGAGAATTTAATGCATGAATTTGATGTGTAGGTATTGGTGGTGATTGACAATTGACCCACATCAGGAGACAGGGCTGATGATGACACTAGTTAAGCCTAGCCAATGTCGATGTGATGAGTTGTCATGAGCGAGAGAGGATCCAACTTATCAGGTGCGTGTTGCCGTGAGGGTAGGCCGTTGTACGATCATTCACGAGGTATATATAACTCGGGGGAATGCAATAAGGGCTCAGCCTTATTCCTCAGGAACCATTGAACCTTGTCGGGGTAGATGGGTTGAGTTAACGATGTCTCAATCATCGTACTGTATCCCCACCTGAGAGATCATTGAAGGACATGCGAGAAGTATAGAGCCTTGATGTCTCTGGTCACAATGGAAATGTGATGGTTAAATTAATAAACATTGAAGGGGATGAAAAAAAAAAAATTAATTAATTAATAAAGATAATGATTAAGCTTAAATTAATTAAAATTAATTAAAATTAAATAATAATGATAATAGTAATAATAATAAATTAATCATAAAATAAAAAGTACCATTAAATACTAATAGGATAAACTATTAAAGAAATATTAATTCAAAATAATAATACTAATACTAATAATAGAAATCACAAAAAAAATGGAAAACGAATAAAAGTTCAAATTAAGAAAAAGAAGAAAAGAAGGAAACATAAAGTAATAAAAAAAGAAGAAAGAAAGAAAAATCAAAAAAAAAAAATCAAAATGAAAAGTAATAAAGAGGGAGGAACACACAATTTGGGGGAGCTTGGTTCTTTTGCCAATGGTGAAGAAATCTAGAAATTTTGCTGAGGAAGGTGTCTGAGAAGGTGTGGTTGACTATGAAGGTGGAAGTGGGATCTTCAAGGGTGGAATGCCGACTTCGTAGTTCATTGGCTAGCAGAGAGTGTCGACAACCCCGTCATGCTCGGGGTCCCACGAGAAGCAGAGTATCCTTGGATATGGTTGGGAGGAAACCGGTGGGTCTTGTAAGATTGGCAATCAAGAATGGAGAACACAAGGACTATAAGGGCATCTTCAGCTTCGAGACCAAATCCATCCTCACTCATTCAGCAACAAGCGATCATCAGGTAATTCTGCAGCCATTGGTTATTAAAATAATGGATTTTAAATGGCAATGTAAATTCAATCCAACGAAAGATTCTACTTTGATATAATGTTTGTTCAGTAGATCGCAGAAGCAATATATTTTATGATGCTTACCAGTAATACTTGTATGTATATAAGTGGTACTTTACTCCTGCAATGACGGTCACGCTAAATGTAGAAATGACTCTACATTATATGTTCACTTCTATAATTTTAGTTATGCCTCATCTTGATTATGGAATTTGTAGTTGCCCACACCAATTCGACCCTGTAATGTATTTGTGAAAATGAGTACAAATTTAGAATCTAAGGATTATGTTAACTTTTACAATAAGGAATTAAGATTACAAATTCCCTCAGAGTACCCTGAACCCCAACTCAGAAGCCCCAACTAAATGCGATCTGAAGCATTGGACAAGTAAGCTATGAATCGTTGTTGAGAATTCGGTATAATCTGGGATTCCGTATGTTCTACACAGAGGAATTGAAGATTACCAGCATGCCAGTTTGCAATAATCGACAAATGGTCAACTTTACATTTTAAATCTATATCTGTCCAACACATAGTCAGTCATCCAGAAAGGTTAATTTTCGTTCAAGGTACTATTGATCTGAATGTGTACGTTGCTTACTAGTTTTCAGTATTATAATTTGCATCAAATTTTACATTCTTTTCATCCTGGCCTACTAAACCAGAGTTAAGTTTAATACGTAGGAGTTTGAAAAATTTAGTCTAATATGTGCATTTAAGGAGCCTCTCGTTTAGGCATATCTCCTATTAACTTGTTTATCCCTGTATGTATATTAGGAAAATAAAAATAAAATAAAAATGTAAGAGTGGCGCAGCCCTAGCTCCTACCCCAATTGTTATCGATTATAGCTAATGATAGTGTGGGTGTGTTGATGGCAAGAGGGCACAGCCCAAACCTGTAGAAGTTACACTTGCAATTATATATCTATATATATATATAATCTTTCACCTGCTAACTTAGTAAGAGTCGTAGGGGGGCCATAGCAGACACAACCCTAGACCTGACTTTAATTATTTTTATGTAAAGAAAGCAGTTAAGCTCTGTAATGGAGCATTTATAATCATATTTTTGGTGCTTGTTCATTATTAGAGAAATTGCAGCTCTGTCCTATTTAATGAGATATACAAATTTTATTGGCAACCCATTGAGGAAGTCGCGGTTCCCAAATCTGGCAAAAGCAAGCTTTTCTGCTTCTATACTTTTGCTAGATTTAAATTTAAGTAATTGTTAAATGATTCAAAAACAAGTCTATTCGTAAAATAAAATAAGTTTTCCTATTTTTAAGATAGAGTAACTTAAAGCAAATTGTTTGAGGAAAGGTCGCATGGCTTTTAGAGCCTTATGCATTTTGCTGTAAATCAAATTTGTTTATATAATTCCAATTATTAGGAAGGGCTTTATTTCAGGCCGTTTCCAAAATGTATGTATAAGCTTTTTGTAATTGCTTAATATAATTCTGTTTTGCAGAAAAGTAGTTGAGTAAATGGAAACGATATAATAACATTATTTGAAAATGAAATAATTGCTTAATATATTTGTGTTTTGCAGAAAAGGAGTTGAGTAAATGGAAACGATATAATTATATTATTATTTGGTTGGACATTATATATTGTAGATAATGGTTAAAGTAATCGTAAATCTCATTAAGTTTTATTTAATTTAAAATTTGTTATGGATATTGTTTAATATATCTTAGATAATAGTTAAGATAATATTTGTTAAATTTGATTAAATTTTATTTAATTTACATTTTGTTATGGATATTGCTTATTATATTTTAGATAGCAGTTAAGTGATATTTGGTAAATTTCATTAAATTTATTTAATTAAGCTTGTTTACTTTTAAATTCATAAGATATGTTTATGTATGTATTATTCATACCAACGCATAGTTAGTAATATATAATTACTTTATTATTATTATGTTATTACATGAGTTATCAATTAGACATGTAAATAGTTGCATTGGACTTAATTTGGGTAAAATAGGAACATAAAATGTTATGGATTTTTTTAAATTAATCGTAATTTTATGAACTCTTGGAGTATATTGAATTAATAGTGTAATTAATTGTAGTTGGATTTTATGTTGGATTTTGTAGTTCATTCTTAGTAAAATTATGCAGAGTAATAAGGCATGTGGTAATTGTTAAGAATGGCATAGTGAAGTAGTTTAACAAATTGATTAAGTAGATTAAATTATGTATATATTTATAGATAGGTTAGCTACATAATTTAATCTACTTAATCAATTTGTTAACCTACTTCACTATGCCATTCTTAACAATTACCACATGCCTTATTACTCTGCATAATTTTACTAAGAATGAACTACAAAATCCAACATAAAATCCAACTACAATTAATTACACTATTAATTCAATATACTCCAAGAGTTCATAAAATTACGATTAATTTAAAAAAATCCATAACATTTTATGTTCCTATTTTACCCAAATTAAGTCTAATGCAACTATTTACATGTCTAATTGATAACTCATGTAATTATATAATTATATATATATATAATTATATAATTTATTAAAAAAAATAAATTATGGTGCTAGGGGCATTACATAGGGTATCAGAGCGATGTTCAACACTCGGACAAGTGCCCACTATGCTTAGCTAGTAATATTAATTATGGTTTATTTTTACATGATAAGTGTTGACGCTTATGCCGACTTATGGCAACAGGATGGAATCAGGAAGAAGTGGTGGCGGAAGAGGAAAGAGAGGTCGGACTTGGGGAATCAGGACGCACTATGCACGCACCCCTTCACCGCCTACTTCATCATCATGAGGAAATGAAGAAGCTGTGATCCTTGCCAGTGAATTCATGAACATGATGCAATCTTTCCAGTGGATGACAGACACTTTGGTCACCCGGTTAGAGCATGTTGGGCAAGGGAGCTCAACTCCAGGGATTTTGGCGCTAGCAACTCCGCCCGAGACTGCTCAACGAGAATTGAAAAAAGTCAAATTTCCAGAATTTCATGGTGCCTTAGATGGCATGACGATGGAGGCATGGCTGGAAACCATCAGCATGTGTTTCACTCTGCGCACATATTCCTCCAATTTTAAGGTGCGTATGGCGATCCTACAACTGAAGGGAAATACTCTATTGTGGTGGAAGACCATTTTGCCACAGCTGAGATTATGTTGATGTATATGTAACTTTCGAATGTATTTCATATATGTATATTGTACTCCTATAGAGATGGTATTATTCCTCTATACAGAAGTGTTTGTATTCCTATAGAGATGTTATTATTCCTCTATATGGAAGTCTCGTCATTTATATTGTAAGTGTCGTAACTTATACTTGATGGGTTATTAGACCACCTTGTTGGGGTCTGCCCTCTTTAGGTCATGTGGGTCAAAGGGTTATTAGACCACCCTATTGGGGGTCAGCCATGTGGGTCAAAGAGTTATTAGACCACCCTATTGGGTGTCAGCCCAGTCAACATTGTGTTATGTGGTTAAGTTGAGGCCGACCTAGTAAACGTTATTAGGCAAGTCAAGTCAAGTATAAATAGAGTGCGGGAGGCACTCTATTTTATCATTCTATTCTCTCATATACTCTTTGGAGAGTGGCGCACTTGTGGAGGAGGAGAAGCTTTTGCTAGGAGATGTCTATCTCTTATGCTTGGGTTGTATCATTTCTCTATCTATCTCTGGGGAAGTTATTGGGGTTTTTCACCTTTATGGTTTTCCCCAAGTAAACTCTATGTCTCTTGTGTGCTTGCATTATTGTGTCCATGATTAATATGCTGTAGATATGCTGTACATGTTGTTCTCTCAGTTAAGATCCTAGATTAGATTGAAGTAAATTCTGAAAAATTAACATGGTATCAGAGCTAGCCTGAAAGAAGGCATGGTATGGCATGTATGACACTTGTTGCTCTTGCAATGCTAGGGCTTGATATAGAAAAAACCAGTCATCATAACACTTTCGCTATAAATCCATTTTGGAAAAAATTTCCGATATGAAACTTTTACAGGTCGAATATCAGGTCCCCATGTACCTTGTGTCCAAAGGAAAACTTCTAATTCATTGTACTTTGTGTTTTATGATTTGTACAATCTAGGGCTTCTGCCTCTCCTAGATTTGAGTCATAAACAGGTGACCTAGGAAGAAAGGTCATAACCTGGGCTAGGAAGCTCCAAATAAAAATTTGTAAAAAGTGATCGGTAGTGCACGGACTCTAATTTCTCAGGTAACTTTTTCAGAGGCCGAAACTGAACCAGTGACACGTGGAATGTCGTACACATTTTCTCTACTGGTTTATCCCATAAACAGGTCACGTTGTGACACTTGGCATAACTCTCTCTCAGAGAATACATTTGAGGTCAGACCTATGGGGTTGGAAATACAACAGGTCCGACTACTAGAAGAAACATTTTCAGACCCTGTGGATTGGAAAGTTCAGAGTTACATAAGAAACAATCAGGTGCATATTTCTGTCAAAACATAATTATTTTTTAGCACCTTCATTCATGGCTCCGGGAATTAGTGTTTCGTATAAAGTTGGTATTTTATTAATCAGATACCACAGATGAATGCTACTCATAAAAATCAAAATTTAGAGACCAAGATCAAATTTTTTGGTTGGGTAGAAGGCCAGGCTTGATCAAACCCTAGTTCGAGACATTGATCGGAAAAATGGAAAATTAGGGCTTCTGCAAAAGTTGGAATTTTTTAAGTCTATGACCACGGCTGGAAGCTCCTCAGAAAATTTGAAGTTTAGAGCTTTGGATCAAACCTTTTGGTTGGGAAGAAGGGTGGGATTTATCAAACCCTAGTTCGGGATCCTGTCGAGAAGATTCGAAAGTTTCAAATGCAATTTTGTGGGGTGAAACTTTGCAGTTTTCAAATTCTGAGTATACTGGCTTGATCAGCTCATCAAGGCGCATATTTCTATCCTTTCAGAAGTTTGAAATTCAAAGTTTGAATTTTTAGGGTTTCTTTGACAAACCCTAATCCAGCTCTAGATCGAGTTCCTACAAATCAAGTGGATTGGGTTAATCCTAGAAGAGAATGGATTGGTCACCTACATAAGTGAAGAAGTTCTTGTTTCAGAAGGAGATGAGGCTAAGGCCTTACATAAGAAGATTACTAGCAATCTCGACAGGTATGACTTAACCACGTATGTTTCGATATTTTTTCATGATTAATTTTATGGTATGTTTGTCTTCATATTATTACGGTTAGTACAATCTTGATTAAATTTAGACTTGTCATATCACCTTAATAAAATTATGAAGGCATGATAGAAGATATTCATTGATTAGGGTGTTGACACTTATGATTGTACTAATGCATTGTGATGTTGTATGAGGTTTATGTTGTTCGCTAACATGAAAGGTACACCAAGAAAGACAAATTATGTTCTAGTTCAAGAACATATGATCATGGTGACATGAAGAAAAAGATTCATCCATTGTCATGGATCACTTAGAAGATCCATTTACAAAGTATGTATAACGTGATTCTATAATGGTTAACTTATGAGATATGCAGGTTACTAGCACAAGTCATTGAAGAGAACAAGAAGACATCATGGGGGTATGTTAGACATAACTAGCTAACATACTAATCCAGGTATGTTTTTCCTATATCAAGTTAGAATCCTACCTTGTGATATGATCTCTTATATAAGTATACATGGCATGATTGATAATAATTATTCATAGGTTTGAATAAACATGGGTGTATGCATATTATGTTTCTTACCTTAATTCATGATATGACTAACTAGAAGAGTCATGAAAGTATAGGTTTGAGTAATCACGGGTTTAGGCATATTATTTTTCTTACTTTAATTTATGATATGACTAACAATAAGAGTCCTTGAATACTAATGCTTATTATTTATGTTTGAAATTATCATGACTATACATGCTTAAGATTATTGTGTCTCATAGTATTGATATTATACTAATAAATGTATGATTATGTATGAGATCTTGAGGATATCACAATAATGATACTTGTAAGCATGCATAGTGATTAAGGATGGATATAAGTTCAAGGACAGGTAATCCAGGAAGCAAAGATCAAGAGGGAGCACACTTCAGTAGTTTCTGCAAGGATGCAGATATTCAGAGGGAGTTGACCACTTCTCACAATCCACATCAGAATGGAGTTACAGAAAGGAAGCAAAGACTGAGAGGGAGTCAACCCAACAAACAAACAAAGATAAGTATTTGAATTATCATTTCTTGCATATTTGATTGTTTAAATAATACTGTTCAATAATGTATATAGTGATGTTCCTAGAATTAGGTTGTGCATCGTGCATATTAGAATAGTTGCATTAATGAACAATATACTACTAATATACATGGGTAAGTGGCCTATGGCACTGTAAAACATTCCATTGCTACTTATCTAGAATTAAACCTCTTTGCTGACATGTTGAGAGTAGTGCAAAACTCTTAACAATGTTCTGGTAGAGATTGGAAGGCATCTAGAAAGTTACAGGATATGGATGAATGTTGTATTGAAGCATTAGCTAAAATAATTGCATTACTGTATGACATATTTCTTTATGTGTAAGAATTTGTTCTGAAAACTATGAGATGTTTTCTAATCATGCAATTTAACTTTTCTTGTAGGAAAGATCGTATACCTCCACCTACAAAAGAAGGACTACAACATTTGTTCCAGCAACAAAGATATCTATCGAAGATATTGAAGTTCCCAGGATGTGGGATGAAGTAATGGAAGAATGCCATGATCAGTCGATCATGAAGAATGATGTTTGGGATGCAGTCCCAATACCTGAAGGGAAGTCTGCTATGACTTCCAAATGGATCTATAAGATCAAGGATGCTGCATATGGTAGCAGGGAGAAATACAAAACGAGGTTTGTAGCTCGTGGCTTCTCCCAAAAAAAGGGGATTGAGTATGAAGAGACTTCTACACCTATAGCCAAGCACACTTCCATCAGATCATTACTTGCTCTAGCTGTTGTTAGGAAAATGGAAGATACACCAGATGGATGTCAAGACAGCTTTCTTGAATGGTGTAGTTGAAGAGGAAGTGTAGGTGGAGCAGCCACTTGGTTTTGAGACACATGACGGGAAGTCATATATGTGCACAACTTGGTATGGTAGGATAGACAACTTTCTATCCAGTTTGGGATTTACCAAGAGTAAAGCGGATTCAAACCTTCACTACAAGGTTGAGGAAGGAAATCCAGTGATACTACTTTTGTATGTGGATAACCTATTTGTTACAGGTGAGGATAGATTGATTGCCGACACGCAGTGGAAGCTTGTTTCCGCATTCGAGATGAAGAACTCGGAGATGATGCACTACTTTCTAGGCATGGAGGTGTGGCAAAGTGCAGATGGAATCTTCCTTAAACAAGGGATGTATGCAGTGGAGATCCTGAAGAGGTTCAGGATGATGGACTGCAAGGCCATGGCCACACCTATGGCATTGAACCTAAAGCTTCTTTGTGACGCTTCATTTGATCCAGTTGATGTCACTATGTAACGTTAAATTATTGGGTCCTTGATGTACCTGACGAACACGAGGCCATATATTTCCTTTGTGGTGAACACATTGAGCCAGTTCCTGACGGAATTGAGAGGTGTTCACCTGGTTGCTATAAAGCATATTCTGAGGTACCTGAAGGGTACGGTTGACTATGGGCTCAAGTATGATGTGAATCAAAAGTTTAACCTGCAGGGTTATGTTGATTCGGATTGGGTAGGCAGTGCTGCAGATAGGAAGAGCACATCTGGGTGTTGCTTCAGTATGGGATCAGGTGTGATCTCTTTGTTTAGCAAGAAGTAGTCCTGCGTAGCACTAAGTACAACTGAAGTAGAGTATGTTGTTGTTTGTTCAGCTAGTTGTGAGGCAGTATGGCTTCGGAAGCTACTGTCTGAGTTATTTGATCTCCCGCTGGAGGCTACTAGTATCCTTTGTGACAACTAGAGTTGTGTGAAGCTGTCTGAGAATCCAGTGTTCCACAATAAGTTGAAACACATTGATAACAAATATCACTATATCAGGGACATGGTGCAAAGAGGAGTAGTGAAGCTCCTATATGCTGCGACAGATGAGCAGGTTGTAGATGTACCGACGAAACCACTAGCTAGAGTGAAGTTCGAGTACTTCAGAGAGAGGCTTGGTGTTCTTCATATTGATGACACTTCGAGGAAGAAGTGATGGAGACATTTTCTAGAGCCATTCCAAGCATGATGAGAGGAGGATCCTTCCCATGACTTTGGATGTAAGCACTGGATGATGAGCATCAGGACGATGCTCCAGTTACTGCTCTATGTATGTATGCATCATGTTGGATGTTGGATCTGATCAGTTGATCATTTATACATATGTATGCATCATGTTGGATGCTGGATATGATCAGTGGATCATTTATATCTATGTATGCATCATGTTGGATGCTGGATACGATCAGTGGATCATTTATATGTATGTATGCATCATACTGGATGTTGGATATGATTAGTGGAACATTTATATGTATGTATTCATCATGTTGGATGTTGGATATGATCAGTTGGACCATTTATATGTATATGTATGTATGCATCATGTAAGATGCTGGATACGATCAGTTGGATCATGTGTATGTATCTGTAGATGTATCAGGTGGACACATGGTATGATCAGGTAGATCATGTATGTTGATATGTATCATGTATGATCAGGTGGATCATGTATTTGTATGTGTATCAGGTGGATACATTGTATGATTAGGTAGATCATGTATGATGATATGTATCAGGAAGATACTGTGTATGCATCAGATGGATGCATTGTATGATCAAGATGATCATGGATGACGAGCTTCAAGATGTTGCTCCAGATGACATGCATCAAGATGATGCTGTGTTGATGATCAGGATGATCATGTGTACATCAAGATGATGTATGATGAGTATCAGGTTGATACTCTGTGGCCGTGGAACAGGCTTTGCAGATAAGCATATCATTTTTGCCCTAGGATATTTGCAGATACTCTTTTGAGGTTTTGCCTATGGCATGTAATTTATGCCTTGTCATATCTGGAAAATGCTCTTTCTAGGTTTTGCTTAGGAGGACATATAATTTGCGCCCTGGGAGATTTGTAGATACCCTTTTGAGGTTTTTCCTATGACATGTAATTTGTGCTCTGGGATATCTAGCAAATGCTCTTTTGAGGTTTTGTCCTATGGCATGTAATTTGTGCCCTGGGAGATCTGATAGGTTGAGCTGTGTGCTTGTAATCAGTCGTGGGGTACTCTTTCGAGGTTTTTCCATGACCACATGTAATTTGTGCCCTGGTAGATCCGATAGGTTGAGCCGTGTGCTCATAATCAGTCCTGGGATGCTCTTTCGAGGTTTTGTGGTGACCACATGTAATTTGTACCTTGGGAGATCCGATAGGTTGAACCATGTGCTCGTAATCAGTCCTGGGATTTTCTTTCGAGGTTTTGTGGTGGGGTCACATATGATAGCGCCCTGGGAGATCCGACAGGTAGAGCCGTGCGCTCGTAACAACCTAGATGCTCTTGCGAGGTTTTGTGACACACATAATAAGTCATAAGATTTCCATAGTATGGCCAGTGATGATGAAGACCTGCAGGTGGTGGGCCTACATCCAGTATGAAAAAGGACTGGCTCTGTAGAACTTCCTATGATGAGTAGATTCAGAGATTGATTGAGATAGCAGCAGCAGTGATGATGACGATGACTCAATGACAATGATCCAGTGACGATGATCCAGAGAAGAATACTTGTGCTAGAAGATCTGTGTCAAGAAATACCTTCCTAGTTAAAAGGGAGTGTTGATGTATATGTAACTTCAAAATGTATTTCATATATGTATATTGTACTCATATAGAGATGGTATTATTCCTCTATATGGAAGTGTTTGTATTCCTATAGAGATGTTATTATTCCTCTATACGGAAGTGTCGTCATTTATATTGTAAGTGTTGTAACTTATACTTGATGGGTTATTAGACCACCTTGTTGGGGTCGGACCTGTATAAGTCATGTGGGTCAAAGGGTTATTAGACCACCCTATTGGGTGTAGGCCCAGTCAGCATTGTGCTATGTGGTTAAGTTGAGGCCGACCTAGTAAAGGTTATTAGGCAAGTGCGGGAGGTACTCTATTTTATCATTCTATTCTTTCACACACTCTTTGGAGAGTGGTGCACTTATGGAGGAGGAGAAGCTGCTACTAGGAGATGTCTATCTCTTATGCTTGGGTTGTATCATTGCTCTATCTATCTCTAAGGAAGTTATTGGGGTTTTTCACCTTTATGGTTTTCCCCAAGTAAACTCTGTGTCTCTTGTGTGCTTGCATTATTGTGTCCATGATTGATATGATGTAGATATGCTGTACATGTTGTTCTCTTAGTTAAGATCCTAGATCAGATTGAAGTAAATTCTGAAAAATTAATAGATTAGAGCTTGGAGAGATTTCTTGGGAGCTGTTTGAGGAACATTTCCGCAAACGGTATATGTCAAAGGAGTTTCTGGCGAGACAGCTGAATGAATTCAATCGATTGCGACAGGGAAACAGAACAGTACAAGAGTATGAGGCAAAGTTCATGGAACTTATGCGGTATGCGCCACACCTGATCACTGAGAAGTTGGGAGTGAACAAGTTTATGTATGGTCTCAACTTTAACATCCCCACTAAAGTGTGCATCTTGATGCCGCAAAATTTGCATGAGGTCGTGCAGCGAGCAATCATAGCGGAAGAAGAAGTTACTGGAGGATGTCAGCAGCGTCAGTCTTGACCTGCTGGGAAAACTGAACAAAAGTCTAGGACACAATCAGGTTTTAATTTCAGGGCAAGAACATATCAGGACAACAACATGGAGCTGTTGGTTCAAGAACTTCTTTTCGACAATCAACATTGCAGACTCAACAACTTGGGAATAGGCCTAATGCCCAGTGACCACAAAGCCATGGGGCCTCTACTCGACCACGTCAACAAAAGCCACCATCATGAGGGTTATGTTGGACTTGTGGAGGACCACATTTACAGGGGGATTTCCCACAAGGTCAGAAAGGACCTAATAAGGGTCAGAGGCAAGCAACCGTTGGTGACATTGGTTAGGCACATCGCATTCATGCTGCAGTGAATCGTCGGCAGGTAGAGCACCAATCTACAATACTGGATACCACAGGTATGATTAATGGCATAAAATTTTATGTTTTGATTTATCCAGGAGCTACTGAAAACTTCATATCACACAAGGCATTGATCCGAAGCAAGTTGATGGAAATCAAGCAACAACATTTCGATATAGTCGAAATGGCATCCAGGATAACCCAAGGGGTAGGATTCTTAGTTCCAGATTGTGAGATTGACCTAGGAGTTTGTGTCAACAAGGTTTCCCTATATGCTACGGCATAGGGATCCTATAACATCATAACAGGGATGCATTGGTTGGGATTACATTCTGCAATTTTAGATTGCAAGGAGAAGAAGTTGACATTTGTTGATGATTTGGGGCACTCACAATTGTTGTTAGGCCCTAAGAGAGGAGTATCTTTGAGATTCGTCTATGCGTTATAGTTAAAGAAGAGTATACACAAGGGATGTTGGTTTTATGATGTAATAGAAATAAATGAAAAATCTAACATGGAGGATGTGTTTTAGGATGCATGTTCGAAATTTCCACAGATCTCATGATTTTCATCAATATTTCGAGTCCATAACAGGACTCATCATCAGGATGGTGTGTCAAAGAAGAGTAGCTAATCTCAAAGGATGTAGCTTTAATATAGAAGTGTAGAGGAATAGTGTTTGAAATGTCGGGATGTAGCTTAAGTGTTGGCTAGGGTTTAGTTAATTAGGTTAGGTTCAAAATGTTATAGTTTTTTATTATTAAATTCATGATATTTATTTAATAAATGGTAATTATGTAATGTTAAACTGTTAATAGTGTAAAAAATATTAGTATTAATAATATTCTTAGTAAATAAATTAGATGTAAATTATTAGGGTTAAATTAATATTAATGATGGTATTAGTTGCATTATTAGTGTTAATTTAATTTTTAGTATTGATTTTAATTTTATTATTAATCTTATAATAATTTTACAAATGACTTGACTTATGGGTTAATAGTCACTTTGAAAATTTGATTTTAATACTATTAAACTTAATTTTAATTTTAATATTATTATTAATCTTATTTAATTTAATATTATTATTAATTTAACCCATCTTGTCACAGTTCGCCGATGTGTTTCCAGAAGAACTGCTAGGATTACCACCAAGGCGCGAAGTTGAGTTCACCATTGATCTCAAACCAGGGACTGAGCCCATATATAGAGCACCCTACGATATGACTGCACCTGAGTTGCAAGATCTAGAAATTCAGCTTCAAGAATTGTTGGGTCTTGGGTTCATTATACCAAGTACATCACCTTGGGGAGCACTGGTGATTTTTGTCAAAAAGAAGGATGGATCTTGGAGGCTTTGTGTCGACTATCGGCAGTTGAACAAGGCTATGATTAGAAATCAATACCCTTTGCTGAGGATTGATGATCTGTTTGATCAGATGAAAGGAGCAACAATTTTCTAAAAGATAGATTTGAGATCTGGCTATCACCAGTTGAGGATCAGAGAAGAAGATATTCCCAAGATGGCGTTTAATAAACGGTATGGCCATTACAAGTTTGTTGTGGTACCTTTCGGACTATCGAATGCATCAGGTGTTTTCATGAATCTGATGAGTGGTGCATTTAGAAAGTATTTGGACAAATTTGTCCAAGTGTTCCTAGACGACATCTTGATTTACTCAAAGAATCCCAAAGAGCACGAAGAGCACTTGAAGATGGTGTTGAGGTGTTTGAGAGAGCATAAGTTGTATGCAAAACTCTCCAAATGTTCATTCTTCCAAACAGAGATACATTACTTGGGACATGTCATTTCCGGAGATGGTATATCTGTTGATCCATCTAAGATTGAGGCTATTATGGAATGGCAACACTGACAAATGTGCATGAAGTGCGAAGCTTTATGGGACTAGCAGGTTATTACAGAAGATTTGTAGTAGGGTTTTCCAAGATTGCAGGTCCTATTACTGAATTGTAGAAGAAGAACAGGAAATTTGTATGGTTTGAAAAGTGTGAGGAAGCATTTATGATGCTCAAAAAGCTGTTGACAATAGCTCCGATACTGAAGGTCCCAAACATGGAACAAGATTTCCAAGTTTGCACTGATGCTTCTAAGGAAGGATTGGGTGGAGTATTCATGCAGGACGGTAGGACGATTGCGTATGTGTCTAGGAAGCTAAGACCTCATGAAGAGAATTATGCAATGCACGATTTAGAGCTTGCAGCAGTAATTTATGCTTTGAATATTTGGAGGCACTACCTAGTTTGAAAGAAATTTGAATTGAAGACAGATCATCATGGTTTGCAATATATTTTTACTCAGAGTGACCTCAATGCGAGGCAGAGGAGATGGTCAGAATTATTGAGTGAGTACGATTTTGACATTTCGTATATTCAGGGAACAATGAATAAGGTAGTGGATGCTTTGAGTCAGTGACCCCGTATCTTCTCTATATTACCGCTGACAACAAATTTGCGAGAAAAAGTCTTGAAATTGCAGCAAGAAGATAGTTGGTACAAGGAAGTTATGGCAGAACTAGAGACAGAGACTATGATGCTACCGAAATATGAGGGTTACACATTTGATGATGATGAATTGTTGAGGTACAATAGGCACATGTATGTACCTAAAAATGAAGAGATTAAAAATTTCATTCTGACTGAAGCTCATCGAGCTGTGTATATGGCACATCCTGGAGTGAAAAAGATGTATGCGGATCTGAGACCTTTGTTCTTCTGGCGTGCCATAAAGAAGAATGTTGTAGAATTTGTGGCGTGGTGTTTAGAATGCCAACTAGTGAAGGCTGAGCATTGCCATCCGGCTGGACTACATCAGCCACATGCCATTCCTGAATCTAAGTGAGAGGTGATATCCATGGATTTCATTGTGGGATTGCCAATGACCACCCAAAGACATGATTCTATATTTGTTATGGTGGACACATTAACCAAGAGTGCACACTTTATTCAAGTCAAAACCAGCTATGAGGCACCAGATATAGCACGAGTCTTTGTAAATGAAGTGGTGTGGTTGCATGGTGTACCTCGGAAAATTATTTCTGACAGGGGGTCAGTATTCACTAGTAGGTTTTGGCCGAGTTTCCAGGCAGCACTGGGTACTCAACTAAACTTCACCACAACATATCACCCTGAGACAGATGGTCAGACCAATAGGGTCAATCAAGTTTTGGAGGACATGTTACCTATGTACATGATGGATCAACAGAGGAGATGGGAGGAGTATCTACTATTGGTAGAGTTTTCCTACAACAACAGTTACCACAGTTCGATATAGATGGCACCTTTTGAGTTTCTGCATGGTAGGCCATGTCGGACACCCTTGAGCTGGGATCATCTAGAGGACAGATTCTTGGTGGGTCCAGAGGTGATCCAAGAGATGGAGGAGAAGATGCAAATTATCCATGCAAGGATTAAGGATGCCCAATATTGGCAAAAGAGTTATGCGGATGCACACATAATTGATAGGAGTTATGAGGTGGGAGATAGAGTCTTTCTTCGAGTGAGGCCACATAAAAGCTCTATCAAATTTGGAAAAGGATCCAAATTATCTCCACGATTTGTGGGAACTTTTCAAATCACTAAGAGATTAGGACCGATTGCTTATCACCTTGCATTGCCATCATCTTTGAGTCAGATGCATGATGTGTTTCATGTTTCTATTTTATGCCACTATGTATCTAATCCATCCCATGTTATTGATTAGAGTCATTTGCAGATGTCAGATGAGGGGGCCATCATGGCTGAGCCTGTTTGTATTTTGGAGCGATGCACTCGAAAACTTTGGCATTGGTTGGTCGATCAGGTCAAAGTTCAGTGGGATAGCTATAGTCCCAGCTCTGTGACCTGGGAGGACGCATCTAATATGCGTAGATAGTTTCCATACTTGTTTTAGAACTTCGGGACAAAGTTTCCTGAAGTGGGGGTGTATATAGTGCCCTATTTTTGTATTACCTTACATACTTGATATTGTTGCGGCCTATTATTATTTGAGGGCATTCAGTGATGAATGACCCAGTTGTGTGTATGTATTTGTCGTGGACTATGTGGTGTCATTTTGAGGAAATTTGATTTTGAATGCTCCAGATAGATATATGTGTGATATACATTTGTGATGCTATTTATTAAATTTCAATGACAAGACTATATTATTCCGTTAAAATATTAATGTTATTTTATTGATGACGATGGATATCATCTTGTGAATTTAGCGATTTTTTTCTATATGACTCATGTGTTACGATGCGATAACATATTTAGTCGAACGCTTACATGTGTTTATTATAATTTCTATGTGGAAGTGATGTTCTTATAGTTCACATATAAAATGTTGTTGAATGATTACTTGATACATAGATCATGTACTCTGATGTATTTTTGAGTATGACTTGTAGAGAAGGTACAAGTGCTAGACGACATGTTGCATCGTGGCCTCGAATAAGCCATAAATGAAAACAGGTGTTGACAACTTGATGTGTGTGAATGCAATTGATGAGTTACAGGTAAAAGGATTTGATGTACATGTGTACATGGACTCAGAATGAGTCATTACATTGACAGGGGACGTCAATTTATAGTTTTTATTACATCTGATTTATGAGAATTTAATGCATGCAATTGATGTGCAGGTATTGGTGATGATTGCCAATTGACCCACATCAGGATATGGGGTTGATGATGACACCAGTTAAGTCTAGCCAATGTCGACGCGATGAGTTGTCATGAGAGAGATAGGCTCCAACTTATCAGGTGTGTGTTGTCGTGAGGGTAGGCCATTGTACGGTCACTCATGAGGTATATATAACTGGTGGGAGCGCAATAAGGGCTTGGCTTTATTCCCCAGGAACCACTGAACCTTGTCAAGGTAGACGGGTTGAGTTAACGATGTCTCAATCGTCGTACTGTATCCCCAGCTGAGAGATCATCGAAGGACATGCGAGAAGCATAGAGCCTTGATGTCTCTGGTCGCAATGGTTAAATTAATAAACAATGAAGGGGATGGAAATTAATTAAATAATTAATTAATTAATAAAGATAATAGTAATAATAATAAATGAATCATAAATTAATAATTACGATTAAATACTAATAGGATAAACCATTAAAGAAATACTAATTCCAAATAATAATAATAATAATAATAATAATAGAAAGAACAAAAAAAGGAAAAAGAATAAAAGTTCAGATTAAGAAAAAGAAGAAAAGAAGGAAACATAAAGTAATAAAAAAAGAAGAAAGAAAGGAAAATAAAAAAGTAGAAAGAAAGAAAAATAAAATAAAAATGAAAAATGAAAAATAATAAAGAGGGAGGAACACACAATTTGGGGGAGCTTCGTTCTTTTGCGAATGGTGAAGAAATCTAGAACTTTTGCTGAGGAAGGTGTCTGAGAAAGTGTGGTTCACTACGAAGGTGGAAGTGGGATTTTCAAGGGCGGAATGCCGACTTCGTAGATCATTGGCTAGCATAGAGTGTCGATAGCCCCGTCACGTTCGGGGGTCCTAGGAGAAGTAGAGTATCCTTGGGTATGGTTGGGAGGAAACCCGTGGGTCTTGTAAGATTGGAAATCAAGAATAGAGAACGCAAGGGCTATAAGGGCATCTTCAACTTCGGTAGCAAATCCATCCTCACTCATTCACCAGTAAGCGATCATTAGGTAATTCTGCAGCCATTGGTTATTAAAATAATGGATTTAAATGGAAATGTAAATTCAATCCAACACAAGATTCTACTTTTCTATAATGTTTGTTTGTAATGTCCCTAAAAATAGTAAAAATTTAAAAAAACATCTGATACTGAATTAAACTGGTAAAGAGATGAGGAATAGTAAATTAACTTCAGCACTGATATGTACCTACGACACCGATATTTGGTTTCTATATTTCGAAGTGTCTTAGTTTCATAAGTATCATGGTTTACCGGTTATAGATCCTTTTTCTTTGAAAAGCGTTTTAAATGAAATAAGTGTATGAACTGTCACATGTGTACGAATGTGTTCTGACTGTAATAATGTGAATCTCCTTCTTATAGTTGTAAGGGTTTGTGTGCATATGTAATAACGCTAACTGGTAATTCATGTGGGATAGACCCCTAATGGTGGCGGTTGAGGCCCATGATGTACTACTAAGTCTTTCAAGGGTATGAGTACCCCGACAGGGCGTCCAGGAGGTAGGGTGTAAGAAATGGAACGTCTGACTTACTTAGCGAGATTCGCTGATGTCTTCAATTTGTATCTATTTACAGGTACTCCTACTACGACGTCCACCAATGGTACTTACTCTATGGTTCCCAAAGTATGAGGTCTTTAAATATTGGCACCTTCAAAACCTTGAAGGTCATTTGAAATACTTGTGTAACTAATATCCTCTGTTGACTTAGTAATACCTTTGTTGATACTAAGCACTTATGGTCTTTGTAATACTTGGGCATTTATAAAACGTTGTGGATCATTCATGGCTTCACCACTATAGAGATTTGGGTCTACAACAAAATATTGGGGTTGTTGGTAGCATTGAATGTGGTGCTTCATTGGCACATGGCAAAGCTGCCACTTGTGCTGAGGGTTTACTCCTGGGGTTCTACAAAAACGTAGTGCATTTCCGTAGCTTGCTTCACTTGTTTCGTTGTATGTGCATTGGGGGTTTTTGTGCTCTGGATTGACCTCTTGCTCATGTCCAGCGTACCTTACATGACTCTACACGTAGAGATGGAACTAAAGGTAACTCCTTTCCCGGCTCAATTCTTATGCTTCTTTTGTGCTATTTTATTTGGTATGTGTTGATACTAATCCCAGTTTTTGACTCCATTGCATTTGCTTGTTTGGCAGGTGGTCGTGTGGCATATTCCTTCTACATGGCTACCAAATGCTAACCAGTACCTCGACTCTGATTTTGTTGCTTAAGGTAAGTTCAGGATTTTTCATTCCTTCACTCCTCCTCTCGCTTCTGTGGACGGTACTGATGGTGTATGCTATGAGGGGAAAATCATGAGCCTGCTTTGGGTTGTACTGTAACACGTTTTGGTTTCCTTGAGGTCATCGTTGGCTGGACTATTGTGTAATGTACCTGTTGGTATTCTATTTAATGGCCCTCGAGGGCTTTGCCCATTTGGCTCACTATTAAACCCTGTAATTTTGTAATGATAAGACTCAATGTAAAGACTGATATTTTCGTTCTTGTGTAATTTGTTTATAAAAATAAACTGTGGACTTCAAGAATGGAGAGTATGGATATACCCTTTGGTCTCTGTGTTTTCTTATGGTTATGGTAGTTCTCGATTTTGGTGTTTGCTATCGTCGGCTCGGTCCAGGTAATTTGTTGGTTGTATGATTGTGAAAGAGGAAAATCGTGCTCTTGTTTTGTTTGCAATTTTTATAGGCAGAGGTCCCCTCTGACTGAGAAGTGTGGTTTCTATGAATTTCTATGAGCTTTTTGGACCTAAGACTGAACTTTGTGTGTTTTCTGTAAATGGCTTTCGTTGCTTTTGTTATGATTTAGTTGTTTTTAGGGTGTGAATGTAATGATAGAAATAAATCGTAACCCTTATGAGATTTTAGCTAAGAGCCTGAGATAAATGTCATCCAGTTCTGCGTTTCTGGGGTTTGCAAAAGCTAGAAGGTTTTAATGAAGGAAGATGGTACGGATTTGATCCCATCACTTGCGTTTGTTTTGGGGTCTTGTCTGTATGCTATTGATAATGTTATTCAAAAGCTTGGTGGATAGTGGATTTGGTTCTATAAAATGTATGCCTTGTAATGCGTTTTGGTTTGCTAAGCATCTATGTAGTGATCCCTGCATTTTTAAAAGAAAGATGATGAGACCCTAGTTGTGTGTTTCAATGAACATAGTTCTATGTGTTTTCTGCTATGCTGTGGTGATTTGTAAATAGTTAGGCTTTCAATGTGTTGTTGATAAGAATCGCTGTCCTGGCCTGCATTTTCAAACTTATAAGAGAAGTGTTGTTTGTACTAAGTAGATATTTTGTTGAATGTGGGAATCGACCCTTAGAAAAGTTCTGTGGTTCTTTCGTGGTAGTGGTTTGACTGATTCGTTGATAATGAAAAAGCTTTGTGAAAATTACTATAACATGCCTTCACTACTTGGTACTTTTAATTCAAAGTCTGAAATCGTTTTCCTGTAAGGGTTAGTAGTTTCGAAATATTCTTAGCCAGATTTGTGATACGTTGTCGTTTTAATACCTGAGAGAGGGTTTTAGTACAAACAAATATAAATAGTAATGCAAACAACAATATTATCCTACCTACACAAGAATTAACAAAATCATAGATCCATACACTGTTTCAGAAATCGGAGGATATATATATAAATATAATAATGTTGCTATGAGGGAGTGATCGAAGTTTATCTGAATTTATCAAGAACAGATTTCTAGGTTACGGATTTGCTAGGATGTCTAGCACAAGAGAGATTTACTAGACTTGCTAGACATTCTACTGATCCTAGCTTCTAAAGTTAACGTAATCCTAGCTTCCAGTATTTTTTGTTCCTATCAGAAAATCTATATTTAAATGATTCAGGATAAAAGAAAAAGTACCAATAGTGTTGGGGTAGCATCTTGTGTTTAATTATTTAACCTCTATTATAACTTGAAATGGAAAATTTATATTTCGTCCCGGGTTACTTTGTAGCTTGCTCCCTTCTTGTAGTAACCTGCACACTCAAACGATAATTAGTGTAGAGACTTCTCAGCTTAGCAGACCTGTTAGAATGACTCCTTAGCTGGATAAATTTGGGACTACCATGTTCCTCTCAACCTTGACCCTTGAATCGCTTCCTGGTTCTATCTGGATCCCCCCGAGCTTGGTTCCAACATGCAATGAGATATAGATGCCCTACGTCCACTGCTAGTTCATATCTAATAATTATTAGGTAAGGTTGCTTCAGTTTCTTGAAGCATAATACTTTTCTTGGATTACCATAAGAGAATGATAATAACCAAGAATTATAGATGATCCCCAAAACTTGGGATCTTCCCTCTTTATGTAGGGGAGTCTTGAATTAGGACTATTGAAATAATTAGTTTCTTTAAATTAAATAATTAATATTTAAAAGATATTATTTAATTAAATACCTAGTCCTTTTGAACTAGGACTTTTCCAACTGTTTAACTATAAGTGATTTTTATTTATGCTCTCAATAATAATTATAATAACAATAATTATACTAACAATAATTATATTTTTACTTAACTACAGGGTAATTTTTAAGGATTATAAAAGTATACTTAAGTATAGTATTCTAGGCGATTATTTTGGATTGAAAAAAACATATATATAGATTGGTAGGTGAATATTAAATACGAAACATACAATTTACTACTAAAACTTGTAAAATTTGGCAAATATTATGATAAAAAAACATATTTTATGTAAATATAGGCGATATTAGAGTCTAAAAATGACAAAATAACGAATTTATTTTTTGAAAAAAAACCCCAAAAATAGCCAATTGGCGAAATTTCACCCCTAAAAATTTCCCTTCTTAACTATTAATACATCATTTATAATATTAAATAATGCATAAATCATATATACTAATTATATTCGATAATTAAATAATGACACCATTATTATTAAAGCTCTTAATAATAATATTATCCTTGATGCCTTTATACATGTTAGTCATAAAATACTATTGGTAATTATCTGTTATTTAGTTATGTATCGTCACATGATACTTCTTTTCTTTTAACTTTTAAGGACAAGGTCCAATTCTTTGGATGGTCTTGGTAAGCTTGGATAGGAACCTCTAGTCTCTCTCTTTGCATGTCGGATTCCCTCGTTTAACATGGTAGTTCCTACAGTACTTCATGATAGATAAAATATGAATCATTCAATCAAATCAAATAAGTGTGATGAAAGTAAATGTGCTATTCAGAGTCCTTCCGACTCAACACATTGAGATCTAGTAACCTCGAGTGCTCTTCAGATCCTTTTAACTCAACACTCTCACATGGACATTACGCTAGTGCAATTCCAGAGCCTCTGCTCAACACTAGTGCTAGAATGTGGTTGTGAGGCACATCTAGACTATTTAAGTTGCCTCAGATCCGGTATTCGTTTATCAAGCTTGGATTGCGCTAGGGATTAGGCCCAACACTCAATGTAACTCAGGGCTTAATCCCAGTACATAAACATTCTTCTATGTAAATCGGGGCTTATGCCTAGTACGTAGGTTATATGTGTGTTTCTGAGTCCACACTCAACACACTCGTAAGTCAAATCATGTAAAATCATAGCTTTGCACAGTAAGTAACAAAAGATCATCTTATTATATTAGGGCTTGTACCCTTATCAATAACTGAAGAACATCATTAAAACTTTGGGGCCTTCTCGCCCAGTATATACTCAAATAAAGAAGTTAGTCAGTGTCCATGCCCGATATGTCGATATATATATAAAATAATAAATCATAGTTGTTCGGGCTCATGCCCAATACTCAAAATAAAACATAAGTGCTGGGGACGTGGCCCAATATAACAACAAAATAGTTAGTCCAAAATTTGGGATGTTACATCCCTCCCTGCTTAGAACAACACCGTCCCAGTGTTTCTAGGGAATAGGAATGAAGTCATGAAACAAGGCGGGGTATGCCTCTTTCATGGTGGCCTCATTCTCCCAAGTAGCCTCATCTGGTCGAAAGTGCCTCCATTCCACTTTCAGTTGAGTAATGGTAATCCTCCTAAGTTGGACCTCTCTCTTGTCCAGAATGTGGAGTGGTTCTGGCATGAACTCTCCTTCGGGCTCCACCTATAATAAGGACCAATCAATAACATGTTTAGTATCGTATACATATTTCTTTAATAGTGAAGCATGAAAAACATTATGAACCTTTATATGAGCTGGTAAGGCCAACTCATAGGCCATTGGGCCCTTCTTGGCTAGTAGTTCAAAAGGTCCACAAAACCTTGGGGCTAGTTTCCCGCAACGTCCCAAGCTCAACGAGCTTCGTTTTGCCTTTATTTTTAGAAACACATGTTCACTGACTTGGTAGTCCTTGTCCTTTCTTTTATTGTCCGCATAACTCTTTTGGCAGTCTTGTGCTTCTTTTAAGTTTAGTTGCACTTTGGAGACTAGCTGTTCCAAGTCCTTTAGTAGGTCGGGTCCTAACATAAGTCTGTCTACTGGACTGTCCCAAGTCATGGGTGTCTGACATTTCCTGCCATAGAGTACCTCGAAAGGACTCATTTTGGCCGATTTTTGATAACCATTGTTGTATGCGAACTCTGCGAGGTGCAAATAATCTTCCCACTTGGTGGGGTTATTCATGATATACATCCTCAACATGTCCTCGAGGATTTGGTTTACTCCTTATGTTTGTCCGTTGGTCTAGGGATGGTACGCAGTACTGAATTGTAACTGGGTTTCCAAATCAAAGAACAATGCTCTCCAGATGTTACTAGTGAACTTCGTGTCTCGATCGGAAATGATTGCCTTGGGTATTCTGTGTAATCGAAAAAATCTCCTTTAAGAATATTTATGCGATGTGAACGGCCTTGTAGGTAGATTTTACTTGTATGAAGTGAGCTACTTTAGACAGCTTGTCTATGACTACAAAGATGGAGTCATTATGTTTCTTACTCTTGGGTAAGCCTATAATGAATTCCATACTTATTACCTCCCATTTCCATTCTAGAATGGGTAAGGGTTGAAGTAATCCGGAGGGGTGTTGGTGTTCTGCTTTTACCAATTGGCACTCCTAACACTTCGTGATGAACATTGCGATGTCAACTTTCAGCTTAGGCCAAAAGTAATGTCTCTTTACAGCTGATATCATCTTTTGATATCCGGGGTTCCCTGAATAGGGTTTCTGGTGAAATTCGGTGAGAATGTTAGATCTAATGTCTCCACTGTCTGGGACGTAAAGTCGGTCCTTCGACCATACTAGTCCCTATTCGTCTATCTTATATTCTTTTTGCTATTGGAAAAGTTTGTCTTCCTAGATCTTTACGAGGATTTCCATGTAATAACGGTCACTCCTACATGCTGTTCGAATTCTGTGGTGTAAGTCTGAGTCGGTTTGGCTCACTCTGACATCGTAAAGCATATGTACTTGACGGCTCAAGGAATCTGCAATCTTGTTTTCCTTCCCTTTTATATGCTTTAGTCCGAAATGGTATTCACTAAGGAAGGCTAACGACCTGGCCTGCTTGGCATTTAGGTCGGGTTGGTCGAAAAGGTATTTCAAGCTCATGTTATCACTCATCAATAGGAATTTATTTCCCATGAGATAATGTCTCCACATCTTCAGAGCATGGATGATGGCAGCTAGTTCGAGGTCATGCATAGGGTAGTTCTGCTCATGTTCTTTTAGTTTTGTCGATTCAAAGCATATGGAAAAATTATCTTGCATAAGGACTCCCCCGAGTCCTTCCTTGCTTGCATCCGTGCAAACAACGAAGTCCCCATTGGGATCCACAATATGCAGAATTGGTGCACTAATCAGTAGTTGCTTCAGCTTTTGAAAGCTTTCTTCACACTTATCCATCTAGATAAACTTGTTTTCCTTTTTCTACAAGGCAGTCATGGGACATGCAATCCGTGAAAAGTTCTCAATGAACTTTCAGTAGTAGCCGGCTAATCCTAAGAACGATCTTATATCCAATACACATGTAGGCGTGGGCCATTCTTCGATAGCTTTGACCTTTTCGAGGTCGACGGCTATTCCCTTCTCGAAAATGATATGTCCTAAGTATTGAATCTGGGGTTTGTAGAAATCGCACTTACTAAACTTGGTGTAAAGCTGGTGTTCCATTAGTATCCGTAAAATAATTTGGAGGTGTTCCTCATGCTCTACTTCGTTCTTGGAGTAGATCAAAATGTCGTCAATAAAGACTAGAACGAATTTATCGAGGTATTTACTAAAGATACTATTCATCATACACATAAAGCTGGCCAGTGTGTTCGTCAACCCAAAAGGCATAACTACGAACTCGTAGTGGCCGTAACGGGTTCGAAACATGGTCTTGTTAATATCCTCATCACGGATCCTCACCTGATGGTATCCAGATCATAAGTCGATCTTCAAGAAGATCTTTTCCCCTCTGACTTGGTCAAACAAGTCATGAATCCTAGGGAGTGGGTAGCGGTTCTGAATGGTCATCTTGTTGAGTTGGCGGTAATCGATGCACATCTGCATCATTCCGTCTTTCTTCTTGATGAAGAGTATCGCTGTGCCCCAAGGGGACACACTAGGTCGGATGTACCCTTTGTCTATTAGTTCTTGTAACTAAAGCTTGAGCTCCACCAATTCTAGTGTGCTCATGCAATACGGGGCTTTAGAAGCTGGCACTGACCTGTGTTAAAATTCAATATGCTAAGACAGAAAATAGCAGCATTACATTCCATTTCACAATAATAGCATATACAGGATCACTGAAGAAACAACAGGCACAGCATAAACACAAGAGACAGAGATTTATCCTGGGAAACCCTCATGGGGTAGAAAACCCAGCAAAGCTTCCTCAATATAGATGACCAGCAATATACAAAGATGAAACCCTGAGACATGATCTCCTCCTCCACAATAGCAGACCTCTCCTCCACAAGTGCGCTATCCTCAAGTGTGTGAGTGTGTCAAATGAGGAACACACCTCCTCTATTTATACACTACACTGACATGTATTTTACATAGGTACACGTAGGCTCGTATTTAACCAATGGGTTAAATACCCCACTACAACTGACTGGGCCGACCCCTCTAGGGTGGTCTAACAACCCTTTGACCCACATAACACATAAAGGGCCGACCTCCACTAGGGAAGTCTAATAACCCAAGTTACCACATTCTAACGGAGGAATAAACATCTCCGGTTATACAATAAGATCTTTACGGAGGAATGAAACATCTCCGGAATAATAAAGTACAATTATAATATTCTTTGAAGTTACAATATCTCAACACTCCCCCTTAACGAGAAGGATATTATAACAGCATCTGCACGAGCAAGGAGTCATCAACATCATACATGATACATCTATAAATCATTGGAAGCTTTCTCAACATCATCAGTAACTCAACTAGTTACTGGAACATCTTCAATACTGGAACATCAACATCATCAGAGTTGATAGTACTCAATCATCATCATCGTCAACACGCGATCAACACAATCATCAACATCATCATCACACGATCATCAGCATCGTCATCACACGATCATCAGCATCGTCATCATACGATCATCAGCATCGTCATCATACGATCATCAGCATCACGATCAGCATCGTCATCATACGATCATCAGCATCATCATCACACAATCATCAGCATCGTCATCATACGATCATCAGCATCGTCATCATACGATCATCAGCATCGTCATCATACGATCATCAGCATCGTCATTGCACGATCATCAGCATCGTCATCACACGATCATCAGCATCGTCATCACACGATCATCAGCATCGTCATCGCACGATCATCAGCATCGTCATCCCACGATCATCAGCATCATCAAAGGATGATGTAAACCAGTCATGTACCTTTTTAACCGAAGTCCAGGGACGATCCAGTCCTATCATGTTCTTGGAGACCTCAAGTCTACGGATCAGTTTACAGGACCAAAGTCCAAGGATGATCCAATCCTTCATCGTGCTTTTAGGACCTACGTCCAAGGATGACTTAATCCTCAACAATCCACCAAGGACTTCATTCTCGAAGACATACGTCTACGGCTCTTCTTTCGGACTGAAGTCCAGGAATGATCCAATCCCTTCACCGTGCTTTTAGGACCTATGTCCAAGGATGACTTAATCCTCAACCGTCCACCAAGGACTTCATTCTCGAAGACATACGTCTACGGCTCTTCTTTCGGACTGAATTCTAGGAATGATCCAATCCCTTCATTATCGAAGACATACGTCTACGGCTCTTCTTTCGGACTGAAGTCCAGGAATGATCCAATCCCTTCATTATCGAAAACATACGTCTACGGCTCTTCTTTCGGAATGAAGTCCAGGAATGATCCAATCCCTTCATTCTCGAAGACATACGTCTACGGCTCTTCTTTCGGACTGAAGTCCAGGAATGATCCAATCCCTTCATTATCGAAGACATACGTCTACGGCTCTTCTTTCGGACTGAAGTCCAGGAATGATCCAATCCCTTCATTCTCGAAGACATACGTCTACGGCTCTTCTTTCGGACTGAAGTCTAGGAATGATCCAATCCCTTCATTATCGAAGACATACGTCTACGGCTCTTCTTTCGGACTGAAGTCCAGGAATGATCCAATCCCTTCATTCTCGAAGACATACGTCTACGGCTCTTCTTTCGGACTGAAGTCCAGGAATGATCCAATCCCTTCATTATCGAAGACATACGTCTACGGCTCTTCTTTCGGACTGAAGTCCAGGAATGATCCAATCCCTTCACATGTTCACCAAGAACTTCATTTTCAAAGACATATGTCTACGGCTCTTCTTTCGGACTGAAGTCCAAGAATGATCCAATCCCTTCATTATCGAAGACATACGTCTACGGCTCTTCTTTCGGACTGAAGTCCAGGAATGATCCAATCCCTTCACATGTTGTATACCAAAAACATGTATTTTCATCATCAAAACATATATAGCCATGACATGTATCATCATCAACAAAACATGTATAACCACAACATGTATCATCATCATCAAAACATGTATAACCTCAACATGTATCATCATCATAAAAACATGTATAACCACAACGTGTATCATCATCAACAAAACATGTATAACCACAACATGTATCATCATCAACAAAACATGTATAACCACAACATGTATCATCATCATCAAAACATGTATAACCTCAACATGTATCATCATCAACAAAACATGTATAACCACAACATGTATCATCATCATCAAAACATGTATAACCTCAACATGTATCATCATCATAAAAACATGTATAACCACAACATGTATCATCATCATCAAAACATGTATAATCACGACATGTATCATCATCAACAAAGCATGTATACATCTATCATCAAAATCATCAAAAATATGTATACATCTATCATCAAAATCATCAAAAGTATGTATACATCTATCATCAAAACTAACATCAAAAGCATGTATACTAACATCAAAAGCATGTATACATCTATCATCAAAAGAATATAAGAGTCCTAAATCTAAATAATTCTAGGTAACTAAGTGCAGTAAATAGGTAACCTCATCATTGATGAGATAGACTTGATGTCGGATACTGTGCTACTCCCCCTTTCGAGGAGAGTCCTTCTAAACTACACCAAGCTTGTCTCGGAAGTGTTCAAACTTTACTCGAGACAGAGGTTTGATCAGGATATCATCAATTTGATCCTCAGTGCTTATATACTCGAGCTTGATAGCTCCTCTCTGCACCATATCTCGTATATAGAAGTATCGTATCTCAATGTGTTTTGACTTATCATGGAATACAAGATTTCCTATCATCTTGATGCAGCTTTGATTGTCACACATAATCATAGTGGAATCCATTTCTAAGTCAAACACTCCATATAATAGCTTCTGAAGCCACATTGCTTCACAGCTGGCAGAGCAGACAGCTATATATTCTGTTTCAGTAGTACTGAGAGCCACACTAGATTGTTTCTTGCTAAACCATGAGATCATGGTAGATTCAAGACTATAACAACCACCTAAAGTACTCTTTCTGTCTGAGACACTTCCTGCCCAATCAGAATTTGAGTAACCATGTAAACGGAGTTCATGACCTCCAAGATTATATATAGACCAAAATCTAAAGTACCTTTTAGGTACCTCACTATATGCTTTGTAGCTATTAAGTGAACCTTTCTAGGTTCTACTAGATACTGACTTACGGTATTTACAACAAAGCATATATCTAGCCTAGTATTTGTTAAATACATCATTGGCCCAATGATTTGTCTATATATAGGGTTAGGTCCACTAAATACGATGAGTTATTAACTAATAACTTCAAGTTGGAGTCCATGGGGGTGGCCATGGCTTTACACTCCAACATATCAAATCTTTTTAGAAACTTCACAGCATACTTACCTCGATTTAAAAGATTCATTTTGGATCATGCCATACTTCTAGACCTAAGAAGTAGTGCATTAATCTGAGATCTTTCATTTTTAATTCTGCAGCCATTTTCATGATCTGTTTCTCATTCCTTGTCAGAAAGAGATCATCGACACATAATAATGGTATGATAGGTTCATCATCCACAACCTTTAGGTAAAGGTTAGGATCAGCTTTACTTTTGGTAAAGCCCAAGCTTTGTCATGAAGCTGTCAATTGTCCATTATTCACACTCTGCATTGAGTGATCTTCTGCATATCTATCTGTGCCATCTCTCGTCAGATGGGTCTACTAATATGAGCCTCAAAGTCATTCGAACTCTATGGTGAGTTTCTTCTTGCATCCATATCATATGTGTATAGAAGCCATATTCAACCTTGTAGCAAGGGTTGAGATCCACATCACCCATGATGATCATTAAGCTCATCAATTGACTACCGATCCTGGGAACCCATACAGAACCTGATTACATTATTAAGAGAATGGTCAAAACATCTCATGATGATTCTCTTCCTCTTTCTAAGAGAATCTCTTAACCATAAGCTTTCTATAGTGTGTTTGATTTGTAAATCCTTTTGTTGAACATCCATCGCTTGTTCATCATTCATCATGATTTTCCCTACAAATCAAAATTAAGTACAGGATTAGTAATACTTCATAATCATCAAATCATATTGACATAATAACCTATTATGCATACATATATCATTTACATAGTTATGCAACTAATTTGACCAATACTTTGGCACAACACTTTCCCATATCTTGTATGCATACAGTGGCTATCTATATGCCTTCCATCTCCACCAGAACATACTATTGAGAGTGTGCACAGTTCTCGGCATGTCAGCAAAGAGGTTTCATTCTAGACAAGCAACAATGGAATGTTTGTCCAACTTACCAATCATATGCACATTAGTAGTATACTATTCAATGCTCTATGAATGTTTATACTCAGCATTATATATATTCTAGGAATACAAATATGCATACAACCTATTACAGGCAATATCATTACTATTTCAAATAACAACTCAAATACTTATCTTTTATGTTTGTGTGGTTGCCTCCCGCTTGAACTTTTGTATGTCTTTTGAACTTCTATTCATTCTGTACCACTGTGCATGCTCAAGAGTCATCCTCATGATCTCATCCACAAACATACACTCATTAGTATATTCTAAATGCTATCAAAACATTATAGTACTAAATAATCTTGAAAATGTATAGTCATGATTATAGTTAATAAACATTAGTATTCAAGATTTCAGGGAAGTCTTCTTTTACTCATGCATATCATCAATCAAGATAAAAGATATAATATGCATAATCCCTTGATTACTAACTTTATGAATAAGCATAACCAATCATTCCAAGTATACTTATATAAGGGATCCTAACACAAGGTAAGATTCATGGGAAACATACCTGGATTAGTATACCTACTTGGTTATGTACAACACACCTAAACAATCTCTTCAATGATTTAGAGATCCTGAGCTAGAACCTGCATGTCTCATAGGTTAAGCATAATATAACAAAGTCATACATACCTCGTAAGTAGAACAAAGATTATCGATGAGTCTTTGTCTTCATGTTTTCATGGTCATGGAACCTGATCTGTCTTTTGTGATGTACCTGAATCTTGTTAGCAGACAACATCAACCTCACACAACATCATAATGCCTTAGTACAATCATAAGTGTCAACACCCTAACCAATGAATATCTTCTATCATGCATTCATAATTTTGTTAAGGTTATACGACAAATCTAAAATCAAAATTGTACTAACTGTAGTAACCTGAAGACAAACATACCATAAACATACCATAAACTTAATCATGGACAAGTATCGAAACATACCTCGATGAGTCATACCTGTCGAGATCGCTTGTATTCTTCTTATGTAAGGCCTTAGGAACTTCTTCACTTATGCAGGTGACCAATCCATCTTCTTCTAGGATTAACCCAATCCACTTGATTTGCAAGAACTGGACCTGGAGCTGGATATGGGTTTGTCAGAGAAACCCAAAAATTCAAACTTTTAATTTCAAACTTCCGAAAGGATAGAGATATGCGCCTTGATGAGATGATCAAACTGGTATATTCAGAATTTGAAAACTGCAAAGTTTTACTCCCCAATTTTGCCTTTGAAACTTTCGAATTCACTGGACGTGACCCTGAACTGGGGTTTGATGAAGCCCACTCTTTTGCCCCATCAAAAGGTTTGATCCAAAGCTCTAAGCTTCTATTTTCTGAGGAGCTTCCAGCCGTGGTCACAGATTTCAAAAATTCCCATTTTTACAGAAGCCCTAATTTTCCACTTTTCTGATCAAAGTCCCGAACTAGGGTCTAATCAAGCCCGGCCTTCTGCCCAACCAAAAATTCTGATCTTGGTCTCTAAATTTCTATTTTGATGAGTAGCATCCAGCCGTGGTCTCCGATTACAAAAATTCCAACTTTCTTCAAAGCCCTAAATTCCGGAAGCCATGAATGAAGGTACCAAAAAATAATTCTGTTTTGACAGAAATATGTACCTAATTGTTTCTGGTGTAACTCCGAAATTTTTGATCCACAGGGTCTGAAAACGTTTTCTGAGATAGCCTGATCTGTTAGCCTTCCATCCTGATAGGTATGACCTCAATTGGATGTTCTGAGAGAGAGTTATGCCAAATGTCGCAACGTGACCTGTTTTGGGAAAATACAGGAGAGCGAACTTGTACGGTGTGCCACGTGTCACTGTTTGACCTTCGGCCTTTGAAATTTTTTTTTGAGATAGCTCGGCCTGTTATCTTTCCATCCTGACAGGTCTGAATGCAATTGGATTCTCTGAGAGAGATTTATGCCAAGTGTCTCAACGTGACCTGTTTATGGGATAATACAGGAGAGCGAACTTGTACGGCGTGCCACGTGTCACTGGTTCAACTTCGGCCTCTGAAAAAGTTTTCTGAGATAGTACAGTCCGTGTACTACCTGTTAATTTTCACGAAATTTCATTTGGAGCTTCCTTGCCCAAGTTATGACCTTTTTCCCAAGGTTACCTGATTTTGACTCAGATCTGGAAGAGACAGAAACCCTATATTGTACAGATCATAAATCACAAAGTACAACGAATTTGAGGTTGTCCTTTGGACACAAGGTACCTGGAGATTTTCGCTTCGTCCTGTAACAATTTCAGATCCGAAAACTTCGCCAAAACGGATTTATAGCGAAATTGCTACGATGACTGGTTTTTGCTATGTAAAACCCTAACCTTCAAATTGTCGTAAGTAAAGCAAGTGTCTTTAGTGCCATACCTTGTCTTCCTTCAGGTTAGCTCTGATTCCATGTTAAAATTCAATATTCTAAGACAGAAAATAGCAGCATTACATTCCATTTCACAATAATAGCATATACAGGATCACTGAAGAAACAACAGGCACAGCATAAACACAAGAGACAGAGATTTATCCTGGGAAACCCTCATGGGGTAGAAAACCCAGCAAAGCTTCCTCAATATAGATGACCAGCAATATACAAAGATGAAACCCTGAGACATGATCTCCTCCTCCACAATAGCAGACCTCTCCTCCACAAGTGCGCTATCCTCAAGTGTGTGAGTGTGTCAAATGAGGAACACACCTCCTCTATTTATACACTACACTGACATGTATTTTACATAGGTACACGTAGGCTCGTATTTAACCAATGGGTTAAATACCCCACTACAACTGACTGGGCCGACCCCTCTAGGGTGGTCTAATAACCCTTTGACCCACATAACACATAAAGGGCCGACCTCCACTAGGGAAGTCTAATAACCCAAGTTACCACATTCTGACGGAGGAATAAACATCTCCGGATATACAATAAGATCTTTACGGAGGAATGAAACATCTCCGGAATAATAAAGTACAATTATAATATTCTTTGAAGTTACAATATCTCAACAACCTGGGTGTTAGCTCGATGGAAAAGTCTAAGTCTCGTTTGGGTGGTAATCTTGGTATTTCCTCGGGAAATACATCCCTGAATTCTACAAGGACTGGGAAGTCTTTGATCTTTTGTTCCCTATTAGATTCTAGGTTTCAGATGTTAACAGCAAAGAGCTTACAGCCCTTCCTGATGCATTTATTTGCTTGTAAGGTAGATATCTATCTTACAGACACTTTCCTAGGGATACCATGAATCATCTTTTGATTGCCTTGGTCATCCTTGCAGAGTAGGGTCTTGTTTGAGTAGTCCAGTAGGACATGGTGTTGTTTTAGCCAATCCATGCCTATAAGTACATCGTACGGTCCTAGGGGTAGATTGTTTAATTCTAACCTAGTTGGAAGACTGTTTAAGTCTATCTCACAAGTTTTAACTAACTCGGAGACCCTTTGTTTGGTACCAGTGGATAGTTGTACTAGCCATGGTTTCTCGTGATGCTCTCAGTTTAACTTACAAGTGTTCACTATCTTACGGGAGATATAACTTCGGCAAGCATCGGGATCTATTAAAATTGAAATGGTAGTGTTAGAGATCTTACCCTTAATTTCCACCATGGTGGCTTGGTGATTTGCCTGCCAGCCATCAAGAGCAACATAAATCCTAGGTCTCTTTCCCATGTCCCCTACTGTAGGTTCTGCTTGGACGTTGTGTAAAACTCCATCCATTTTGTTGGGGCAGTCTCTGTAGTAGTGGGGCCCTTGGCATTTCTAGCAAGAAACGGTTGGTAGAATAGCTTTGGTCCCTTTGATGAAAGCTGGCCTATTGGTCGGTGGTGGTGGTGCATTTGGTTGTGCTTGAGGTTGGTTGAAGCCTCTATTGGGCGGAAAACTATTGTTGAGTTTTCGGAAAGGTGGAGGTCTAAAACCTGGTTTGCGATTGTCTGAGAAGGTTCTGAACCTATCTCTATTTATGTTGATGTTGTCATTCCTTGGTTGTCTGTGTTCATAACACAGTTTTACTTTATGTAAGGTCACATCAAGGGTTTTGGGCATGTCAAACTCTATCTTTTCTCTAAATTTTGGTGGCAACCCTCCCAAGAATTGTTGTATTTTGACCTTCTCATCTTTAATATATGGCACATAGTGCAGCAAGTCCAAGAATTGGTTTATGAATGCTTCCATAGTTAGGGAGCCCATTTTCAACTCATGAAATTCTTTAATTTTCTTCTCAAAGAATCTTTCAGACATAAATTTGTCCTGGAATATTCTGCTGAAAGTATCCCAGGTTATGTCTCTCAGTTCTTGTCCTTTGGTGTGTTTCAAGTCCCGCCACCATCTGGTAGATTTACCATTTAGGTTGTATATGGCTAGTTGGGCTTCCATTTTGCTGGAGTAATTATGTACTTTGAAGTACTTATTAATTCCCAGCAGCCACTCCTCTGCCTTCTACCCCGAGTTAATTTCTCTGTCATAGGTTGGGGCTTTTATCTTTATGAATTCTCCTTGTAGACTATCGTCACTTTTCCTCCTTTTCTTGTAAGGAGGTGGTAAACCTTCATAGTTGGAAGAATTCTTACAGTCCTCTTTTTTCGATTCTGGTGTGTTTTCACCCTGTTCCTCTCCCTTAGGACTGGGAGTTTTCTTTGGGTGAATGTTTCACTTTTTGAAAGTGTTGACTGAGAGTGTGGGTTGTATGTGGGTTTTTTCCCCTGTTAAAGTATGAAGCACAGATTCATTTATAGCTTGTTGTTCTTGTGTTTCTTGCATGTGGTCATCTCTGAAACTTTGGAATTTGGCCTCTAGATTTTGCATGGATTTCATTAAGTCTGAGTTGAGTTCAACCACAATTTCTTGCTCTCGTGGTGGGGAGTTCAGATTTCCCTGTATGCTATTGCCCCCTTCTACATTCATTTTTAGACTGTGAGTGTTCTTGCAATGTTATATAAGCATCAATAACATAAAATCTGTTAGTTCATTTTCACATAAAATAAAATTTTAAAATGTACACTTCCTTTCTACTGTGTAACTGCAGTGGATGTTTTCTAGCGTAATGAGCCCAATAGGTCACTTAGTTTTATAGATGGCCTCCGATACCACTTGTAATGTCCCTAAAAATAGTAAAACTTTAGAAAAAATTCCGATATTGAATTAAACTGGAAAAAGAGATGCAGAATAGTAAATTAACTTCAGCACTGATATGTATCGACTGCACCGATATTTGATTTCTACATTTCAAAGTGTCCTAGTTTCATAAGTATCATGGTTTACTAGTTATAGATCCTTTATCTTTGAAAAGCGTTTTAAATGAAATAAATGTATGAACTGTCACATGTGTACGAATGTGTTTTGAATGTAATAATGTGAATCTCCTTCTTACAGCTGTAAGGGTTTGTGTGCATATGTAATAACTCTAACTGGTAATTCATGTGCAATGGACCCCTAATTGTGGAGGTTGAGGCCCATGACATACTACTAAGTCTTTCAAGGGTATGAGTACCCCGGTAGGGCTACCGAGAGGTAGGGTGTAAGAAATGGAACTTCTAACTTACTTAGCGAGATTCGCTAATGTCTTCAATTTCTATCTATTTACAGGTACTCCTACTACGACGTCCACCAATGCTACTTACTTTATGGTTCCCAGAGTATGAGGTCTTTAAAGATTGGCACCTTCAAAAACTTGAAGGTCATTTGAAATACTTGTGTAACTAATATCCTTTGTTGACTTAGTAATATCCTTGTTGATACTAAGCACTTATGGTCTTTGTAATACTTGAGCATTTATAAAACGTTGTTGATCACTCGTGACTTCACCACTATAGATATTTGGGTTTACAACAAAATACTGTGGTTGTTTGTAGCATTGAATGTGGCACTTAGTTGGCACATGGCCAAGCTACCAGTTGTGCTGAGTGTTTACTCCTGGGGTTCTACACCAACGTAGTGCATTTTCGTAGCTTGCTTCACTTGTTTCGCTGTATGTGCATTGGGGGTTTTCGTGCTCTGGCCTGAGCTCTTTCTCATGGCCAGCATACCTTACATGGCTCTACACGCAAAGATGGAATGGAAGATAACTCCTTCCCTGGATCAAGTCTTACACTTCTTTCCTACTATTTTATTTGGTATGTGTTGATACTAATCCTAGGTTTTGACTCCATGGTGTTTGCTTGTTTGGAAGGTGGTCGTGTGGCATTTTCCTTCTACATGGCTACCAGATTCTAACTAGTACCTTGACTCTGATTTCATCGCTTAAGGCAAGTTCAGGATTCTTCATTCCTTCACTCCTCCTCTCGCCTCTATGGAGGGTACTGATGGTGTATGTTGTGAGGGTAAAATTGTGAACCTGCTTTGGGTTGTACTGTAACACGTTTTGGTTTCCTTGAGGTCGTCGTTGGCTGGACCATTATGTAATGTACCTGTTGGTTTTTGGTTTAATGGCCCTGGAGGGCTTTGGCCATTTAGCTCACTATTAAACCCTGTAATTTTGTAATGATAATACTCAATGTAAAGACTGAGATTTTCGTGCTTATGTAATTTTTTTATAAAATTATATCGTGGATGACAAGAATGGAGAGTATGGCTTTACCCTTTGCTCTCTGCGTTTTCTTATGGTAATGGTAGTTCTCGATTTTGGTGTTTGTTACTGTCGCCTCTATCCAGGTAGTTTGTTGGTTGTATGACTGTGAAAGAGGGAAATTGTGCTCTTGTTTTGTTTGCAATTTTTGTAGACAGAGGTCCCCTCTGACCGAGAAGTGTGGTTTGTATGAATTTCTATGAGCTTTTTGGACCTACAACTGAACTCTGTGTGTTAAATGTAAAAGGCTTTCATTGCTGTTGTTACGATTTAGCTATTTTTAGGGTGTGAATATAATGATAGAAATAAATCGTAACCCTTATGAGATTTTAGCTAAGGGGCTGAGATAAATGTCATTCGGTTCTACATTTCTGGGGTTTGCAAAAGCTAGAAGGTTTTAATGAAGGAATAGGGTAGGGATTCGGTCCCATCACTTGCGTTTGTTTTGGGGTCATGTCTGTATGGTATTGATAATGTTATTCGAAAGCTTGGTGGATAGTAGATTTGGTTCTGCAAAATTTATGCCTTGTAATGCGTTTTGGTTTGCTAAGGATCTATGTAGTGATCCCTGTGTTTTTAAAAGAAAGATGATGAGACCCTAGTTGTGTGTTTCATTTAACAGAGTTTTGTGTGTTTTCTACTATGCTGTGGCAATTTGTAAATAGTTGGGCTTTCAATGTGTTGTTGATGAGAATCGTTCTCTTGACATGCATTTTCAAATTTATAAACGAAGTGTTATTTGTACTAAGTAGATATTTTGCTGACTGTGGGAATCGACCCTTAGAAAAGTTCTATGGTACTTTCGTGGTAGTGGTTTGACTGATTCGTTGATAATGAAAAAGCTTTGTGAAAATTAATGTAACATGCCTTCACTACTTGGTACTTTTAATTCGAAGTCTGAAATCGTTTTCCTGTAAGGGTTAGTAGTTTCGAAATATTCTTAGCCATATTTGTGATACATTGTTGTTTTAATACCCGAGAGAGGGTTTTAGTAGAAACAAATATAAACAGTAATGCAAACAACAATCTTATCCTAACTACATAAGAATTAAGAAAATCGTAGATCCATACATTGTTTCAGAAATGGGAGGATATATATATAAATATAATAATGCTGCTCTGAGGGAGTGATCTTAGTTTATCTGAATATATCAAGAACAGATTTCTAGGTTACGGATTTGCTAGGATGTCTAGCATAGGATAGCTTGGCTAGACCTGCTACACATTCTACTAATCCTAGCTTCTAAAATTAATGTAATCCTAGCTTACAGTATTTTTTGTTCCTATTAGAAAATCTATATTTAAACGATTCAGGATTAAAAAAAAAGGACCAATAGTGTTTGGGTAGCATCTTGTGTTTAATTATTTAACCTCTATTATAACTTGAAATGGAAGATTTATATTTCGTACCTGGTTACTTTGTAACTTGCTCCCTTCCTGTAGTAACTTGCACACTAAAAAAATAATTAGTGTAGAGACTTCTGAGCTTAGCTAACCTGTTAGAATGACTCCTTAACTGGATAACTTTGGGACTACCATGTTCCTCCCAACCTTGACCCTTGAACCATTTCCTAGTTCTATATGGATCCCCCTTAGCTTGGTTTCAACATGCAATGAGAGATAGAGGCCCTAGGTCCACTGCTGGTTTAGATCTTAGAATTATTAGGTGAGGATGATTCAGTTTCTTGGATTACCATAAGAGAATGATAATAACCACGAATGATAGATGATCCCCAAAACTTGGGATCTGCCCTCTTTATATAGGGGAGTCCTGAATTAGGACTCTTGAAATATTTAGTTTCTTTAAATTAAATAATTAATATTTGAAAGATATTATTTAATTAAATACCTGGTCCTTTTGAACTAGGACTTTTCCAAATGTTTAACTATAAGTGATTTTGATTTATGCTCTCAATAATAATTATAATAACAATAATTATATTTTTACTTAACTATTAATACATCATTTATAATATTAAATAATGCATAAATCATATATACTAATTATATTCCATAATTAAATAATGACACCATTATTATTAAAGCTCTTAATAACAATATTAGCCTTGAAGCGCTTATACATGTTAGTCATAAAAGACTACTGGTAATTATCTTTTATTTAGTTATGTGTCCTCACATGATACTTCTTTTCTCTTAACTTTTAAGGACAAGTTCCAATTCTTTGGATTTTCTTGGTAAGCATGGATAGGCACCTCTAGTCTCTCTCTTTGCATGTTGGATTCCCTCGTTTAACATGGTAGTTCCCGTAGTACTTGATGATAGTTAAAAGAGAAATCATTTATTCAAATAAAATAAGTGTGATGAAAGTAAAAGTGCTATTCAGAGTCCTTCTGACTCAACACTTTGAGATCCAGTAACCTTGAGTGCTCTTCAGAGCCTTTTAACTCAACACTCTCACATGGGCGTTACGCTAGTGAAATTCCAGAGCCTTTGCTCAACACTAATTCTAGAATGCGGTTGTGAGGCACATCTAGAATATTTAAGTTGCCTCGGATCTGGTATTCGTTTATCAAGCTTGGAGTGCTCCAAGGCTTAGGCCCAACACTCAATGTATCTTAGGGCTTACTACCAGTACATAAACATTCTTCTAGGTACATCGGGGCTTATGCCCAATACATAGGTTACATGTGTGTTTCTGAGTCCACTTTAAACACTCTCATAAGTCAAATCATGTAAAATCATAGCTCTGCACAGTAAGTAACAAAAGATCATCTCAATATATTAGGGTTTGTACCCTTATCAATAAGTGAAGAACATCATTAAAACATTGGGGCCTTCTCGCCGAGTATATACTCAAATAAAGAAGTCAGTCAGGGTCCATGCCCGATATGTCGATATATATATAAAAGAATAAATGATAGGTGCTAGGGCTCATGCCCAATACTCAAAATAAAGCATAAGTGTTGGGGCCATGGCCCAATATAACAACAAAATAGTTAATCCAAAATTCGGGATAATACATTGTTGAATGGATCGTAGAACCAATATATTTTATGATACTTACCCGTAATAGTTGTATGTATATAAGTGGTACTTTACTCCTGCAATGAAGGTCACGCTAAATGTACAAATGACTCTATAGATTATATGTTCACTTCTATAATTTTAGTTATGCCTCATCTTGGTTATGGAATTTGTAGTTGCCCACACCAATTCGACCCTGTAATGTATTTGTGAAAATGAGTAGAAATTTAGAATCTAAGGATTATGTTAACTTTTACAATAAGGAATTAAGATTACAAATTCCCTCGGAGTACCCTGAACCCCAACTCAGAAGCCCCAACTAAATGCGATCTGAAGCATTGGACGAGTAAGCTATGAATCGTTGTTGAGAATTCACTATAATCTGGGATTCCGTATGTTCTACGCAGGAGAATTGAAGATTACCAGCATGCCAGTTTGTAATAATCGACGAATGATAAACTGTACATTTTAAATCTATATCTATGCAGCACATAGTCAATCATCCAGAAAGATTAATTTTCGTTCCGGGTACTATTGATCTGAAAGTGTACGTTGCTTACTAGTTTTCAGTATTATAATTTGCATCAAATTTTACATTTTGTTCATCCTGGCCTACTGAACCAGAGTTAAGTTTAATACAGAGGAGTTTGAAAAATTTAAGCTAATATGTGCATTTAAGGAGCCTCTCCTTTAGGCATCTCTCTTATTAACATGTTTATCCCTGTATGTATATTGGGAAAATAAGAATAAAATAAAAATGTAACAGTGGCGCAGCCCTAACTCCATCCCCAATTGTTATCGATTATAGCTAATGATAGTGTGGATGTGTTGATAGGAAGAGGGCACAGCCCAAACCTGTAGAAGTTACACCTGTAATTATATATATATATATATATATATATATATATATATATATATATAATCTTTCACCTGCTAACTTAGTAAGAGTCGTAGGGGGCGCGGCCATAGCAGGCACAACCCTAGACCTAACTTTAATTATTTTTATGTAAAGAATGCAGTTAAGCTCTGTAATGGAGCATTTATAATCATATTTTTGGTGCTTGTTCATTATTAGAGAAATTGCAGCTCTGTCCTATTTAATGAAATATACAAATTTTACTGGCAACCCATTGAGGAAGGCGCGGTTCCCAAATCTGGCGAAAGCAAGATTTTCTGCTTCTCTACTTTTGGTAGATTTAAATTTAAGTAATTGTTAAATGATTCAAAAACAAGTCTATCCGTAAAATAAAATATGTTTTTCTATTTTTTAGATAGAGTAACATAAAGCAAATTGTTTGAGGAAAGCTCGCATGGCTTTTAGAGCCTTATGTATTTTGCTGTAAATCAAATTTGTTTATATAATTCCAATTATTAGGAAGGGCTTTATTTCATGCCATTTCCAAAATCTATGTACAAGCTTTCTGTAATTGCTTAATATAATTCTGTTTTGCAGAAAAGTAGTTGAGTAAATGGAAACGATATAATAACATTATTTGGAAATGAAATAATTGCTTAATATATTTGTGTTTTGCAGAAAAGGAGTTGAGTAAATGGAAACGATATAATTATATTATCTGGTTAGATATTATATATTGTGGATAATGGTTAAAGTAATCCTTGGTAAATTTCATTAAGTTTTATTTAATTTAAAATTTGTTAGGGATATTGTTTAATATATCTTAGATAATAGTTAAGATAGTATTTGATAAATTTCATTAAATTCTATTTAATTTACATTTTGTTATGGATATTGCTTATTATATTTTAGATAGCAGTTAAGTGATATTTGCTAAATATCATTAAATTTATTTAATTAAGATTGTTTACTTTTATATTCATAAGATATAGATGTATGTATTATTCATATCAACGTATAGTTAGTAATATATAATTATTTTATTATTATTGTGTTATTACATGAGTTATCAATTAGAAATGTAAATAGTTGCATTAGACTTAGTTTGGGTAAAATAGGAATATACAATGTTATGGATTTTTTTAAATTAAATTTCTTAATTTTATGAACTTTTGGAGTATATTGAATTAATAGTGTAATTAATTGTAGTTGTATTTTATGTTGGATTTTGTAGTTCATTCTTAGTAAAATTATGCAGAGTAATAGGGCTTGTGGTAATTGTTAAGAATGGCGTAGTGAAGTAGTTTAACAAATTGATTAAGTAGATGAAATTGTTTAGTTAATATATATATATATATATAATTGCTTAAAAAAAAAAATTGTGTCGCAAGAGGCAATACACAAAGACACATTATTATGATCTTTTATACAATCTAGTGGTGTGAGCTCTACTAAGTCATTGAAGGGTGCATGGAACACTTATCTTTATTGGGAAATAAAGAAATAATCTAGCTCGTGATATAACTATGATGTGTTCAATTATGTCATTAACTCATGATACATTCTTTAATGATAACTTGGATATTGTAGGTGAAAAAAGATTAAATGAAAACAATCATTAAACAAAATGAAATAATAAATATATTAAGAACATCACAAAAGTTGGTAATCCTTGTTATTTCAGTTTTCCCTATTTTTGGATGGACTCATTTCACAACCTCTATTCCTAAAATTGAATCCTAACAACCTTTCTTCTAACCGACTAAGCTAGCAACTGGTATACTTGTAGCTAACTTAAATATGGGCCTACGATAGCAATATCTCATTTTTGGAATGCAATTTTTTTAAACATAAGTAAAGGATATCCATCATTTATGCTAGCAAAAAATATCTAACCATGAGTTCTATTAATAGTGAAACCAACCATGCTATGGAAGATGTGCCATAAATAAATTTTAGATAATTGGTTTCGCTTAGTACAAGATGGCATATAAAAATATTGTATCAAATATTAAGTGTGCGTGATATTAAGTGTGCGTGAGCCAATCTATCGCAACACATCAGTTTGCTTATAAACTCACACTCATCAGACTAATTCTTATATTACAATCACGTAAACATTCAAAAGAAGATTCAGGAAAAAGTGATTCAATTATCGATGGGAAGGGGAAGGTGCAATGGATTGGACCAATTGGAAGTGGCTATCAATACATAAATATTTTGGAGGATGAATGCAAAAATATAGGCAAGGAATGGAGTATTGCATAAGTACTCCATTCATAAATTGATCCAATGTTTATGAATGAATGTAGTATAAATCGAGAAAAGGAACAAGGTTCACTTATTATATAGCAATAACAAATTATGTCTTAATCATGTCGTAATCTTGGGCTCTCGCCTAGCATGGAAAGTTAATGATGATGATGAATTCAATGCGAAAATTAGGTATGGTAACCAATTTGGATGCACAGGGATATTTATGTATATTGTTGGTGAATATTCTATATAATCAAAGTAGGCACTTTTTATATGATGTCTCATTACTATAATACGATCACTATAGCAAATTTTTTACAAGGATAGAAGAGCATGGCATAAAATGGATGATGGTAGACAAATTGGTGGCCCATTCTCACATATTATCAATTAGTGTAATTATGTTAGTATAGGTTGAAGATATATTTGTGTAGTTAAAGAATCTAATTAGTGTTTCATATATAGTGAAGTTTTGTTAATCATCCTTATTCAAGGAAAAAAAGTACAAAAAAACTTAGATCGATGGTGGTGAGAGATATGAAAGTTAAAAGGGTTAATCAAGACATATTTTTTATGTCTAGAAATCTTTATGAATTATTGATCTCGGATATCCTTCATAAAAGACTAATATGACGACCTTGTAACAATGTTTTTCACAGGTTTCTTATTGGTGGTTAGTTCAAGTATATTGTGGTTGAGAAATGAGGTTATATTTTAATGAGCTTTTACCACTACTTTACAAGTGTTGTTATGAATCCAATACTATTTTTAGCTAACACTAAGATCACTCGAAAGAAAAAATTCTTAAGTAAGTTGAGACTCTATAGATTGATTAATAAATGCCTACGGGATGTTTTTATGATTACTTGTAAGGTAATCTTAGATTAATAATATTTAAATTATCCACTTTCTTTGTCTACCCATCAACTCTATTTTCTTTTAGGATTCATTTATGAATCAAATAATTAGGCCATGTTTTGTGTACCATTAGTTCTCCTCAGTGGAGAGAGGTGTGACTAGTTTAAATAGAGGTATAGCTAGTGAGGAAAACTAATTTGATCATATATTGGATGACTGGTGATGGATACTTCCAAAACTTGGGATTGATTGTAAATATGGATAAGATATAGGTATAGAGAAGTTCACTTAAATTTATCTCATTCAAATATGTTCTTAAAGAGAAATACACTGGAAGATTAGTTTTTCAAAATAGGGTTGTTTATATAATTTGGGTTGTTGAAAATGCACAACATTAGGGAAGGCATTCAAACTAAACACCAACTACTTTATTTCTATAGATTTTTCAAGCTTAAAATTATGATATGGGTTTGGGGCTTTCCATAACAATTTTAAGTAAATTTTGATATAGGTTATGTAATGGAAACACATCTTAATCAAGTATTGGTTTATAGTTTATTGAGGCAAAGGTTTTTTTTATCCGAACCATGATCATGATCATGACAATTTTAATACTTTCCTTCATGCCACATGCACTTTATAAATAATAGAGGTTTGTCATGTGAATATTATGCACCACGGTAGTTTTAATATTTTCCTTCATGCGACATCCACTTTTTAAATTTGTTTCTAAAACTTAATCTTTGAGATAAAGATATTATAATTTTTCCCTTGTTTTTTTAATGTGTATGTGTGTCTATGTGAACATGTGTGTCCTTCTCACCAAACTTCAAATTCCGTTTATGTGTGTATATATACACATAAATAATTCCTCCCCAACAATATTCAAATGTCACTCATGACATGCTTTAATGTGTGTTATGCACGTGTGTATATTTTTATTTAAAAATTTTAATTTATAATTTTTTTATATTCATCATAAAAAGGTAGAACGTAATATTATGCTTTTGTAATATTTTTTTAATTTAGTTATTTAAAAAAATAAAATAAAAATAAATTAACATTATTTATTTTTGCGAACTATCATACTAAGGTATGGTATGGGTTCCTTCGATTTGTGTTTTAATGTTGGATGGAAAGAATGATTTTTCGGACAATAGCAGAACTGTCATTAGAGTCACATGAAGTGTTGAAGGGCTACAAACCCTTCACAAAAAACTAACATAGGATTCCCTAAAAACATTCTTGATAGTAAACAACATCCTCTAAAATCATATACTCTTTTAGTGCTTCTATTTGGTTTAAATGGTATTTATTACATTATAATCTAAACCATGTGAGGTTAAACCAGCATAGATCCATCTTAAACCCATATCTATTAAGCACCGAGAGGGATCCAATTTCTTGAGGTGTATTTATTTTTTAAATTTAAACTCAAGAAATTTGATCTCTCTTGATTGATAGATCCGGGTTTAAGTTTTAAATTTTTATTTTATAAACGAACATCTATTTTTTAATTACTTTTCATAATATTTTATTTTATGAACCAACATGGATTTTTTTTAAATACTTTCGATAATTTTTTTTATGAGTGAATTTTTTTAATTATTTTGTTAGTAACAAACATTACATCATGAACTTTACAACATCTCCCCCATACTTACTTTACTTATTTTTACTTTACTTTACTTTACTTACTTTTTTTACTTTACTTTACTTTACTTACTTATTTTTACTTCTTTTTACCTGCAATCACTTTTTATGTTTTATTAGATGTAATGCTACATTTTTATGTTTTATTAGATGTAACGCTACATGACCCCATCATGAGTTGTAGAGCACTTTGTTTCACTGGGTGCAATTACAAAAATTGTCAATCATCATCTACAATTGTTTCTTTGTTCAAAACATTAACAATACTTTAGAAAACAAATATTTAAATTATTAAAAATGTTTCTTTATTTAAAATATTTACAATTTTCTTAAAAAAAAAACAATATTTAAGTTTAATATAATAAAATATAATTAATTATTTATTGTGTTTCTACATTTCTTAGTGTATTTAAATTCTTTAAATAGTCATGTTTGATTAATTATTTATGTTTTACTTATTTATATAAAATATAATTAAATATAATATGTATTTTTTTTATTTGATAATTCTTTTTAAAATAAGTATAGATATTTTTTTAAGGTTTTTGTATTTTTTATTTTATTATTAAATAAAAAGAATTTACAAATAATATGTTTTTTTTAATATTAAATGTTGTTTCTTAATTTTACTATTTCTAATCCATTTCATCCATAATACTTATAGTGAGTTAATTTTTTGTGTGTCGATATACCTTATTTTCCTTCTCTAGATTATAATTATGAAGTAACATAATGTTTCTCCTTCTAATGATATGATATGATATTTGTTTCCATATTGAAAAATGATAACAAAACTATACTACTGTAACATGGTTTCGATGGATAGTTTTACCATATTAATAAAATAACATTAATTCCAAAAAAATACAATGAAACAATTTAAAAGGCTAAAAACCTTATCTCAAGTGAAAGGAAAAAGACAAACAATCTATGTTATGTGCATGGCTTAATTTTTATAAGCTCCATATCATTTTCATAGAATAGATATCTCCACACAATAATTCCAATGATAATTGAAATAAAATTCAAAGTCACTTAACTCTAACAAAAAACAACTTAAAAGGTTTCAGCACTACATGTGATATTAACAAAATTTGTTTAGATATCTAAATGTTATTGGAAATTATATTTGTGAATTTCCAAAAATACAATATCAATATAAATTGTTTTGCCATTTTTATTTAGTTTTCGTAATCTTTCATTATCAGTGTTTCATAGATTTATAAATAATCTAAATAATATTGGAGATTAAGATTCCATGTTTCACTTTGATATTGTTATTTATTTTTGGATTATAGTAAAACATTTTAGCAAAATAGATGAAACAAAAATCATTGTGGTTAATATCATTATGTCATGCTTTGCAAGCAACCTACATGAGTTACAAAGAGGTTATCAATTCAATGCTTAGGTTATCTTGAGAGGGGCATGACTGGAACTTATGTATTTCCTAAACCCTTTATCATCGAATGTGGGAATTCATCATAATAATACTTACATGGGTTTTAAACCGATGATGAAATTAATGAAAATCCTATAACAAGGCACCCCTTCAACAAGGCACCCCTTCAAGTGATAGGCATGAGAAGCCTATACACAAAGGTATCCCACCAATGGACTCTCTATCACTCAACTTAAGCACTCATCATAATGACATATTCATGCTGCATAAACCCTTGGTGATATGTATGATAAGCCTATCCATAAAGGTATCACTCAAGGGATGGGACTAAAAGGTGTATCAAATAAGAGAATCCTATCCACAAAGGTGTCCCATGGTGACAAGTTTTAGAAACTTATTTGCAAAGATCCTTCATGGATTTGAACTCACAAGTTCTTAATATTATTCCAAAGACTGTCTACAGTGTCACCTGCTCTTGTGATATACCATATATTGGGGAAACTGGACGCTCTATCCAAGCAAGATTCAAAGAATATTGCATAGACATTAGACATGATCATCATAATAAATCAGTACTAGCTAAACATGCCCACCACTCACGCCACCACATACGCATTGAAGAAACAAAACTCATCGCTAGGGAGGAACATTATAGGAGGAAGATCAGGGAGGCCATTGAGATAGAGAAGGTCCCATCAAATTTAAATAGGGATGTTGGCCTTAAGCTTAATGAGTGTTGGTGCCCCGTAATTTTCCATCTCAAAGACAATAATCCACATACAGAAAAACAATAACTCTAAAAATCAACCAATGAATTGATCATTTTAATAAATTTAATTGAAAATTTATAAACCCTAAAAAAATTTAATCCTCATAAATAAAATATTTTAAATCTTATAAATATTACATTATGAATTTATTAATAATTTAACAAACCAAGTTTAAAAATTACAGATTTATGTTTCTCCAACTTTGGTTAGATAAATTTATATAACTCTTTCAATATTAATTATTATTTCGATTACTGGAGATTCAGTTTAAACTTAGGAACTTTAATACAAGAATTATCTAACATAAGATGATTATTAAAATTATTATTAATAATAATAGAAAATTTAATCATTAGTATTAAAAATTTTATTCATTAATATTGACATTCCATTAAACTACTTGTTAAGCCTTATATTAAAATTATTAAAAATAATTGTTATTTCAACAATTAGAATTAGGTAACATTTTAAAATAAAAAAAGTTTTTAAACCTTATTAATAGTTATTTTAAGTTTAATAGTAACTTTTAAATAGTAAATTTAATTAATTTAATTTAATTTAAAATAATTTACTAACCATAGGCTTTTATACTTTACTCTTAAATTAATAAAAAACTAATTAGTAAGGAATTATTAAGAACTAATTAAAAAAGATTAAAACTATTAAAAATTAAAATAAAAAATTCGCATGTCGGCAAAAACCTTTTTTTTTTTTAAATGAATCTCAAACTTATTAAATGCTATCTTCCATACCTAATTTAAACTGTGAGATACTCTTTCCTCATGATGAGTCCTACTTTGTCACTAACGCACTCTTCCTCTCCACCATCTACATTATTCCAAAACACAAACATAAAAATCCTATTCATAAAAAAAGCCACATAATGATAGGTTTTAAATTTTTTTTTATAAAAATTGCTTATAAATTTGAACCCACCACTTTCTAAAACACAGAAAGAATTTGAAGAAAAAATATAAATGACTTAAAGTAGATTTAGATTGCATATATCTTTTAAGAATACACACAAAGATAAACTATAGCATTTCACTATATATTTGAATCATTTCCAATACTATCTTTCTCTTAACTAACTTAACATAAATATACTATAATGTTCTCCCTAATTTATACGATCCCAATTACTACTTCATGAATGTAACGTTGTCCAATATTTTTAGCCTTATGTTTACAATTAAAGAGCCATTTACAATATAAAATTTAATATGAAGTTCGCCACTTGAACTTGATACATTCGATATGAAGAAGTTGTGTCACTTGATATCATACATGATATAAATATTATAATAAAAGTTAAATGTATATATACTTTTAATGAAATATAAAAATTATGTTAATATAAAGTCATAATATATTTACAAATAAAATAAAATGGTTTATAATAATATGTAAATAAATTTTACTTTTCTTTTTTACATGATAATAAAATGGTTGATAATGATACTCTTTAAACTACTAAAACCTATTTGATCTATTGAATTTTAATAGGAGAGAGATTATTTGGATTGCGGTAAAATTTTATTTATATGAACAAAAATATTAGATAAAAGCATTCCTAGGTGGTCATAGTTTTAGCATGTTAGAGGAATATGGAGGTTTTTATTGTAGCAAAGATTATGAAATTGTAGTCGAATGTGGTTGTATACAGGGCACTTTAAGAAAAAGTGACTTTCATTCTCAAAACTCATAGTCTCACAAATGTGGAAAATCCTTTCCACCCACATTGTTTTAGGAATTATCCAGCACCTTCTTACACTGTGATGCTCATGGGAGTTCATTCTTATCTTTGTTATATTAATAATCTTCTTCGAATTCGTTAAGAGAAAGAGATACTTTTGATTTTCAAGATTACGGATAATGACCTCCTTATAGTATCTTAATTTTCTTTGAACCTCTAAATCCTTTTCGTCCCACATTTTCTCTTTAAACTTGGATGTGATAGTGTTCGTAATGTTGTTTCTATTTTGTAAAGTGACATTTTTGTTAATCTCCAATGATTTAACGAAGCCATGATGTCTTTATGCTAACCTCTCTTGAGTCACGGATGGTCTTGACTAGATTTTAAAGAAATTTTAGGGAGTCTTTGGTCCCCTATATTATTTATCCTATGCTTGTATATCAGGTACCCAATCATAGCGACGCTTTCAATGGCAAAAGACCCACTTCTATAAGGAGACTAGGATAGCGCATATTATTTTAAATTTGAGGTTGTGTGTAATAAAACGCTTTTGAATTTGCTCAATTTTTCTTCAGGATTTTCTAGAGATGCTACAACCCCAAACTTCACAATCGCACAAGATAACAAGAGTGATGAGAGTTTCAAAAAGAAACTTATTTTTATCCCGCATCACAAGCAAAATAAGCTTCCCACCCTCAGTTAATTTTTTTCACAATGCTATAGTTCCAATTTGTAAGAGGACACTACCTCCAACTTACTATTGTCATATACACCAGCATAGATCCATCTTAAACCTGTATCTATCAAGCACCCAGAGGGATCCAATTTGTTGTGGTGTATTTCTTTTTTTAAATTTAAACTCACGAAATTTAATCTCTCTTGATTATAGATCCAGTTTATGTTTTAAGTTTTTATTTTATAAACGAACATCTATTTTTTAATTACTTTTCAAACTTTTACTAATGTTACTAGGCCGACATGTTACAAATGTTACTAATGTTACATCATGTTACAAGATCTCTCCCATAATATTCACTATCACTATTATTTTTTACATCACATTACAAGATATCTCCCATACTCTGTTATAGAATGCGTCTCAGTGCAAAAATGAGCATAAGTCTCTTTATTGGAATGGATAACAATAACTTTAGTTTTTTTCTATGTTAACCATCATACCAATATTAGTACATAAATCATTGAGAATTCTTAATTGCTTAGCAAGGTTACATGGACACCTTGCCATCAGAACAATATCATCAACATAAAGAAGGAGGATAATGACTATTCTAGCTAAGATTGCACTAGCACAACCTACTTGTTCTAAATAACCTTCCATCTAATCGATGTATATGCCATAACCTCTTTGTATTGCAACGAGCCTAGATCTAAATCCTAGGCTCTATCAAGCGCCAAGAGGGATCAAATCTCCCGAGGTGCATTACCTGGAGAGCTAGAGAGCTAAATTACCTGTTCGTTAGCAGATCCGATTCTCTATTCTTTGGTTCAATGTTTTCTATATTTTTTTACGTTGTTTTGATTTCCATTATATAGCCATTGATTTCGAAGGTGTTTTTCAAATGAAAATATTCGTCATTAAAAAAACATGTTACATCGGTTACATGTTACAAGATCTCCCCCATATTATTACGTTTTATTTTTACATTTTATTATATTCGACAAACTTTACATGTTACATCCGTTACAAAATCTCCCCCATACTCCCCCATACTAAACTGTATATATAGAGCGCCTCTCAACCCAAAAAAACATTGGTTCGTATTAATATTATTCTCCGCAATGTAAGAAATCATCAGCCCTGTATAATATTTTCTTTAAATAATTGGTCGCATTATTACATTGTTTTGACGGATACATTTATTTGAGATATACCTGGTATTGCTAAATCGATTTAGAAATCCATGGATGACAATATTCGGCTACATAGACCATGAATATGGAAGATAGTACCATCGTTTATGGCTTGTTCTGACGTAGCTAACCTTTTACCAGTAGAATTGAAGGCAGTACAATGAAGGAATTGGTACACTGATGAATAAGAATCACACAGATGTAGCCTCATAACTAATTAGAACTGTTCCTGGACAGCATAAACGCCGGCTCGTCAGGAAAGAAGTCCTGAACAATATAATTACTTGGATCTACACAGAAATAAACCTTCTACGTCACCATACCATCGACTAAATAGTATTTAACGAAAAATTTAAACCTTCTTTACATAGGGATTGGTCATTGTGAGAATTTAATTCTTTACATAAAGCCAAACTGTGCTAATGAATGCAGAAAACCAGGAAGCAAAGTAAACGGCCACCTGGTTTGATCAGTTGTCAATCCGAGCATAGCGGACACTACCAACCGCAAATCACGCTTATTCACCAATACACCTTCAGTTAATTATTTTCGTCTCTCAGACGCTAACTCCCAACAAATGTCTTTACATTTTTCTTCTCCTTCCATTCTTCCAAAACAGCCTACGGAAATGCGTCAGCTGCCACAACATTGCGCACACAAAATGCTATCAGAGTTTAATTCTTCGTTCTATGCCACATCATCACATCTATCAAATTCATGGCCATAACAAAAATAAAAACACAAACTCAAAAGATCTGATCAAATCATGACAGATGAAGTAGGAATTCTTTTCAGATCTAGATTCTTACTTTCATGATCAGACAAACCATAAGAGAAATTCATGGAAATATTACGGAAGTTTGGTTCTTGTGATATGCAGCATTTGGGTTACCTTCACTCCATCAGGCAAAAAGATTGCAGAGCTTCGAAACGTTTTTTCAACGACATCCCCTGCAAATAGATAGATTCCTCAGGTACTTGTATTGCATTAATACAACGGCGTTCTATATTCAGAGTTTATTTAACTTTAGAATACCTTCTCAACGGAATTTAAAAGATATTTTATTCTACTCTAATGACCTAATAATTATCAGATTAAGAAGAGAAGCCCACACTGTCTGTGTTGACATTCTCAATGTTAGTTTCAGTCACAAACCTAAAAGACTCCGGCATCGGATGACAGAATTTGTTTCGTGTTACAACGCTTTTACATCCTTTTACCTCGATATCACCAAGGCTTTCGGCTGCTAGCTGTAGATTCTGTTCTATTTTTGATTCGCTTTCTATAACCGCATTCTGCATATCCTAAAAAATAGACGCGTGAATAATTTCAATGAAATTGAAGACATTATAGAAGGTACATTGTATCAAAAGGAAATAAATACCAGTTATACTATAGCAATGGATCTAGACTGACAGCCTCTGCGTTTCTATAATCTTCTCTAGACACACATATATAGATTACAGCCTGTGCATCAATTCGTTAGTCACATAGCTATCTGCTTATACAATTTGAAATATTAAAAGGCTCCTGTAAATCTTAAAGCATACGTCTAGGCTGTGGTCATCAGAGCTTGCCGTGTCTTGAAGCAATAGAGCATCCTCATCTTCTTCCACCTTTCTTGATTTAGACTTTCTGAGATTCACATCCGCTGCTGAACATGAAGCAATAGATTCCAGATCATCGTGTTTATCCTGAACATCGCGTCTTTTTCTCGAAACTGAGCAAAATGATCCGGCAGCCTGTTGTCCCTGCCCAAACTCAAGATCCGTCAGAGGCAGAAGGAGATTTTGCGGACCAGACGAAGCATCCGAATCCATGGAAGAGCCCTCCTCGTTACCTGCAATGCTCGAATCAGGATCGTTTTTATACTTCGAATTTTTTGTTTGCTGCTTCTCGATATGAATACCGCTGGAAATTTCTCTACTCCATCTATCTACACACAAATCAAAATACATCGTCCACCCGGACTGAGAGATCTCGTCAGACATAATTTCGCAGAAGTAGAATTCAGCTCTGCAAATTTCGAATAGCGCGGTTTATGTTTGATCCACCACTCATATTCGCCACTCAAAGCCCTCTATAACCATAGTGCATTTCACAAGAGACCTTCGGTGAAAGCCAGCTATAACCATAGTGCATTTCACAAGAGATCTTCGCTGAAAGCCAGCTATAACCATAGTGCATTTCACAAGAGATCTTCGCTGAAAGCCAGCTATAACCATAGTGCATTTCACAAGAGACCTTCGGTCCAAACGGCAGAGACTGCTAGAGCTACTTAACATCGTGAAAAAAACTGGTATTAACATTTTCCCGCCTCTCTAGTATTCTCTTTATGATTTCTTTACATCTAACATCGGATCCCATCGTTTTCTCCGGATAATTTCGAGTGTTTCCGATTAAAATTTTCGCTAACTGACAATTTGCATCGCAGAAGTTCCAGTCACTCTTTATACGTTCACACGTGAAAATTCTGTCGAGGCGCAGGTGTTTGGTCCCAACATCCTATGAATATCTTCTGTCCAGGAACAGTTGTTTGGTCCCACCATCGTCATTGATGGAATACATAGCATCAACTACACAACTTCATCATTGATGGAATACATACAAATGAATACACACCTTCATCGAGTGAATATTTAGCGATGAATACATACAAATGAATACACACCTTCATCGAGTGAATATTTAGCGATGAATTATCCTGCAGTTTAAATGCGCGACGATTTCACTCATTTTCGGTGAGTTTATCTAGCATAAATTCCTTTAGCCATGAATTATCATGTAGGTTAAATGGGACGAGTTTATTCATTTTTGATGAATTTATGCTACCACGATTTAGACCAGCATAGATCCAAATCTTAAGCTTTATCAAGCGTAGAGAGGGATCAAATCTCCCGAAGTACAAACTTTTTCTGGAATAGCTCCTTAAGTACAATATCTCAGCCACCTAATCCTAAGCTTTAAAGTATCTAGTTTAAGTCTTATATTTACTTTTTACTTTGTATTATTCTTTTTTGTTTATGACCGACATAATATTTATCACCTGATCCTAAGTTCTAAAGTATCTAGTTTAAGTCTCATATTTACTTTTTACTTTGTATTATTTTTTTGTTTATGGCCCACATAATATTTATTACTTTTTACTTTGTATTATTTTTTTTGGTTTACTTTGTATTGTTTTGTTACTAGACAAACACTCACATGTTACAAGATCTCCTTCATACTGGACTGTAGAGCACCTCGACACAATAATAAAAAATTTAACACTCAAATCTTATTTATAAATTTTATCTAAAAAATATTTAAATTTCAAAAACTCAAACCCATTAAGAAAAACAAAATTTAACAGTTTCTAAACCATTATAATTCTTTTAGATTTACAAACAGATTACCATGTTAAATTGAACCACAACCTTACAGAGGAGTATTCGAAAACAATCCACAAAATTATGTACATTTCTCCAAAAAAAACTTAACTTTTGACAATTCCTATCTCAATAAAAAAATGTTAAGTTCAAATCCAAGTGACTTTACAAATAAAAGTAAATTTTGACCATTCATATCTCACTTAAATACATTCATGAAGTTGTAATGAAATTTTGATAAGAAAATGAAAAATTATTCAAAATTAAAGACAACCATAAATCCATCTTATATCCGATTTTATCAAACATTTAAATCCGAATCTATCAAGTGAGAGATCCAATAGGTGTATTTTTGTTTTCAAATTGAGAAATTTGATCTCTCTCTTACTTTAGAGTCAAGTTTAAGTTATAATTTTGTATTTCATAGATTACATGGATTTTATACGTTACTTTCTATAATTTTTTATTTTATGAGTTACATAAAAAAATTTAATTACTTTTTATTTTTAATAATGTAGTGTTACATTATGTATTTGGCAACATCTCCCTCATATTCAGTTGTAGAGCACATCAATCCTCTGACTAAAATTAAATGTATATAACAACTTTAAAAGGAATACTTAAATCTAAGTACATTATATTAAAAAAATATATATATATGAAAAGTTTTATAGTTAGTCAAATATAGGGAAAACCCAACCCGCAATAAAACAAAGTATCCATGTTTATCATCACTCCGGAATTAGAAATCCTTTAGCTTTTGACCATTCCTATCCCAATTAAAATTGTTAAGTTCAAATACAAATCACTTTACAAATAAAAGTAAATTTTGACGATTCATATCTCACTTCAATACATTATTGAAATTGTAATGAAAATTTGATGAGAAAATGGAAATTTTCCCAAAAATTAAAGATGAAATTCATATTAACTTTAAAAGCAACACTTAAATCTAAATACATTATATTAAAAAGAGAAAAATATGAAAAGTTTTATGGTTGGTCAACTATAGGAAAACCCAACCAACAATAAAACAAAATATCAATGTTTATCATTAGTCTCGATTTAGAAGAATGATAGTTTAAACAAGTACTCCATATCTATAATATTTTCAAAATGTAACTATTACTGCTAAACTAATTCTTAACATTGTTGGAGATATTATACCCTATAGCTACAAAGAACATCTTATGAGAAAATTTCTTCATCATCATAAATTGATATAAAAGGCACCTCATAAGCATAATTTGGAAGAGTGTCATTCATCGCTCTAGTTTTTGTTGTGCAATGGCTAAGAGTATCTTTGACCAATAGGCTCATTTGTCCTTGTAGTTGATGAAGATACTCTTGCATATCATCCAATTGAAGAAGAATCTCCTTCCCTTCCTCCTCCTATTCCAAGATCACTTTCCGAAGTAGAGATTTAATCTACGAGTAGAGCCAACCTTTCTTACAAAATTTAGTCTTCCTAGTCTGGGAATCGCCAATATATGCTAGCCAAGGAGAAATATCCTGAAAAATATCTTCCTCCTTGGTTACCTCTTGTTCTTTATTTACACACTCCTTAGCTTTACCAAGCATCCATTGAATATGAGAAGAGGTCTGGAAAAATCTATTCGCTAAGTCCTCTACCTCGAGCATTACTTGGTGACAATGACTAAGCCCCTTCCCCTTTTGATCCCCTTGGATCCTGGTAACTGATGATTTGGAAACCATCATATATGGAAGAACTGATGACCGTTGAGCTATTGAAACCACAATCCCCCCATGGAGTTGGCTAGTGACATACTAATTGTAAAGCATTAATGATGAGTTGCAGACCCAATACTTGCCAAATAACAAAGGTGTCGACTATGTGCTAAGGTAGAGAAGTCTCCATCATCGACTTACCCTTTCCATTACTGCAATCCATTCACTGTTGCATCCTGGTATAGAAGATGTACTTCATCGGTGTACTTAGGATGGAAAGCATGACAAATAGAGTAATGCTCATCATACCCAAGACCATAAGAAAACAATGGCAGTATTCCCCCCATGTTCAAGTGATGATGTTAACCACGATCTCCTTCCATGTGGTCTCAATCCTAGTTCCACGTCTTAGTTTCATGTGTATTTGTGGGTGTTGTGGGATGATTTATCTCCTCTTCCCTGAGTGGTACTGGCTTCCTATTCACTTGATGTCCGACAATCTTCCCTAGTGATCTGGTTGTATTCCAATATCAATTGGGAAGGGCGAGGGCCTATTTCAAGCCACATCTATGATCTATATCCCTTGAGAAACTATGCATTGGAAATATGAGGGAATGATGACATTTAGGTCTTGAGAAATGATGGTTATCTTTTCAATTTTTTCTTCAAGTTTGTAGTGAGAGGATACTTGGCTAATAGAAGCTCCATTCTGTCACTTAGTTAACATACAAATCCACAAGTATTTCATAGTTTTGTTTAATTTCTATGTGAATATTAGTGATAAGAGTGAATATCTTTGCTACATTATTACTGTCCCAACTTATATCTTCCACCTATATCCAAACTATTCCTCCTTGGTCATCTCTAAAGACTCCTCCATATCATTCCCTATGAGTCGAAATTTAGTTTGATAAGTCCTTCTGAGGGAGTAAACCACGGAGTAGGACTTGAAATGGTAAGAGATTTAAGAGGAAGCTTGAGTTTGAATGAAATAGGAGACAAACATTGTTTATGTTTTTATGGGTGGAAATATTTAATGAATTTGGAAGCCTTACACATCATCTATTTGTTTCTCGAGATTTCGGGGTAAGTAGCACAACCCATTTTCATGAGGAGATACCAAATGGTCCTTGCATGTTTTTTATGTCCAAGAAATCAATTAATAGTATTCATCTTCAAAAAAAATAGAAGGTACTTTCCATGTTGGCACTATGAATTTTATTCTTGTTAATAATAGGTGCCCACATAGTGCTTAATCTCTAGCCATAATCTCTATTAAGATTGTTTTGGTATTTTTCTATTTTGATGGCTTCTTTGACCCATATTTTTGTGTAGTGATCAATACAGAGGATGGGTTTTTCATTTTCCAAGTGATTCAATGTCGTGTTTTGAGATTTTGGAGTCTTATGCTAGTGTAGATTTCTCTATTCAGTTCTATATTATGTTAGCCATATGTTCCTTTATCCTCAACTTTGAACTGAACATCTAGTCTTTCCAATATTTACCTTCCCACAATCACAAGGGATTGAATAAAAACCTTTATTGTTTTTTCAATATGTCTTGTCCTTTGCATGGTCCAACTTTTTAGTCAGCGTATTTGGAGGTGAGAAAGAAACTCGTATTCTATTCTTTCATAAGGTATTGGGTATATTGTCTAATGTTCCTTGGATATAAGGTAGTCTTATTGTTTCCAAGGTTTCATTCTTTTCAGGGTGTGTTCAAAAAGATGAGGGTCACTTTAGATGCAATCCTACTTTTTCAAAACTTGTTCCTGATACATAAAAACATAATGCGTTTCTCATACTTAGCCCTTGGCATGGCAAAACCCAAGCCTGACATGTCACTAGACATGTAGGATAGGTAACCATAACGTGTACGCGTTAGAGAACTACAAAACGCGTACATGTTATGTAGTTACAAAACGCGTACGCATTATTGAAATCTAAAATCAATTTAAAAACACAGTCTCGACCACCTGCGGTGCTCTTCACGCATCAAAAATGCGAATTAGAGGTTGGACGAGGACGGTTTGTGTGGCCTGGAGTATTGGTGGAGCTCGATTTAGTTGGAGGGGAGGCAAATTCACCAGTGGATTGTCATCTAATCAGGTAATTCATTCACCCATACCATTTTTTTGTCATTTCTTAACCTAAATTACGATTCTTTTATTGTTTAAAACAACCTAGTTTTGTAATATTTATAAAATTGGGAATAACCCAATCTCTAATTGAATTCATATCTCCCTCAACTAAGATGAGTGAATAATTAAAATGAATCCCTTTTAAAAAACTCAAAAATTCCTAATCGAACCAAAAATTGAAAAAAATAGAACTCCTCCCTTTCTACAATGTAGCCATCCACATGAAACCCAAATTTCCAACCCTCAAAGGCCATTTCCCATTCTGAAGCAAAGTGACCCTTCTCATTACAAGTGAAACGCCTTAGATCTTTCTTTTCGTTGTGAAAATGATGAGAAGATTTCTTCTTGTGATGGGATGGATCCCTCTTGAACTTGTGCTTCTTAGTGTGAGCTGTGAGAGCTCGATCTTCATTTCCCATCTTCTCTTCTCTTGCCACAAGCCTTTCTTATTCTTGAGAACATTCCTCCCATAATCTGTTGAAGGAGATTAACTTCTTTCTGGCATAGATCCCGTAGATAAAAGAGTCCCATGACCTAGGTAGGCCATTCAAAGTAGTCATAACAATTTCACCATTCTCCACCATTTCATCTACAACTTCAAGTTGTTCCTTTATCTGAGAGACCTTGGAGAAATAAGATTGAATGGTTTCTCCATTTGACATCTTGACCCCTTTCAATTGATTCCGTAGGGTCATCTTCTGATTTATGTTCTTTCCTTCAAATAGCTTGGTCAAAGACTCAAACATAGCCTTGGGTGTCTTTAGAGAAGACACATGGGGTATGATATGGTCTTTGATAGAATCAGCAATGATTCTCTTTTCCTTGACCAAGTTCTTCTTATGCAATACCTTAGCCTCTTCATCCTTTGGGATAGGGATGTCTTCTTTTATATATGAGTCCAACTCAATCTCTTCCAGGATTAACCCAATCCTATACTTCCAAGCTCGGAAGTTATCAGCCCCTTCAAGCTTATCCTCAAGCTTGGTGTGGTGAGACATCTTAAAGAGTACTTCAAATGAAATAGAAAAGATTTAGGTCTTACCACTTGAAATGCTGAAAATTGGAGATAGTTCGGGATTAGGGTTTGTCGAAAAAACCCTAAAAATTCAAAATGTGAATTTCAACTTTCTGAAAGGATAGAAAGATGCGCCTTGATGAGTTGATCAGCCTGGTGTATTCAAAATTTGAGATCAGCAAAGCTTTACCCTTCAGATTTGCCTCTTTGTCCTCTTGGGTTCACTAGGGAGAGCCCTGAATTAGCATTTGAGTTTCCCGGAGATCTACCCAGCCAAAAATCTCAATCCAAAGCTCCAAACTTCGATTTTTGCAAGGAGCTTCCAGCTATGGCTTCAGATTTTAGAAATTCCTATTTTTGTGGAAACGCTAAGTTTTAGGGCCAAATCTGAAAATGATCAGAATTGAATTCTGATTGGACAAATAGATTCTCCTTGATGTGTAGAGTCAATCTACAATACTGCTTTTCCAAAAACTATGGAGAGAAACCCAATAAACAAGAAACTCAAGTTTTCATCACTACAAAATGTCTTCTTCTGAGGTTAGCTCTGATACCATGTTAAAATTTGAGCATTAATTCACAATACTCTTGGATCTTTACTGAGAGAATAACATATACAGTATATCAATGCATAACAATCGCAATAAGCATGACAAGCATAACAAGAATCAAAAGCATGAGAGACAAGAGACATAGAGTTTCTGTGGGGAAAACCCTAAGGTGGAAAACCCCACAAATTCCTCAGAGATAGAGAGAGCAATGGCTCAACCAAAGTACAACCAAAATACACTTGAGATAGTCTCCTAGAGCATATGATCCTCCTCCTCACTAGTGCACCACTTTCTGAGTGAGAGAAGTGTGTCTTTCCAAATGATCCAAATAGAGATCTCCCGATCTCTATTTATACTTAACTTGTTTGCCTAGTGACCTTATCGGGCCGACTTGTCTATCTATATGCATCCACAATATACTATATATTTTAGGGTCGACCCCACACATGGTGGTCTAATAACCCATTGGCAAGTACACACACTTGCGACACTTGTCAATCCACATGATGACACTTCCTTATAGAGGAATAACACATCTCTTATAAGGGTACAATAAATATATATGAAATACATAGATGAAATACATTCCGAAGTTACATATACATGCCTTATCGAAGAAAAAAGGATACAGATTGTAGCGTTACAGTTGGAAGGAATTGCTCAAACTTTGTGGTACACAGAGCAGGAAAAGACCACCTTGGTAATAGACATTAGAGCCTCAATAGACTATTCTTCTTCTCATCCAGTCAACACTTGGGCTCGCTTGTGTGAAGCATTGAGATATAGTTTTTATCCCCTTGGGTATCTATAATATTTATGGATCCGCTAGTGCCAGCTCCGCCAACTACCTACATAAGGGGTACAAGCCTATATCGAATACTTCTCCAAGCTTCGACTTCTCCTCCACATTCCAGACTCAGAAGAGGTATTAATTCTTAAATTCAATTATAGTCTATTGGTTCAGTTCTATAAAGATGTTGATTTATTTGAACATTCTACATTACATAAATATTTTCAAAGAGCATTGGCAGTAGAAAGGAAGGTAGCTCCTCGGGGTTGTACTCCTCAATCCTGTCCCCACTAGACTCCCTTTGCTTCAAAAACTCCCACACTGAATACGTCATCTCACCTTCCCTTCACTTGACCTATGAATCCAAATTCCGATACATCGTGGTGTTCCTTCCACAAGACTAATTCCCATAACACTTCAGATTGTTGAGTTTTAAAATCTCTCAAAACCAACAAAACTCTCTTCACAGAAACTACTTCATCTCAACATGTAGACGACAGTGATCAGGTTCCTCTTGAGAACCCTATTGAAGTAAATCCCTCAATGATCTTAATGACATCTAAAGCTTCCAACTCACCTACCCTACCTCTCTTTACTCATAATTTCCAAATCAAAAATTCATTGGGATTGCTCATCATGGACAATGATAGCTAGAAAAATTTGTTTTCACAAGAGCTAGTGCAACGCCTCCATCTACCCACTAATCCTCACTCGAAACCATATCATCTAGGATGGGTAGAAAATGATGGTCCTTGTCTATTGGTTTTTCATAGATGCATGGGAACATTTGCCATCGGCCCATTTAAATACCTTGTACTTTGTGATGTATCTCCATTAGATTGTTGGAATATTATCACCATCATTTTTCCAGATTTGCATGTCTCCATGCATTTTGCATGCATCCAGTCATCATTTTGGTGGTCTCCCCAGCACCTAGAGCCTAATTTCATCTCCCTAGAGCCTATCTTCATCCCCCAGTAACCTTGCTACCTGCCTGATGCACCCTATTTGACATTCCGGCATGGCATGTGCAACTTTTCTCACCTACCAGGAGTTATCATTCAATTAGAGCGCCTTATCTCACCTACAAGGAGTGTGACAATTAGTTGGAGAATTGATTGAGCAGTTCTTCCACTGTTTGCTCATGCTAACTACCTATAGCTCCCAGTTAGCTAGTTTGAGAGTGCCACTTGATCTTCTGACAGCCTCATACACCCTCCTTGGAGTCTCCATCCCCTGATTCATGCCTAGATGGTTCTATTAGACTCAGTTAGACTCATTTGACTCATCTTTCACCATTTATGACTGATACTACTGACTGGATGATGTCTCCAATGTTATCCAAGATAGAATTTGGGCATGTTCGAATGACCTCCTTGGTTAATTAGAATTCTCTTGACAGTTATTGTATTATCATATTCATTATTCACAATTCTATCTCACAGTTGATGTATGATACAACTATTCTCCATTTTCTGTGTTCATGATTGATTATGGAGTGCATTATTCTCTTCTTCTCTAAACTTCTTGAGTGAGATTGATTGTGAGTTTTGTTTCAGTTGCTAGATCCTACTACAAATTATCACATGGTATCAGAGCTTGCAGTAGCTATTCGATCTGCACCCATTGCAACAGTTGCAACATTTCTTTTAGCAGTTGTCTTTCACTTGAGCACTAGAAGCCTCTGAGTTTACAAATCAAATCCTGGTGCCAATACCTTGAATTCATTGTAGCAATCTAGTGAGGTCTATCTAGGTGTGAAGGACTTAGTCATATGTGCTCAGTGTCCTAAGGTAGTGTTCATTAAAAGTGTAGCAAATCTCCATCAACAAAACTCTTCTCGTTTTGTAGGTTTATTCACCCATTCAAATTCCTCTTCAATTCGACCTTCACTACTTAGATGGATCTAAAACTCAATTCTTACAACTATGTCGAATGGAAATCCAAGATATCTCTCCTCATGAGGTCCAAGAGCTTCACCAGGATACTAAATGGAACTATGGTTGAACCACTCAGTGTAGTAGAGAAATCCAAGTACTTTGATAGGCTTGACGAAGCAATAGGCTTACTTCTTCTCTCAATTTTCGAAGATATTCACTTCCATGTAATCGATCTAACATCTCCAAAAGAGGTTTAGGACAAGCTCGAATCCCTCTTTGGACAGAAAGATTATCTGAAAGGTCATAAATTGGAGAATGAACTCATCTCATTGAGTCCTGAAAGCTTCGAATCCATCAATGCCTTCTTAACCAAGTTCAAAATATTGATTTCTCAGTTGAAGATATATGAGATAGTGAAAGAAGAAAAAAACTCATTCTTGCCATTCTCTCCAAATTAGGGAAAAACTTCTTAGTTTTTGTCTACACATTTCAATCAGCTAAGATGTCCATTCCAAAATGGAATTTCCCTACACTTGATGACTTCATCCAATCTATCACACAAGAGGAGGAGAAGTTAATCTCCATGGGAATGATCAAACCAAAGTTGGATTTGGCCCTTACAGTTCCTGAGGCCAAAAGAGAGAATGCAAAAGGCAAGAATTTTTTTTTTGAAAAGAGAGCGAATGATACAAAGCCAAAATATGTTCCATATCAGTCGGATGGGTCTTCGAAATCAAAGAAGAACAAGCAATCTCATAAAGAGAGATCCAAGTGCACATATTGTCATCGGGGATTTCATCCTAAGAGTTCCTGTATGAAGAAGACTATAGACTTGATGGCTCAATTACTTGAGAAGAACAATCTCCTTGTACCTGCATGTGCAAGGAAGAAAGATACTGATACTGAACCTTCTAGATCATAGGAAAAAGAAAGATTCCATTCCCTCATGGAAAGTGCATCAACAGAATCCTCATTCATCATAGATTCAGGAGCTTCAAGACATATGTCTTCCTCAAAAGATCTCTTCTCCAACTTCAAATGCTCAGTTGGCCCTTCAATCATGTTGGGAAATGATTCAGAAGTCTCCTTTCAGGGGATTGGAAGAATCAATCTTGACCATGGATACTTTTCTGATGTGCTTTATGTTCCATCTCTCACAAAAAATCTACTTTCGGTGTACCAAATGACTCATATTTGAGATCCCAAAAGAGTGATCTTTTCTCCAAATGAAGTCGAGATAAAAAACATGGTTTCAGGTGAAATCATTGCAAGAGGAGTTGCAAATCACAGCTCTAAATGGTATGAGTTCTCACACTTCTTACCTCTCTCAAAGAAATTAGCTCTCCATACTCATGCCAGTGAAGAAAGTAGAATGTGGCATGAAAGATTTGGGCATCTTAACTATCAGTACTTGCATGACATGCATACAAAGGAGATGGTTGATGGGGTGCCCAAGATCAAGTTTGTGAAGGGAAACTATCATGGTTGTTTGATGGTGAAGCATCCTGAGAAGAAATTTGAGAAGGGGAAGGCTAGGAGAGCCTCTCATCATCTAGATCTCATCCATAGTGATGTGGCTGGTGTAACATACCCAATACTTGAGACATTTTATGTTTGAGGAAAAACATTACCTTAACATTTATTGTAAAGTTTTATATTTGACCAAGTGTCAAGGATGATTGAAAATGAATAATATTACTATTTAATAAAATAAAATAGGAGACACTCACCCAAAGAGACTATTGAAAGAGTGTTTACTCACCCACTAGGAGGAATGGAATCTGGGGTAGAAGGAAATGGACAAGTGGCAGCATCTTAACTCATTAACTAGCTGTTGTTATGGGACAACTCCCTTATTTTGTTGTCAAGTTCCCTAGATTGTGGAACTAGAGCTTATGGCTCATTTATTGAAAACTAACCACCAAAAGACCTAGGCATATTTTATAAGCCATTGAATTTGAGTTGAGGCTCACACTTTTTATGACAAGAAAATTTACCTTGTAGTTTTGTTGGAAATTGCACACAAGAGATTCAATAAGGGGAAGCTATGTTTTGAGTTGCAGAGTAAGACTGTCTTATTCCTACTGAATGTAGAGGTTTCCTACTGAGTGTAGAGTTTTGGATATGTATGCAAGTCTCCAGTGATTGCTAAAGTACAAATGTGAGGTGTATGGAAGTCTCCATTGATTGCTGAAGTACAACCTGAGTTCCTTGCTTCTACATAGATACTTCTTCCTAGTGGTTCAGTAAATAGGCTTGGGTGTACAAAGGAGCAAGTGATTTGGCTTCTTCTTCTAAAGAAGGTTGGGAGGAACATTCCTCTTTGGGTGTTTGTCCACCCTATCAAGTTATCAGTTTCTACTTGTTATATTTTACTTATTTTCTGAACTGTTGAATTATGTTGAAAATTGTTTGTTTATTTATAGCCTGTTTGAAATATCTGAGTTCTAAACTGAATATTACTTTAGTGAGTTAAATATCGTATATTAGATATTATTTCTAGATACAAATGAAAATTAAATGTCTTTTATGTTTATATCTAATGTCATTACTGTGGTTACATAAATCGTTCCTTAAGCCATCTAGGTTTATTTTTCTACGTAGTAGAATTCATAGAATAAATAGTACAGATCAAGAAAATATTCTATATGGTTAACCTATGTTTAAATTATATCTATGTAAGCAGTATAAGCCTTCATAAACTGAAAATAGGGTTCATAGTCAGCCAAAAAAAATTATTTTATAACCATAACTTAAACATTAACCCTAGATACCTGAACATTCAAATCTGTAAACATTATGCAATTATGCAATATTAATAGATGTACATCTAATAGAGTATTATTCACAAAATGAATGACTTATACATTCTCATATTTATTTCTGCAATAAAAATAGAAATAATATAATCATTCTTCATAAACCAAGTATAAGGCAAGAACATTAATGCAAATAAAATATCTTGATAAACTATATAGTACTATTCACTACCAATTTTATAACTAGAAAACATTATATCAAAAATTACATTATCATGTCATCAACATTATCTATTACAACATTAATCTTCCTGTACTCAAATTTCTAAACATCGTAAATATTGGAATCTATTTAGACTCATAACAACAGTTAAACCCCTAAGTGACTCATCCTGAGTCCAAAGATAACAGGTAATACAACCCAAGGCTTCGGCCTAGCAATATATTCATACATTAGGTTTTGGCACCCTCTAATGATTAATAAAATTAATTAAAAAGAAGCTACTTTATTTATATAATGTGAAACCCAAAAACATCATCTCCTTACTAAGTCGTAAGACTGTAAGGTAATGTATAGCATTCCCACAACTTAAAATAATATAAGTTCTACAGTACAATAATAATCCCAGCATGAGTAACATTGATGCCATGGGTTCAAGCCACGATAAGAGGCATGCCGAGGCTAGCTTCTAAACATGTAAAAATGCTAACAAAGAACAATAGCTTTTGGAATTGAGACCTGTATTGGCTTATTCAAAGTTTTAATAAAAATACCACATTTTCTTTACAGTAATAAACTTTAAATAACTACTAGTTTCATACAATTATCTGTACACAGATTGCAGTCGAGAATCAAGGGTTCAAGCCTCCATTTGGAGAACTCACCCTTATAACAAAACGTTAATGCTCAAAGTTATCAAATAAAAACTCAGAATAGTACCAGGCTTTAAGCCTGTCTCATGTAAATCAAATACATCGAACACCGAAAACACATTTCGAAGTACATTAAAATACACTGCAAACATTTTTATAATTATCGAAAACAAGGGTAGGGTTCAAGCCCCGTTAGCATTCATTACCGAGACAATATTCTCTAAAACCTTTTATACTTAAAACAAAACTGACAGATCCGAGAGCAAGCTTATCAATGCAGAGAATCTAAGAACGAAGCGAACCATTGTTTTATTTATAAAGAAAAACTTTACATCGCAGACTAGCTGCTTAGGAAAACCAAATAGGAAACCTCAGTATCATTTTATACTGATCTATTAACTTGGCAGGTGAAACCCTAACTTAGGAGTGCAGAGGCAACATCTTGCTACTGTAGCAATGCTGCTTAGACATTCTTATTTGTTTTAAAAAACTCATTCTACACTGAAGAACGACGAGACCAACCTTAAAACCCTTAAAACGATGACAAATGCATCTTGGGATTGAGCCTGAGACTTACTTGGACTCATAGTCCATAGGAACCAAGAACTTCTCTCATTTTGCCATCACTTAGGCCATAAAATGCCTCCTGCCATTGAAACTACATTAGGGGTTAAAGGATGAATACCTATATTTTATCAGAACCAAACCATAACTGTAAACATTTAAAACAGTGTAGTGTTAAAGAGATTGATACCTTGCATGGTTTCAAACTCGTGATGAACAAAACTAGGAAGGTGAACTCATTTCACCATAAAGACCCATGTCCAACACCTCGTCAGTTACAACTAACTCGTAAAGTGGTGACAGTAACCATGGCGGCCGAGAGGGATGGAGAATCTTAGCTCGCCCACACTACACAGACCCAACAAACTACCAAATGGCCAAACCCTGAAGCATCGCTGTAGGGTTTTGTATAACCAAGACATTCATTAATGTCGATCACACGAAGGCATTAAAGTCCCAGCCTTGTCATCCACCAACTGAAATACAAACCCATCACCCTATAATTTATGATTGCAAATATTACGTAGAATTGATAGTTGAACTTGATATGGAATATGACCCACACCTTTACATATTGCTTAGTTCATAAACGATAACCTTGTTAATCATTGAGCCACGACAATATGTATAGTATATAGTTGGTGCGCCCATATTCTAATCATCCATAACATTTGAGTGATAACGTTAGTATATAAGTCTAGGATCCCAAGCATGGAGTAGGCTAAAACATAATCAACATTAGCATTTCCAACTTAAAACTTTAATGATTCTTGGTACGTATCCCTTTGCCTTGGAAGATGAACTTTAAAATTGCAAACTATCTAACACTTGCCAAAGTAAACCTGTAACCTGGAACAGGATAGAAGGATTTTGTGCATTAGCATTTAAGCTAAGTAAGTCCCATGATTATGCCAATTTGTCTCTTGTCAAGCTTTGGAAGTTGTATCTATCAGTTTATAAGGTGATAAACTCAACATACATTTATAAACTAAATAAGTACAAATGAAGTAAATGATGTCGTAAAACACATTAATGTGAAGCGATAACATAAATTCTCAAATAGATCTTGACTCATAACTATATACAAAAGAATAAATAGAACCAGAACGATACAAACAATATAGAACAAATTAAATACATGTAGACACCTGGAACGCTAGGGTCAAATGAAGTCATTGATACTTATGACTTTTGGTATGTGTAACATGATAAAATAGGCATCATTATATCTCTCAGACATAAGTTTATAGATTCAATGTAATGTTGTTACAACATCCATTTATAACAATTCTGAACTTAAGTGTGTCGACACTATCTAATTAATGGACGACTAGACAATTAAATAATTGACGAAAATCTATGCAAATGCATTAATGTCATATTTATGTAAACAGAAAATATAAATGCTAAAACTCTTACTTCCACATAACATTTACTGGCAAGAAGGTCAATTAGAAAATTTTAAATTTTTACAAATCTTTGGGATGTTACAGCTAGTCCATTTCCAGATCTCTCTCTGAACGAATCAAGGTGTAATATCCCAACTTTTGACTAACTATGTTATGATGTTTTATCAGGTCACGACCACAGTATATGTGATTTATTATGTTTGACATATCATTAGTTTGTTTTGTTTGATTCCTTCATGAGTTGATATATGGGGCATGGACCCTGTTATGTTTCATTATTGATATATGTGGGGTAGGAAAGCCCGAATGAATAAACTATGTTGTATTAGGTGAATTGATTTCAAAATATGATATACTGAGATTTTTCCTTTGTGTTACATTATACTGTGCAGAACATGATTTACATGGTTGATTATTTAGTGTGTGAGTGTGGACTCAGAAACACATGAATGACCTATATACTGGGCTTAAGACCCGATGTATTTTAGAGGATTCCATTTCATACTGGGCCTAAGCCCCGATGTACAGTGAGTGTTGGGCATGAGCCCTGGAGCACTCCAAGCTTGAAAGAAATGATTACCGGATCAGGGGACATTTAATTATCCTAGATGTGCCTCACAATAGCATTCTAGCCCTAGTGTTGAGTAGAGGCCTTGGAATTGGGCTAGCGTAACGCCCATGTGAGAGTGTTGAGTTGAAAGGCTCTAAAGAGCACTCGGGGTTACTACTTCTCATGTGTTGAGTCAAAGAGGACTCTAAATAGCACTTGTGTGTCTTATCACAACTATTTGACTTGATTAAATAAATATTATTATCATCATCTACTACGGGAACTACCATGTTAGAATGAGGGAATCTGACATGCAAAGGGAGAGACTAGAGGTGCCTTTACCAGCTTACCGAAACCGTCCACAAAAATGGACCCTTTCCTTAAAAAGAACTAAAAGAAGCATCTGGTGAAACAAATGCTTAAGACCACCAGTAGTATTATTATTTAGGAGCTTCCAATATATATATTGGTTAAATATTATATATATATATTCTGTTATAAATGTTTACAGTTTATAGATATATATATAGTTAGGCAAAAGTGGGCAGCCACTTAATAAATATTTATTATTAAATATTTAGATGGTATTATAAATTGTATACTATTATTATTATGAAAATATCTAAAAGATTTAATAAACACTTTAATCAAACTGGTTGAGAAGTACTAGCTCCTAATAAACTATCAGTTAAAGTAAACAAGTATTATTTTATAAATTAATTGTTTTAAAGAAACTAGTAAATTCCAACAGTCCTAATTTCAGGATTTGTCCTACTTAAGGAGGACAGACCCCAAATATTGGGGGATCTTTTTCTTTTGGTGTTATTGTGCCAAGAAGAACTCCCTGCTCCAAAAGTGAACTCTGTTCGTAATTTTCCCAGATTTGAACCAGTTAATCTAAGGGCTCTATTTCTCGGTTTGCATGTCAGAACAAGCTCGGGGGGATTCGTACTGAACCAGGAACGGCTGTAGAATCATGGTTGGGAGGAAAGTTGTAGTCCCAAAGTCATCCAATCCAAGATCAAGGTCAGCTAAAAGTCAATAGTTTCCCTAACCAGTTGGCTGAGTGTGCAGGTTAATATCAGCAAGAACAAGTTACCGAGATCTACAGGTTATCATTAGTAGGACATACTACATAGAATCGACAGGTATGATTAATTATGAAACCCTCCTATGTTTTATATTCCTATTATAAATGAAATGTTAAAAATTAGCAAAGTTCTTATTATCAGTTTTTAAATCAATTTCCTTCAGTAGTTCTTATTTCCAGTTTGTAAATCAATTTTCTTCAGTATCGAATGACATTCCCAGCAGGAATACCCAGCTAGTCCTTGATAGTTATTATATTGCTTAGATGGTTAGAATAGACAAATCATGATCTGAACCTAGAAGAATATTCCTAACCTTTTATTTAATCTATGTTAGTATTCGTTTTCACTTATCTAAAACCCTTGAAACCCTTGTTTTAATCCCATAATAAAATCGCCTAGCTATAGGAATAAAACCTTAACAAAATTCATTGAACAGCATGTCAAACCTTTGAATCCACCACAATACAAACCACAGTAAGAGGAAACGCAGACACCTTTGTTAAAGACCAATTTATATATTTATAGATTTCATTTCTCTGCCCGATCTAGCTTTGTTTTCTTCTTAAACTTTAAATTAAACCAAACATATCGAGTATGATAGGGATCACATTTATATCATTTCATTTCTTTTGACCAGTTAAACTACGATATCCATCTATAGGAAACCCTAAGTTTCATTTTTGAATCAATAAGAAGACGCGGGATTTAAGTCGTTTAAGTCCAGGGTCAAGATCCCGTAAAACATTAATGCAGAGACCAATCGTAAATAGAATTGAGAACCATGCATCATCTGTATGACCCCCACAAAGATGCAATGGAACGATAGGACCAGGGTCAATTCCCATGACCTCCACAAGGAGCCAAATCGAATAAACGTTTCGTACAGAAAATAAGTCTACTTATAAAAAACAAAAAGAAACGTAAGTATAGCCCTAACGCCCTTTCCAGGAAAGCAATCATTCCATCCACACAACCGGCAAGCAAACAAGACATTTTTCATTTACAATCTACCCACATTATAGTAACATAGGCATAGAAAACTTCGTTGAGGTCTTACATATACCCACAGGGAATACATTGTTCACACATAGCAATATTCAAACAATTAAGAATGCCATTGAAATCAACATACGAACCATAGCCATATTTACAAGCAAGGGTGCCAACGACCCTGTGTAATACCTACATTGTCTATGCAATAGTTACAAACATAATCAGGAAAACCAAGATATTAGAACTTCTATAAGTTTCAGCTTGAACATTTAAATACATAAAGGAATAATATATAGCGAAAGAACATTTCGTGGGTTGATCAGAACTTACAGAACCCAGTAATAAGTGAAACCCAGCCGCTACTTAGTTCATATATATCACAGTCCCAGTACTCATGTAGCTAGTTAAATTACATTTGAAATGCCATTTTCTGTCCAGTTTAGCCAGGTAGGTGACAATCTCAGACCTCCCTGAAGTGAATCATTAAGCCAATGGCTTATGGGAGTCTCACTCCAAAAACACCAGGTCAAACCCATACATACAACACCAGGGCCGCAGGAAATAGGGCACGAAGGGATAAACTAGAATTAACAGTACCCTAGCCATACGTACGACTTCATAAACTATCATAGCTTCCATACCAAAGTGTGTATCACCTGTCATAAAGCAATATATGATATAAATCAATTCCAATATGCATTCTTAACTCGAAAGAAATGGAAATAGCAATGGGTTAACAGGGTTTAAGTTATTACCTGGAAGAGGTGTGGCCACCTTGCACCTGGAACGATAGCAACAGCCACTAAGTGTGCAGACCACGAGCAGGGTTCGGGTCAGTACCCCCCACCATCGCCCAACATTGAAAACACAGACTCAGGACTGAGAACGATTCGAAAATGAAGCACAATGACAGGAAATCCCCAAATCGATACACAAAACCCTCATGCCTTACTGTTATCCACCTTTAATAAATTGCATTAAATAGCGCACCAACCTCTCTCTAAGTGAAGATCAAATAAATCGTGTTTCCCTATGGTGATGTTATGTAGTTCAGTCACACTATATTAAAATACAAAGAGCTCGTGCTATACATACTAAGACTTTGGTAAAGTTCCTAAATCCAATTTGGGTTGCATTGCCTTAAGTTAATAGCTATTGAAACCCCCCTTTTTGGAACACAATCAAATGGAAGACTCCCTTGTTAATGGAGCATAAATTTCAATATATTTAACATACACCTGGTAGAATATGACCAATAGAAAGATAGGGAGCATCCACTTAGGACACTACTCACAAATTTGAGGTACCTGCAAACACAAGGGTACACTATGGCATTAGCATTTATGCTAAGTAAGTCCGCCAATCTCCACAACTGCCCATACCTCCTAGTGTCCCTACCGAGGTACATAATTACCTTACTGGGAGTATTATAGAATCCCCAGGTAGGAAAACATACCATCATCTAAGGAGTTCATCACCTGGAGGTGCCCTTAGACATTCATAATTAAAAATCACATGATTCATTTAAACAGTGCGTTGTGTTATTTTCTACCTACTGAACCAACAATTGCAAACGCAATGAAAACATGATCTTATTTTACTTCCACACCGCTTCCGCAAATTCTAGACTTACATATAGAAGTGACTATGTAAAATAAACAGACTTAGACTTATATTACCACATGCAAGTATGTGTGTCGTTCAACATTATTATCGTTAATATATATGCCTTTTCTATTATAAACTGACGACTATTGCAGACAGGAAAAATTTACATTTTTTGTTATTTTTGTGACATTACAAGTGGTATCAGAGCAAGTTACAAACACTAAGGGACCTATTGGGCTCACTACCAAACACAACTGCAGAAACATGAAAGTGTTTAAATTATTGTATTATGTTTTACGAAGGGAATTAACTAACACCTTGTTTTCCAATCGATAGATACTTATATAAATTTCAGGTGCAAACAGTAGCAGAAAGAAAAAAAATGAGTGCAGAACAAGGCAGCAGTATACGAGGCAACCTAAATTACCCACCATGAGAGAAAGAAATTGTGGTGGAGCTCAACTCAAATTTGGAGAAATCCATGCAGCAGCTACAGTCAGAATTCCATAGTTTTAGGGATGATAATATGCAAGAAAGAAGGGAACAACGGGCTATAAATGAAGCCTTACTCCAAAGCCTAACAGGAGAAAAACTCCCTGAACATCCTACTCTATCTATCAACTCTCTTAACACCAAGAAAGCAGCAAAGGACAAAAGAGAAGATTAATCAAAACATAAATCAAAACCATTGGAAGAGGACTGTAAGAGCTCTTCCAATGATAATGGTTCTCCACCTCCTTGCAAGAAACGGAGGAAGAGTGATGACAGCTTACAAGGGGAGTTCAGAAAGATAAGAGCCCCAACTTATGACGGGGAAGTTAACTGAGGAGAAAAGGCTGAAGAATGGTTGTTAGGGATGAACAAATACTTTAAGGTTCATAATTACGCCAGTGAGATGCAATCATGACTAGCCATATACAACTTAAATGGAAAAGCTGCCAGATCGTGGTGGGACTTAAAACACACTAAGGGACAAGAGCTACGAGACATAAGCTGGGACACTTTCAGCAGAATATTCTAGGACAAATATATTTCTGAAAGATTCTTCTTCAAGAAGATAAAAGAATTTCATGAGCTGAAAATGGGTTCCCTGACTATGGAAGCTTTCATAAATTGGTTCTTAGACTTGCTGCACTATGTGCCTTATATTAAGGATGAGAAGGTGAAAATCCAGTAGTTCTTGGGTGGGATACCACCAAACTTCAGAGAGAATATAGAATTCGACATGCCCAAAACCCTTGACATAACCCTACATAAAGCCAGGCTGTGCTATGAGTATGGGCAGCTAAGGAACGACAACATCAACATAAATAGAGATAGATTCAAGACTTTCTCAGACAACTGCAGATTGGGTTTTAGACCCCCACCTTTTCGGAAACATAACAATAGTTTCCCACCCAACAGAGGTTTCAACTGACTTCAAGCTCGACCTAATGCACCCCCACCACCAGCTAACAGGCCAGCCTTCAACAAAGGGGCAAAGACATTCCCACCAACTGTTTCTTGTTGGAAATGCCTTTTGGTCTAACGAATAGACCCACAAACTTCATGTGCATAATGAACAATGTTTTCAGCAAGTACCTCGACAAGTTTGTTTTACTCTTCATAGACGATATCCTGATCTATTCCAAGAATGAGGAAGAACATGAGGAACACCTCCGAATAGTCCTACGGATACTACGAGAACATCAGCTGTATGCAAAACTTAGCAAGTGTGATTTCTATAAACCTCAGATACAGTACTTAGGGCACATCATTTGCGAGAAGGGGATAGCAGTTGATCCCGGAAAGATCAAAGCTATCGAAGAATGGCCCACACCCACATGTTTTTTCGACATATGATCATTCCTAGGTTTAGCCGGTTATTATCGAAAGTTCATTGAGAACTTCTCTTGGATCACTTGCCCCATGACTGCATGACAAAAGAAAACTAGAAAGTTCATCTGGATAGACAAGTGCGAAGAAGTTTTTCAGAAGTTAAAACAACTTCTGATTAGCACACCAATACTACGAATTGCCGACCCCAACAGGGACTTCGTAGTTTGTACCGATGCAAGCAAGGAAGGACTCGATGGAGTCCTTATGGAAGATGAATTTTCGATCTGCTACGAGTCAAGAAAGCTAAAGGAACATGAGAAAAACTATCCTACTCATGACCTCGATTTGGTCGCCATCATCCAGGCTCTAAAGATGTGGAGACATTACCTCATGGGTAAGAAATTCCTACTAAAGATGGACAACATGAGTTTAAAGTATCTATTCGACCAACTAGACTTGAACGCTAGACAGGCTAGGTGTTTAACCTTTCTTAGTGAGTATCACTTTGAACTAAGACACATCAAGGGGAAAGAAAACAAGATCGTCGATGCCTTAACTTGACGAGCTCATATGTTATATGAGGTAACCGAAAGTTGGACGGACTCCGACTTACATGACAGAATTAGAATGGCATTCCAAAATGATAGGTTCTATGTCGAGATCCTTAAAAGGATCCACGAAGATAGGATTTTTCAACAACAGAAAGAATACAAGATAGATGAATGAGGATTGTTATGGTCAAAGGAGAGACTTTACGTTCCTGAGGGGGGGGATATTAGACCTAACATACTCACCTAATTCCATCAAAGCCCCTATTCAGGACACCCCGGATATCAAAAGATGATTTCATCTGTAAAGAAACACTAATTTTGGCCTAAACTGAAAGCTGACATCGCATTGTTCATCACGAAGTGTCAGGAATGTCAATTGGTCAAAGAAGAACACCAACACCCCTCCGGACTACTTCAACCGTTACCCATTCCAGAATGGAAGTGGGAGGCAGTAAGTATGGATTTCATTACAGGCCTACCCAAGAGCAAGAAACAAAACGATTCCATCTTTGTAGTAGCAGACAAGCTATCGAAAGCTGCACATTTTATACTAGTAAAATCTACCTACAAGGTAGTTCAAATTGCAGAAATCTTCCTAAAGGAGATTTTCTGGTTGCACGGGATACCCAAAGCAATTATCTCGGATTGAGACACAAAGTTCACCAGTAACTTTTGGAGAGCTCTGTTCTCTGGGTTAGAAACACAACTACAATTTAGTACCGCATACCACCCCCAAACCAATGGACAGACGGAACGAATAAACCAAATCTTGGAGGATATGCTGAGAATGTATGTCATCAACAATCCCACTAAGTGGGAAGACTACTTACACCTTGCGGATTTTTCATACAAAAACGGGTATCAAACCTCGGCCAAAATGAGTGCTTTCGAAGTACTCTACGGTCTAAAGTGTTGAACCCCCGTCACCTAGGATAGACCGGTGGACAGGCTTATGCTAGGGCCAGAATTACTAAAAGACTCAGAACAACTAGTCTTCAAAGTGCAACTGAATTTAAAAGAAGCACAAGACTATCAAAAGAGTTACGCAGACAAGAAAAGAAAGGACAAGGACTACCAAATCGGTGAACAGATCTTCCTAAGAATAAAAGCCAAATGAAGCTCATTAAGTTTAGGACATTGCGGTAAACTAGCCCCAAGGTTCTGTGGACCTTTTGAAATACTAGGCAAGAAGGGCCCAACACCATATGAGTTATCCTTACCAGCACACATAAAAGTTCATAATGTTTTTCATGCTTCCTTATTAAAGAAATATGTATACGATACTAAACATGTTATTGATTGGTCCTTATTACAGGTGGATCCTGAAGGGGAGTTCACGCCAGAACCACTCCACATTCTTGACAAGAGAGAGGTCCAGCTTAGGAGGAGGACCATTACTCAGCTGAAAGTGCAATGGAGGCACTTTGGACTAGATGAGGCCACTTGGGAGAATGAGGTTACCATGAGAGAGGCATTCCCCGCCTTATTCCATGATCTCATTCCTAGTCCCTACAAACACCGGGATGGTGTTGTTCTAAGCGGGGAGGGATGTAACATCCCAACTTTTGACTAACTATGTTATGATGTTATATCGGGTCATGACCCCAGTATATGTGATTTAATATGTTTGACATATCATTAGTTTGTTTTGTTTGATTCCTTCGTGAGTTGATATATGGGGCATGGACCCTGATTTGTTTCATTATTGATATATGCGAGGCAGGAAAGCTTGAATGAATAAACTATGTTGTATTAGGTGAATTGATTTCAAAATATGATATACTGATATTTTTCCTTTGTGTTACATTATACTGTGCAGAAAATTATTTACATGGTTGATTATTTAGTGTGTGAGTGTGGACTTAGAAACACGTGAATGACCTATATACTGGGCTTAAGCCCCGATGTATTTTAGAGGATTCCATTTCGTACTGGGCCTCAACCCCGATGTACGTTGAGTGTTGGGCATGAGCCCTGGAGCACTCCAAGCTTGAAAGAAATGATTACTGGATCCAAGGACATTTAATTATCCTAGATGTGCCTCACAAGCACATTCTAGCCCTAGTGTTGAGCAGAGGCCTTGGAATTGCGCTAGCATAATGCCCATGTGAGAGTGTTGAGTTGAAAGGCTCTAAAAATCACTCGGGGTTACTATTTCTCAAGTGTTGAGTCAAAGAGGACTCTGAATAGCACTTGCATGTCTTATCACAACTATTTGACTTGATTAAATAAATCTTATTATCATCATCTACTGCGGGAACTACCATGTTAAAACGAGGGAATATGACATGCAAAGGGAGAGACTAGAGGTGCCTTTACCAGCTTACCAAAACCGTCCACAAAAGTGGACCCTTTCCTTAAAAAGAACTAAAAAAAGCATCTGGTGAAACAAATGCTTAAGACCACCAGTAGTATTATTATTTAGGAGCTTCCAATATATATATTGGTTAAATATTCTATATATATATATATATATATATATATATTCTGTTATAAATGTTTACACTTTATAGATATATATATATAGTTAGGCAAAATGGGGCAGCCACTTAATGAATATTTATTATTACATATTTAGATGGTATTATAAATTGTATACTATTATTATTATAAAAATATCTAAAAGATTTAATAAACACTTTAATCAAACAGGTTGAGAAGTCCTAGTTCCTAATAAACTATCAATTAAAGTAAACAACTATTATTTTATAAATTAATTATTTTAAAGAAACCAGTAAATTCCAACAGTCCTCATTTCAAGATTTGTCCTACTTAAGGAGGACAGACCCCAAAGATTGGGGGATCTTTTTCTTTTAGTGTTATTGTGCCAAGAAGAACTCCTTGCTCCAAAAGTGAACTCTGCTCATAATTTTCCCAGATCTGAACTAGTTAATCTAAGGCCTCTATTTCTTGGTTTGCATGTCAGAACCAACTCGGGGGGATTCGTATTGAACCAGGAACGGTTGTAGAATCATCGTTGGGAGGAACGTGGTAGTCCCAAAGTAATCCAATCAAAGATCAAGGTCAGCTAAAAGTCAATAGTTTCTCTAACCAATTGGCTGAGTGCGCAGGTTAATATCAGCAAGAACAAGTTACCGGGATCTACAGGTTATCATCAGTAGGACAAACTATAGATAATCGACAGGTATGATTAATTATGAAACCCTTCTATGTTTTATATTCCTATTATAAATGAAATGTTAAAAATTAGCAAAGTTCTTATTATCAGTTTTTAAATCAATTTCCTTCAGTAGTTCTTATTACCAGTTTGTAAATCAATTTTCTACAGTATCGAATGGCATTTCTAGCAAGACTAGCCAGCTAGTCCTTGCTAGTTATTATAATGCTTAGATGGTTAGAATACACAAATCGTGATCTGAACCCAGAATAATATTACTAACCTTTTATTTCATCAATGTTAGTATTCGTTTTCACTTATCTAAAAGCCTTGAAACCCTTGTTTTAATCCCACAATAAAATCGCCTAGCTACAGGAATCAAACCTTAACAAAATTCGTTGAACAGCATGTCAAACCTTTGAATTCACCATAATACAAACCACAGTAAGAGGAAATGCAAACACCTTTGTTAAAGACCAATTTATATAATTATAGATTTCATTTCTCTGCCCGATCTAGCTTTATTTTCTTCTTAAACTATAATTTAAACCAAACATATCGAGTATGACAGGGATCGCATTTAGATCCCTAATTTTCATTTTCGAATCAACAAGAAGATGCAGGATTTAAGTTGTTTAAGTCCAGGGTCAGAATCCCATAAAAAATCAATGCAGAGACCAATCGTAAATAGAATTTAGAACCATACATCATCTGTATGACCCCCGCAAAGATGCCATGGAACAATAGGACCAGGGTCAATTCCCATGACCTCCACAAGGATCCAAATCGAATAAACGTTTCCTATAGAAAACAAGTCTACTTAATAAAACCAAAAAGAAACGTAAGTATAGCCCTGACGCCCTTGCCAGGTAAGCAATCATTCCATCCACACAACCGGCAAGCAAACAAGACATTTTTCATTTACAATCTACCCACATTATAGTAACATAGGCATAGAAAACTTCGTTGAGGTCTTACATATACCCACAGGCAATACATTGTTCACACATAGCAATATTCAAACAATTAACAATGCCATTGAAATCAACATACGAACCATAGCCATATTTACAAGCAAGGGTGCCAACGACCCTGTGTAATACCTACATTGTCTGTGCAATAGTTACAAACATAATTAGGAAAACCAAGATATTAGAACTTCTATAAGTTTCAGCTTGAACATTTAAATACATAAAGGAATAATATCCAGCGAAAGAACATTTCGTGGGTTGATCAGAACTCGCAGAACCCAGTAATAAGTGAAACCCAGCCGCTACTTAGTTCATCTATATAACAGTCCCAGTACTGATGTAGCCAGTTAAATTACATTTGAAATCCCATTTTTTGTCCAGTTTAGCCAAGTAAGCGATTATCTTAGACCTCCCTGAAGTGAATCATTAAGCCAATGGCTTATGGGAGTCTCACTCCAAAAACCCCAGGTCAAACCCATACACACAACACCAGGGTCGTAGGAGATAGGGCACAAAGGGATAAACCAGACTTACCGGTACCCTATCCATGCCCATGACTTCATAAACTATCGTAGCTTCCATATCAAAGTGTGTATCACCTATCACAAAGTGATATATAATATAAATAAGTTCCAATATGCATTCTTAACTCAAAAGAAATGGAAATAGCAATCGGTGAACAATGTTTAAGTTATTACCTGGAAGAGGTGTGGCCACCTTGCACCTGGAATGATAGAAACAGCCACTAAGTGTGCAAACCACGAGCAGGGCTCGGGTCAGCACCCCCCACCATCGCCCAACAATGAAAATGCAGACTCAGGATTGAGAACGATTCGTAAACGAAGCACAATGACAGGAAATCCCCAAATCGATACACAAAACCCTCATGCCAGACTATTATCCACTTTCAATAAATTGCATTAAAGAGCGCACCAACCTCTGTCTAAGTGGAGATCAAATAAATCATGTTTTCCTATGGTGATGTTATGGAGTTCAGTCACACTATATTAAAATACAAAGAGCTCGTTCTATACATACAAAGACTTTGGTAAAGTTTCCAAATCCAGTTTGGGTTGCATTGCCTTAAGTTAATAGCTATTGAAACCTCCCTTTTGGGAACACAATGAAATGGAAGACTCCCTTGTTAATGGAGCATAAATTTCAATAGATTTAACATAAACCCGGTAGAATATGACCAATAGCAAGATAGGGACCATCCACTCAGGACACTACTCGCAAATTTGAGGTACCTACAAACACAAGGGTACACTATGGCATTAGCATTTATGCTAAGTAAGTCTGGCAATCTCCACAACTACCCATACCTCCTAGCGACCCTGCCGAGGTACATAATTACCTTACCGGGAGTATTATAGAATCCCCAGGTAGGAAAACGTACCGTCATCAAAGGAGCTCATCACTTGGAGGTGCCCTTAGACATTCATAATTAAAAATCACATGATTCATTTAAACAGTGAGTTGTGTTATTTTCTACCTACTGAACCAACAATTGCAAATGCAATGAAAACATGATCTTATTTTACTTCCAGACCGATTCCGCAAATTCTAGACTTACATATAGAAGTGATTATGTAAAATAAACAGACTTAGACTTATATTGCCGCATGCAAGTATGTGTGTCGTTCAACATTATTATCATTAATATATATGCCTTTTCTATTATAAACTGACGACTATTGCAGACAGGAAAAATTTAATTTTTTTGTTATTTTTGGGACGTTACACAATGTATGTACTCACTTTTATTAATGATTATTCTAGATTCACTTGGGTATATTTCCATAGATTGAAATTAGAAGTATTTGGATTCTTCAATATTTTCAAGTCTTTTGTAGAGAAATTTTCAAATGGGAAGATAAAATCCATTCACACTGACATTGGTGGTGAGTACGTAAAGGCTGAGTTTCAAAAGTGTTGCGCTGAAGAGGGCATTGAGATGCAACACACTGTTCCCTATACACCACAGCAGAATGGTGTAGCTGAAAGGAAGATCAGAACATTGAAATAAATGGCCACATACATGCTAAAGTCGAAAGGGTTGCACCCTAGTCTTTGGGAATAAGCCATTAATTGTGCCTCCTATCTTCAGAACAGAGTCCCTCACAAAGGACTTAATTACACTACTCCTTTCAAAGCATGGATGGGATACAAACCTGATGTATCTCATATTCAAGTGTTTGGATCTAGAGCATGGGCAAGGATTCCAACTGACAAAAGGAGAGCCCTTGATCTACAAAGCAGAGAGTGCATTATGTTGGGCTATGCATTGGATGCAGAGGCCTACAAGCTACTTGATCCTACTACCATGACCACAGTCCTAGAAAGGGGTGTACAGTTTGAGGAGTGGCCTCTCCATGATACTCCTTCTGTTGAGGTAGATAGATTACCTACCACTCCTCTTTTGATTGATGATCAAGAGAGTGAAGCATCATCACGTGAGATTTCAGATTCAGAATCTAAAGATGGAGATGATGAAGAGCGAATTCTAGACCCAGATCCACTAGAACCTGAAGGTCTAGCAATTGATGATGAATATGAGTGAATGGGAGATCCAGTTCCACAAGAACCTGATGATATTTCACATGATGATCCTCGTCTTCCTCGATGGGAAGTCATTACTCTTTGATCTATCAGTGATTTGGTTGGTGATCCACATTAGTAGATAAGAATGAGATCATATTTTTAGAATATAAGGTTTCATCCTTCTCAAATTATTGATCCATTTCAAATCAATCGATCTGTCTTCAGAAAAGAAGGACACTTGCCTCCTTCTGGGGTGAGTGATGACATGCAACATTAGCATCCTTCAGTCTATTTTTAGGGAGGGCTTTCTTCCCACTGGTTTTCACCTCTTTCCTCATTTATTATTTAGATTGTTGTACAGGGTGACCTTTGGTCTTAGTCACCAGGGCCATATTTTTCAGTTTTCAGTTATCACCTCATAGTATAGCTTGAGAGGGGTGTTGGAATATTCTCACCATTATTTTTCAGATTTGCATGTCTACATGCATTTTGCATGCATCCAGTCATCATGCATGCATTTTCATGCAACTATATGCTTCCCATGGTCATTTTGGTGCTCTCCCCAACAGCTAAAGCCTATTTTCAGCTCTATAGAGCCTGTCTTCATCCCCCAGTAGCCCTCCTACTTACCTGATGCACCCTATTTGACTCTCCTGCATGACATGTGTGCCTTTTATCACCTACCAGTAGTTATCATTTAGTTAGAGCGCATTATCTCACCAACTAGGACTTTGACAGTCAGTTAGATCATTGATTGAGTAGTTCTTCCACTCATTGCTCATGCTAACTACCTATATCTCCCAGTTAGCTAGTTTTGGAGTGCCACTTGATATTCCAATAGCCTCATGGGCCCTCCTTAGAGTCTCCATCCCCTAATCTGTGCCTATATGGTTCTGTTAGACTCACTTAGACTCATTTGACTAACCTTTGACCATTTATGACTAATACTACTAACTGGATGATGTCTCCAATGTTATCCAAGCTAGACTTTGAGCATGATTCGAATGAACTCCTTGGTTAATTCGAATTCTCTTGACGATTATTGTATTATTGTATTCATTATTCATAGTGCCAGCTCACAGTTGAGGTATGATACTGCTATTCTCCATTTTCTGTGTTCATGAGTGATTATTGAGTGCATTCTTCTCTTCTTCTTTGCACTTCTTGAGTGAGTTTGATTGTGAGGTTTGTTTCAGTTTCTAGATCCTACTGTAGATTATCACATCGATTGTGCAAACCTATTTCTAGGCCTCCCTTACTAAGACCAACATAATGTCCCTTATACATCCAAATATCACAATATAAACTTACCAAGGATGGCCACACCTATATTCTTACCGCAACCCCACCCAAAATTAATCCAACAAAAGACAAAATCCCTCATGTCCATCTCAACCAGTCCGTCTCTCTTTTTTTGGTACACCCTATTCAACTAAACAACACCACTCATCCCATCCCAAAATCCATGTCTCCTCTCCTACAAGAATTTGTTCATGTATTCCAACCCCCTACTGAACTCCCCCCCTCCCGCCGCATAGACCATTCTATTAACTTCATCCCTGGTGCTTCTTTACCTAATGCACCTACATACCGCCTTGTCCCATGGGAAACATAGGAAATTGAAAAGCAGTTGATTGAACTAATCAACTTAGCACACATTCAACCATCATCCTCTCCTTTTGCTTCCCTAGCCTTCATCATCCCCAAGAAAGATAGCCTAGAAATGCGACTTGTTGTTAATTATCGGGCCCTTAACAAAGAAACGGTGAAGAATCACTACCCCCTACCCTGGATTGAGGAGTTACTTGACACCCTACAAGGTGCTAAGTGGTTCACTAAGTTGGATTTGACAGTAGGCTACCATTAGGTTCAAACGAACCCAGTAGATGTTTGGAAGATAACATTCAAGACCAAGTTCAGTCTCTTTGATTGGAAGGTCATGCCTTTTGGCCTAACTAATGCATCTACCACCTTCATGTGGCTCATCAATGATATTTTCATAAAGAACTTGGGTCGCATTGTGATTATCTACTTAGATGACATTCTCATCTTTAGTAATTCATGGGAAACTCACCTTCAAGATGTTCATCAAGTTCTCGAAATAGTCAGAGAACACAAGTTGCAAGTTAAGAAAAGAACTCATATTTTGGTGAGCTCTTATTTCCTTACTTGGGACTTCTAGTTGACTTAGAAGGTATTCATCCTGATCCTTCCCGCATCAAAGCATTGCAACAGTGGCCCACACATTCTTATGCCAGAGAGTTAAAAAGCTTCCCAGTGAGTTAAAAAGCTTCCTCGGTAGCATAAATTTTTATCACAAGTTTGGTCTACATTTCTCTCGGATTGCTCGTCCTTTGCATCAGCTATCCAATAGAAACTCCACCTTTGTTTGGAATGAAGAAGGCACCCACAAATTTGTTCCTCTCATGGAAGCTATATGCTCTTCCCCAATACTGCGTTCTCTAAATCTCTCTCAACCATTTGAGATTGAGTCAGATGCCTCACAATATCCTATTGGCGCATTTCTTAAACAGGGAGGACATCGTATTGATTACCACTCATAATATCTTTCATATGCTAAGAGAAACTATAGCACCTATGACAAGGAATTATACATCCTAGTGTAAGCTCTCAAGCAATGGTGCCATTATCTATTGGGAAAGGAGACTATTCTACATATAGACCACCATCCACTGATTTTCATTAATTCACAGTCCAACATATAGGAACAAGGGCATCTTAAATGTGAAGTAGACGTTCAGAAAATCCATCTGGTTATTAGATACAAGAAGGGAACCTCTAGCAAGATGGCCGATCTACTCAGCAAGCCACCCACTCTAGTGCTCCAACTACTAGAGGTTCGCTTTGATACCTATGATACATGGAAATATAATTATGTTACTTAGTCTGAATTTCAAGAAATATGGGCTGCATTACAGGACCCTATAGTCATCAATCAGAATACATTCTTGGAATACACCATCTGTAATGGGTGGATCTACAAAGTAAGTTTGCTATGTGTCCCACACTCAGGTGATCGTCTGCTACTCATTAAAGAAGCTCATGCATCTTTATGTGGAGGCCACTTGGGTACCACTAAGACCATTCAACATCTTCAATGTCATTTCTATTGGCCTTCTCTTCAACCTCAAGTAAATAGATTCATAAGATCACACGCCTTATGTTCTCAATCGAAACCATCAAATGGAAAGCATGTCTTATATCATCCACTCCCAATCCCTTCCAAGCCCTAAGAGTCAATTTCTATGGATTTATTAAGTGGATTACCCACCACCCAATGAAAACATGATGCAATTTGGGTGGTAGTATGCATTTTTAGCAAAATGGCCCTCTTCATGGCTTGCACAAAGACCACTACAGCCTCTCAAACAACATAATTGTATTTCCAACATGTGTGGCCTCATTTTGTCCTAGCAAGCAACATCATTTCAGATCAAGACTCACACTTCCTGAGCTCCTTTTGTAAAACACTCTAGGTGGTGCTCAGATATCAGCTTAAATTCTCCAAAGCCTTCCACCCTCAAATGGATGGACAAATAGAGGTAGTCAACCGGGTGCTGGTACATGCTCTTCGTACTCATTTTGGATGTAGAAAACAGTGCAATAATTATTTACATATTCTTCAACATAGCTACAATAGGGCCACACACTCTGCTACAGGTTTTTCTCATTTCGAATTATGTTTAGGCTTCCAGCTAGCTTCTTTGGCTGAGATTCCCCTCAAATTGGACCCCCAAGGTACAGATCATCAGCAACGATAACAATACTCAGCTCAAAGGTATCTTCAAAAAATTTCACATTGCAACACTTAGGTAACAGAAGCTCTGAAATACGCTCAACCACACGCAAAGCAAAGGCATGACAAACATAGAACAACCATTTCCTTGTTAAGTTCAGCCTAATTTCACAAGCAAGATAACTAAAAGAAACACAATCACAAGATAGACAAAAATTTACCCTGGGAAACCCTCATGGGGTAGAAAACCCAACAAAGCTTTCCTCAATATAGATAATCAACCAATACAAATATGTAGTCCTCAAAAGGAGATCCTTCTCCTCCTATGCAGACCTCTCTCTCTCTTATGCACCAATCACAAGTGATTGAATGAATGATATAAATGAGGAGCACACCTCCTCTATTTATACTCATGTTCTAACTGACTTTTCACCCTAATGGGGCCGACCTCTCCTAAGAGAGTCTAATAACCCCTAAATAGCTAGCTCAGGGATTACCTCACATGGGAGATCTAATAACCCTAGTTACCACACTATCTCGGAGGAATAAACATCTCCGGATATACAATAGGGTCTCCACGGAGGAATGGAACATCTCTAGAATAATAAAGTACAAATATAATATTATTAGAAGTTACAATATTTCAGCACTCCCCCTTAATGAGAAGGATATTATAACATCCTCTGCAGGAGCAAGGAGTCATCAACTACATAATACATGATACATCTATAAATCATTGGAAGCTTTCTTCATACATCATAATCAGTAACTCAAACAGTTTACTAGAACATCAACATCATCAGTATTGAGTCTTCATCTTCTGCAGCACTCGATCAGCTACAACATCATCATCATCTGGATCACATGATCAACAACTTCATCGTCTGGATCTACTAATCAACACCATCATCTAGATCTCTCGATCAATAGCCTCATCATCTAGATCTACAGATCAACACCATCATCTGGATCTCTTGATAAATAGCCTCATCGTCTAGATCTACTGATCAACATCATCATTTGGATCCTCTCGATCAACAACATCAACATAGAAACATACTCTGCAATGCACAAGATTCTATTATGGGATGATCAATCCCTCTCACTTTAGGACATCGGTCCAAGGATGATACAATCCTGATCCACTTACGGGATGATCAATCCCTCTTAATCTAAGACATCTCTCATGTCTATGGACGATGCAATCTAGATCAACTTATAGGATGATCAATCCTTATCACTTTAAGACATCTTACCATGTCTAGGTACGATGCAATCCTGAATCAACTTACAGGATGATTAATCCTTATCAATTTAAGACATATCACCATGTCCAGGGATGATGCAATCCCGAATCAACTTACATGATGATTAATCCTTATCACTTTAGGACATAGGTCCAAGGACGTTGCAATCTTGATCCACTTATGGGATGATCAATCCCTATCACTTTAGGGCATAAGTCCAAGGACGATGCAATCCTGATCCACTTATGGGATGATCAATCTCTATCACTTTAGGACATAAGTCGAAGGACGATGCAATCCCAATATTCCTCTTAGACAAAGTCTAAGTACCACTTCATCGACCTCATCGTTGAAATAGGTAACCTCATCGTCAAAACTCATCGCTGGAACAGGTAACTTCATCATCGACACATGTATCCTCATCATTGATACAAGTATCCATATCATCGATACGGTATCCTTTATCATCGATACAGTATCCTCATCATCGATACAGTTATCCACATCGATACCAGTATCCAAATATCATCATCGACCATATCACTCCCCCTTTTGAGGAGGGTCCTTCTAAACGACTCCAAGCTTGTCTCGGAAATACTCAAACATTACTCGAGACAGAGGTTTGTTCAATATATCAGCAACTTGTTTGTCACTGCTCACATACTCGAGCTTGATAGCTCCTTTCTACACCATATCCCGTATGTAAAAATATCGTATCTCTATGTGCTTTGACTTATCATAGAATACTGGATTCTCTGTCATCTTGATACAACTCTATTTGTCACACAGGATCACAGTGGGATCAATCTCTAAGTCAAACAAACCTGATAATAGTTTCCAAAGCCATATCAGTTCACAACTAGCAGAGCAAGCAGCTATATATTCTACTTTAGCTATGCTAAGAGCCACACTAGACTACTTCCTGCTAAACCATGAGATCATGGTAGATCCTAGACAATAGCATCCACCCGATTTGCTCTTCATGTCTGATACACTTCCTCCCCAATCACCATCTGTGTAGCCATACAATCTAAAGTCATGATCTCTAAGATAATATAGAGCAAATTTTGTCGTACCTTTTAGGTACCTCATCACATGCTTTGCAGCTATCAGGTGTACATGCCTAGGTTCCACTAGGTATTGACTCAAGGTGTTCACAACAAAGCATATATCTGGCCTGGTATTCGTCAGATACATCAATGACCCAATGATCTTTCTGTAAAGAGTCATATCCACTAAATTTTAAGAGTCATCAGCTAACAACTTCAAGTTGGAATCCATGGGAGTGGCCATGGATTTACATTCCAACATATCAAATCTTTTCAATATTTCCATAGCATACCTTCCCTGGTTGAGAAATATTCCTTCTGGGCCTTGCCATACTTCCAGACCTAGGAAGTAGTGCATCAATCCAAGATCTTTCATCTCAAATTCTAAAGAGAGCTTCTTCTTGCATTCAATAATTTGTTTCTCATTTCCTGTCAAAAATAGATCATCCACATATAGAAACAATATGACAGGTTCATCATCCATAAACTTGAGATAAAGATTAGGATTAGCTTTACTTTTTGTAAATCCCAAGCTTGTCAAGAAACTGTCAATTCTTTGATACCAAGCTCTAGGAGCTTGCTTCAACCCATACAAAGCCTTCTTTAGTTTGCACACATGGGTTCTTCCATCTTCCACCTCAAATACTTGTGGTTGTTCTATGTACACCTCTTCCTCAATCACACCATTCAGGAAAGCTTTCTTTACATCCATTTGGTGTAATTTCCACTTCATCATGGATGCAAGTGCCATGATGGTTCTAATGGAGGTGTACCTTGCAACTAGTCCAAATGTCTCTTCATAATCAATTCCGTCTTTCTGATAGAACCCTCTGGCCACAAATCTTGCATTATATTTTTCAATACTACCATCTGCAGCATGATTTATCTTGTATATCCATTTGGAGGATACCACACTCTTGTCCTTTGGTTTGGGAACTATATCCCAAACATCATTCTTCATTATTGACTGGTACTCCTCTGTCATTGCCCCTACCCACTCTTTCTTATGAGATGCTTCTTCATAACTAGTGGTTTCCTGATCTACAAGATCACACATCAAAGCCATATAGTTGGAGAATGACTTTGGTTTCTTGCTCACTTTGGTGGAGCCTTCAGGAGCTCCATACTTTTCTTCTCCTAGTATAATGTCTCTTTCCCATGTTGGCTTTCTCTTTCTTGATATGTTTGTGATAGGGGGTTCTTTTGGTTCTATCATTGCATGGTCTTTAGGTGTTACATCTTCACGAGTGGGTACAACTTCTGTAATTCTAGAAGGTGCATCTTCCTCATATACTTCTTCATACTGTCACTTCCTAGATCTCTTGAGAGCTGCTTCTTCATCAAATGTCACATCCCTACTTATTTCCATATGATGGAATCCTAGGATGTAAATTCTGAATGCTTTGGATGCTTCACAATATCCAACAAATATTCCCTTCTTCCCAGAAGGATCCAGCTTGGTCCTCTTTCCTTTTGGAATGTGAATTTATACTAGGCATCCAAATATTTTGAGGTGACTTACCTCATGCTTCTTTCTTGTGAATACTTCTTCTTGAGTCTTGAACTCAAGAGCACTATGAGATAGTCGATTATGCACATAGACTGTTGTCCTAGCGGCTTCAACCCATATATACATAGGTAAGTCTTGATCATGTATCATTGTCTTTACTGATTCGATAATGGTTCTATTCTTTCTTTCTGCAACACCATTTTGTTGAGTATTGTAGGGAGTGGTTAGTTCCCTCTTGATTCCAGCTTCTTTACAAAAGTCTTCAAAGTCCTTTGAAGTGTATTCTCCACCATTATCTGTCCTGAGTATTTTGATCTTCTTTTCTGAATGATTTTCTATCAAGGCTTTGAACTCCTTTAACTTTCCAAAGACTTCATTCTTTCCTTTTAGAAAGTATATCCAAGTATTTCTTGAATAGTCATCAATAAAAGTAAGGTAGTATTCATATCCACTCAAGGATGTGGAGGGCATTGGTCCACATACATCTGAATGAATCAATTCCAAGGTACTCTTAGTGTTAACACCCAAATCGTACCCCCTAGGTTGCAGGACAGGGCAAGTCAGGGTAACCACTAACCACTTTGGACTAATGTTACTGACCCAGCATATTTCGAGAGGGCTCTCTATATAAATCTATGAAAAACTGGAAATACTCAAAGGCATCAACAGTGAATAAACACACCAGTCTTCATTTCTCAAAAACTATCCAATTAAAGCATACACAAAAGGTCAGATTTCTGATGGGTCGAACTGTGCGAAAATGTTGGAGGGATGATCACAAGGAAAACCAATTGGGCAATGGAGTCAAGGTATTACACATAAATCAGATAACGGTGCCATTGTGTGGACTATTCTAATAGAGGCAAGGTAGCGACTCGCTTGCCATCGTAAAGATATTTTCTGGTGGTAAAAGAAGAAAATAAGAACAGACCATTGATATGAGCATCCAACAAATATGAATTCAATATCAACTTTAGTAGCAATATTTAGTGAACACCTGATATAATCGCTAGAGATTGTTTCCAAGAATTCAAAACTATTATACACTAATCTCAGGCATGAAATGAAAAAAATAATGTAAAGGCATAACAGGAAGCACATGCAAATAGGGAAGAAGGAAAAAACTGGCTACAAGTTAGAGTGACATAGGAATCTTTGCAAAATAGTCTACCATATGCACTGCACATTGTATTAATATGAAAATATCAAAACCGGGCTCGCCCCTTAGGCCTTAGCCGAATGATTTTCCAACCCTTAATTATTCTATTACAATGCTTTTATAGGCTCTCGCCGTTGAATTGGTCCTTGGGAAACAAACAAAAGTACGTTGCAACCTTGCAACCAAAAATTTGGAATATTACATATGTGTCAAGTTCAAAACAGACTGATTGAGACGAGAAACAAAACATTATGAGTAGGGCACCACCTTACTCCAAAGCCCTCAATCGGCCTTGCGAATCAAAGAAATCCTCTATCTTCAAAGAGTTGTTTGTCTGCGATTCTTCAGCGGGAGGAGGAGGTGTCACTTCCTTAGTAGGGAGCACGAGATCAAGGATGATCTCTGTGTCTTGCTGGACGTCTCCCACCTCTTCGGGAATCTCCTCTTTTCTCAGATGTCAAACTCTTTCGGGCACTTGTTGCTTTTCAAGCTCCGCATCCTCACTAGCAGAGTTGGATTCCACGTGGTCAAACATCATAGGAGATGAAGGAGCAAGTTCTTCCTCCACCATAGACCATGCCTGTTCAGGATTTAAAACCACTCTGGATTCCTTCTCTTTCTCCATGATCCAATTCCAACTAAAAAATGCCCCAAGCTGTCAGGTGTACCATCCTCTCTATATACCGATCTCGCACAGCGGATGAAAAAACCATATCCATAACTGCTCTGATGATGACAGCGGCTACGTGTGGCCATAATTGCCATGATAACTTGATCGGACCTCTTAAATCAAGTAAAAATGATGCCCAAGATCCAAGCTGACCTGAAACACATTTGGTTAAGATCTCCAGATAGACGATGGAGCAGATGACAACATTGAGGTGGCCTCCATCACATCGACAATCATTTGGGTTGTAGGAGAGATGCCTTTAATCCACCTATCTACCTTGTATTTTCTATGTCACAAAACTTCACCTCATTTCTCCTCCATACACCGAATGATGCAGGTCACATCACCCTCACATCTTCTCAGGCCACCCAATAGTCCGCACAAGTAACTTTCCTTCTGCCCACACTTCTATCACCTGCTGCTCTGGCCCCTTTACATTTACCAACATTTTTACCAAAGGGCACTTGACTCATAGAAGAAGACAAAAGGTAGCATGGTAACTTCCCCAGCTGGACGCTAAATAGAAAAACCAAAACTGATCTCTAGAGATGCTCTCCTAGCTGGCTTCCTCCACTAACTTTCGAGTCCTTCAATAGTATGTTTATAATTCCTTAAGAACTTTACCTTCGCACTCATATGGCTGGGAGCGATGTCTTCCCCGCTGACTTGTCTCAATCCTATTCCTCCATCTGGGGCCGAGGCCTGAAGTCACTGTTACTGGAGAAACCTATCACTTGCGGGTGGATACCTTTGGTCAGAAACTCTCCCAAACTGAGGCTTGGTATTGACCCACATTCGACGTCGGGTGGACCGACATTTATTTTGAATGATCAATAAGGTAGGGGGGTTATCCTCAATGTTGAGGTCAAGTCCAAAATGGGCGGTTAAGGAGGTCCGCCGACTCTCAGGCAGACTTTGATAAAAAAAGGCGATGACCGACATCTTCGGGGAGACTTCCAGACTCAAATATATGGGGATTCGAGAGACAAATATAGAACAGACCGGTCTGGTCTGGGCCGAACAAAATATAGGACCAAAAGAACCTTCTACACTCGACTATGTCTGTAGGACCTTCAGACTTATACTAATTTTGGTGACAAGAAGCTGAATTTCTATACTAGGACGAAAGCCCTATTTCACAGAACAACCTCTAACCCTAAATCTTGCCGGAGATTGGCTCATCATCGGCCTTCCTGGTGACAAAATACGTTTAAATTATCAAAGGGATAGGTTTTAACGAGCCTACCTGTTATAGCCAGGGTCTCCTCCTGCACCAGCAGCCTTAGAAACCCCTGTCGTCTTCTTCAAACTACCTGCGACTAGAAACCCCTGGCTAAGATAGGCCCCGAGAAAATAAAAATGTCACCTTTACCCATCGACGACTATATATATAAACCTTGTTTACTTATCCTCCAGACTTATTTGTTAGCTACCTATCAATCCCAACCATTGATCTCTTGAGCAAAAATATGGGCTGTTGAATATAATCCCCTTTATTGACTTGACTTCTTTCCCCCTTTCCTGCCATTGGATCATTCCATGTGTCCCAATATCCACCGTCTGTCCCTAAACATGGTACCTCAATGGAGTGGGATCGCATTCCCCTAGACCAGTTTTTCTTTACCGCCCATCCTCTTGCGACAAGATTTGGTGGTGACATCTATAAAATGGGTTTTCCCGTCGCAACCACCCTCCTGTCTATCTAGCGCACATCCTCTCAATGCGACGATCATCAAAGACCATTGATCCTTCTGGGGTAATCTACACTGTTTCTTCCGTCACATTCTACCTACTACTGTGGGACCCTTATCCTTTATCTACACTGCCCACCTTGGCCATCCACATGGCCAGCCATCTACCTGCCTTTCCACTTAGGTGGTATCGCATGCCCCTGCAGTGGTATCACTTAGCGCCCACCTACCATGCGATGCCTCCTCCTGCTGCCATCTATCCAGCGGCATTTCCCATCCCAACTGCTTGCACTTTTATTCCCTGCGTGACTCGGCCATGCAATAATGAATGCTAGATATTGATCATCCTCTCCATCTATCCAACGATGGAAACGGGCTCGGTGGTTACCCTTTCCATTATTTCCTTCGGACTATAGACTTAGGATCATTCTTGGGCCCTTCTAATCACATTTTAATGCTTCCTTCCCTATTATTTTCCCTTTCCTAGCATATTTAACACTCCCCATCTCCATTTTTCTTATTCCTTTAGCACCTGGCTATGGAAACCAAGAGCACCTTGGCTTCTATCAAGAAACTTTTGAGACATTCCTTTATTTTACCATCCATCTATGCTGAAAAAATTAGGTGCTAACAGCTTGCTCCAACTAGGGATGTTATCCTGCCTACGAGGTAGCAAATAACCTCATAGACCTGGTGCCTAATCCATTAGGTGGCTCCTGCAAAAGAAAATTTCCCGGTAGACTACTTGGGAGGGTTTGCCTGGAAATGTTCATGGAAAAACCTATAGGGATTTGGCTGTGCGGTGTATCATATGGTGACCTGAACCCTAGCCAAATGCTCTGTCCTACTGTAGACTAGAAAATTCTTGAAATCAAAACCAAAAAGTGAAGTTATGCATTCTGAAAATAGACTGGAAATTTCTGCAAATTGGAATTTACTGCTGAAGTTTGAAATGCCAAAACCTTAAGGCTTATTTATATACAAACCACTCTACTTGTGAGGCTGCGACTCTAAGTAATGCAAAAGTGCTAGTGTAACCAGTCTAGTAGCTAACACTCCAGGCGGGTCTTCTCATCCTGCTCGACTACCTCCAGAATAGCAAATTTCCATGGCCCGAGGCAACAGTGATGGACGAGGACCCTTCGAGTGAAACCATAACCCTTACTCCAGCTGCGGAATTTTTCCATATAATCTACCAGTGGATCATTAAAAATACGGTATGCTCTACATGCCTCTTGCATCATAGCAGACTTTCTTTCAGGAGAGTCGTATGCATGTCGTTCAGTTTCCTTGGTGCTCGTATCAGGCCCAAGGGTCGCCTTTGACAAGCCTCCATCGTAACCTGAACGTCATGGGTGCCAAAACCCTTGCATGACTTGGTAAGACTAAAAAAATCAACTCCGAAAAACTTTTTTTTCGGGCTGCTCATGATCCCTGGGTTGAAAACTTGGTTTTGCTGTGGAACCTCAAGAGAAAATTTGCATTGTGCCTTCGAAAGGTCTGGGAAAAGCCATTATTCTTGAGACCTAGACTCCGATCTTGAAAGACCTACACGAAAATCCGACTGCCCAGCTCGGTCTTCTTCAAGCACCCTAGTTATCTAGTTAGTCGGTTGGGGATACTGGCCAAGCCCGAAAAATTCCTCGAGGAGTCTATAATCGTCTTCAGCTCCCCTAATAGATTTCGTATAAGAATCATGTAGGTCTTCCTGCTCATCTTCCATCCCTTCAACAATCTGGTCCACCCATCAGAGGTGCCCTCCGGACCCTAGAACCCGTTCTAGAACACCATATTTTTCTTCAAGGTTCACATATTCTTCCTCAAGGGTTCTATATTCCCCTTCAAGGACCTAGTATTCCCTTTCAGCTTGGACCCAAAAAGAGGCTTATTCCTACCAGAGCTCCATATTTCGATGAATCTCAATGGTGTGCTCCGGTCCCGCCACTAAGTCCCCTTCTTCCACCGGCATCCCTGAATGGTAAAACTGGCTGCATGAAGGCTCATCTTTATCCTTTGCTTCAAAGAAGCTCATGAAGTTCTCCAAGTCGTCCTCTTCATAGTCATCATATCTAGGTGGATTGAAAACCTCGTCATAACCATTAGCAATAGAAGTTTTAGTAGACTAGTTGTAATCTACATAAAATAAATCGAGATTACCTTCTTCTGGTACATCACCGAGTCGATCAATTCTCTGCTCATTTGGGAAAAATCGGACTATAAGGGAAATTCCCCTTGCTCATGTCCTTCTTCAAATCTTAATTCTTCTTTAATACTTTCATCGTGATCCTGGTTGGACAACTTTCCAAACATCCTAAGATTGTCTTCCACCTCCATTGCATCAATGAACATATGTTGTAGGTCAGAAGACCTTCTTTGCAAAAGATGAAGAGCTAAATCAGGAGGAAAAACAAATGCATAGTGCAATTTTGCAGCATTCTTTGGGGCCTGAATATCCTTCATCATATTATAATAAAAATTGGCAAACCTTTTGTTGAAGAAAGATAGGGCTTCATCCTTTTGCCTTCTTGTGGAATGAAAATATAAAAGAACCAGATCCCATGACCTTCTCTTGCCCCAAAACCCTAAAAAAACCTTAGACAATGCTCCTCATGTATCAATAGACTCAGGCTGTAAATGCTTGAACCATCTCTTCACACTTCATTGGAGGGATTTTCCAAAATCCCTCATACAGACGTCATTGTGTTCTATTTCAAAGAGATCCAGAAAATGCTCAAAGCCTTGAAGATGTTTCTTTGCAGTAAGCATCTCAGACTCTTCGTCAAAAACAGGGAGGTGTTTATGGTAGCCCAGAGGGAAATCATGAAGGACAAGGGGTATCCTTAGAGGGATGTATCTTAGCTAGGTTCTGGAAGGCGAAGGATTAGATGCAGGGAGGGTATCATTGGCCTTACTCTTGGGGAATTTGTCGAATCGGTTATAGTTTATATAGGGTTCAAATGAAAGGACAGGATCGAATCTAAGAGTGAAAGGACAATGTACATTTTCGAATTCAAGTGAAGGATATACAAAGGCTCTCTCATGACCTAAAGCTCTCCGGTGAGACAAGAATTCTTTGATATATATACATAAAAGTAAAAGGATTCCAACACAGAAGAATAGAGATTCTTTGAAGATATTAATACTTTGATACCTGGAGCTTAATTCTTCCATGTCTAAGGCAGCTGGGCTCGTTCACTAGAGGAGTCTGCATATTGAACTTTAACAATGAGTGGAGTTTCCAGGTGGATGATATGAAACCATTCTAGTGTCTGACTATTGTCCACCATCAACAATCAGATCTGAAACTTTGTCATTTTACGCAGGATGATAAGACTCTCCTTCCTCGGCAACGGTGCCAACTTGTTAAAACCAAAATCATACCCCTTAGGTTGCAGGAGAGGAAAAGTCAGGGTAACCACTAACCACTTTTGACTAATGCTACTGACCCAACATAGTCCAAGAGGATTCTCTCTATAAATCTATGAAAAACTGAAAATACTCAAAGGCGTCAACAGTGAATAAACACACCAGTCTTCATTTCTCAAAAAATATCCAATTAAAGCATACACAAAAGGTCATATTTCAGATGGGTCGAATTGTGCAAAAATGTTGGAGGGCTAATCACAAGGAAAAACAATTGGGTGATGGAGTCAAGGTATTACACATAAATCAGATAACAATGCCATAGTGTGGACTACTTTAACAAAGGCAAGGTAGCCACTCGCTTGCCATCGTAAAGATATTTTTTGGTGGTAAAAGACGAAAATAAGAACAAACCATTGATATGAGCATCCAACAAAGATGAATTCAATATCAACTTTAGTAGCAATATTTAGTGAACATCTGAGATAATAGCCAGAGCTCGTTTCCAAGAATTCCAAACTATTATACACTGATCTCAGGCATGAAATGAAAAACATAATGTAAAGGCATAACAGGAAGCACATGCACATAGGGAAGAAGGAAAAAACTGACTACAAGTTAGAGCGACACAGGAATCTCTACAAAATAGTATACCATAGGCACTGGACATTCTATTAATATGAAAATCTCAAAACTGGGCTCGCCCCTCAGGCCTTAGCTAAATGATTTTCCAACCCTTAATTATTCTATTACAATGCTTTTATAGGCTCTCGTCCTTGAATGGGTCCTTGGGAAACAAACAAAATTACGTTGCCACGTTGAAAGCCCCAAATTTGGAATATTACATATGTTTCAAGTTCAAAACAGACTGGTTAATATGAGAAACAAAACATTATTAGCAGGGCACCACCTTACTTCGAAGTGCTCAATCGGACTTGCGAATCAAAGAAATCCTCTATCTTCAAAGAGCTGTCCATATGCGATTCTTCAGCAAGCGGAGGAGGTTCCACTTCCTCAGTAGGGAGCACAAGATCATGAATGATCTCCGTGTCTTGCTAGACGTCTCCCTCCTCTTTAGGAATCTCCTCTTTTCTCAGACGTCGAACTCTTTCGGGCACTTGTCGCTTTTCGAGCTCCTCATCCTCACCAGCAGAGTTGTATTCCACGTGGTCGAACATCATAGGTGATGAAGGAGCAGGTTCTTCCTCCACCATAGACCACTCCTATTCGGCCATGAAAACCACTCTGGATTCCTACTCTTTCTCCATGATCCAATTCCAACTAAAAGATGCCCCAAGCTGCTAGGTGTACCATCCTCTCTATATATCAATCTCGCACAACGGATGAAAAAACCATATCCATAACTATTCTAATGATGACAATGGCTACGTGCAACCATAATCACCATGATAACTTGATCAGACCTCTTAATCAATTAACAATGATGCCCAAGATCTGAGCTAACCTGAAACATGCTTGGTAAAGTTCTCCAGATAGACGGCGGAGTAGATGATGACGTTGATGTGGCCTCCATTGCATCGACAATCATTTGGTTGGTAGTAGAGATGCCTTTAAGCTTCTTATCTACGTGGTATTGCCTACGTCACAAAACTTCACCTCATTTCTCCTTCGTACGCCAAATGACGCGGGTCACATCACACTCGCAGCTTCTGAGGCCACCAAATAGTCCGCACAAGTAACTTTCCTTCTGCATGCACTTCTATCACCTGTTGCTCTGGCCCCTTTACATTTACAAACATTTTTATCGAAGGGCACTTGACTCATACAAGAAGACAAAAGACAACATAGTAACTGCCCCAGCTAGCCGCTAAACAGAAAAACCAAAATTGATCTCTGGAGATGCTCTCCTAGCTGGCTGCCTCCACTAACTTTCGAGTCCTTCATTAGTGTGTTTATAATTCCTTGAGAACTTTACCTTCGCACCTATATGGCTAGGAGAGTTGTCTTCCACGCTTACTTGTCTCGATCCTCTCCCCCCATCTGGGGCCGAGGCCTAAAGTCACTAGTACTGGAGAAACCTGTAACTTGCCGGTGGATACCATTGGTAAGAAACTCTCCCAAACTAAGGCTTGGTATTGACCCACATTCGAATTCGGGCAGACCAACATTTATTTTGAACGATCAACAAGGCAGGGGAGTTATCCTCAATGTTGAGGTCAAGTCCAAAATGGGCGGTTAAGGAGGTCTGGCGACTCTTAGGCAGACTTTCATGAAACAAGGCGATGACCGACATCTTCAGGGAGACTCCGAGTCTGGTCTAGGATGAACAAAATACAGGACCACTGGAACCTTCTGCGCCTAGCTACGTTTGTAGAACCTTTAGACTTCTGCTAATTTTGGCGACAAGAAGCCGAATTTCTGTACCAAGATGAAGGCCCTATCTCACAGAACAACCTCTAACCCTACATCTTGCTGAAGACTGGCTCCTCATCGGCCTTCCTGACAAGAAAATACATTGAAATTATCAAAGGTATAGGTTGTAATGATCCTATCTGTGATAGCTAGGCTCTCTTCCTGCACCAGCAACCTCAGAAACCCCTGTCGCCTTCTTCGACCTGCCTGCGACCAAAAACCCCTGGCCCAGACAAGCCCCAGGAAAATACAAATGTCAACTTTACCCATTGACGACTATATATATAAACCTTGTTCACTTATGTTCCTGGCTTATTTGTTAGTTGCCTATCAATCCCAGCCATTGATCTCTTGAGCAAATATCTGGGACATTAAATATGATCCCCTTTATTGACTTGACTTCTTCCCCCTTTCCTAGTGTTGGATCATTCCATGTGTCCCAATCTCCACCATCCATCCCTAAGCCTCGTACCTCAATGGAGCTGGATTGCATTCCCCTAGACCGGTTTTTCTTTACCGCTCATCCTCTTGCGAAAAGCTTTGTTGGTGACACCTGGAAAATGGGTTTTCCCATCGCAACCACCGTCCTGTCTATCTAGCATGCATCTTCTCGACGCGATGATCGTCAAGTACCGTTGATCCTTCTGGGGTAATCTACACCATTTCTTTCGTCACATTGCACCTACTACCGTGGGACCATTATCCTTTATCTATGTGGCCCACCTTGGCCTGCCTTGGTCGTCCACATGGCCATCCATCTACATTTCTGCTTTGGCGGTATCGCATGCCCCTGTAGTTATCACTTACTGCCCACCTACCATGCGACGCCTCCTCCTGCTACCAAATGTCCGATGGCACTTCCCATCGCAACCGCTTGCGCTTTTATTCCCCGCGTGACTTAGCCATGGAATGATGAATGCTAGCCGCTGATCATCCTCTCACATCCATCCAATGGTGGAAACAGGCGTGATGGTTACCCTTTCCATTATTTCCTTCGGACTATAGACTTAGGCTCTTTGTTGGGCCCTTCTAATCACATTTTAATGCTTCCTTCCCCATTATTTTCCCTTTCCTAGCATATTTAACACCCCCCACCTCCATTTTTCTTATGCGTTTAGCACTTGGATATGGAAAACAATAGCACTCTAGCTTCTATCAAGAAAATTTTGAGACATCCCTTTATTTTACCATCCATCTGTGCTAAAAAAATTAGGTGCTAACACTTAGTCTTTGTTTCACTCTTTGGAAATGGGTTGTTGATATTCTTCCCTTTTGCACATCCTTTGCATGTGTCATCATGATCAATCTTTAAGTCTGGTAGTCCTATAACTACCTTGCTCACATGAGGTAGTGCTTTGTAGTTAATGTGAGCAAGCCTCCTATGCCATAGCTCACTTGGGCTAGTCGCTTCATTAACAAGGGCAACTTCAGGATGACCCTTGAGTTTATATAGACCTCCTTTCTCTTCACCAATAACAATTGCATCCTCAATTGATTTTCCTTTGGGCCACATGAGTACTTGCCCATCTATGAATGCAACCCTATAACCTTTCTTATCTAAATCTGAGTTAGAAAGTAAGTTCTTCTTCAAAACTGGTACATATAGGATTTCCTTCATCTTCAATGGGGTTCCAGAATGAAGCTTGTAACTTGCTTTACCAACTCCCTTGATGGGATATTGATAGTCATCTCCTAGGGATACCTTCTGTGGAGAGGTCTTCTCTTCAAGTTTTGAAAGAGTCTTCTTTTGTCCTATCATGTGCTTTGAAGCACCACTATCAATGAGCCATGTATCTTCTCCAAGTGCTACTGCCCTAGAGAGTGCATAGAATAGAACATACTCTTCTACATCTTCTTCTTCTTCTACTTTAGATCTTTTCTTTTGAGCCCTTTCCTCCTCTTCTTCTTCACTATCATCTTCTACTAGATGTGCTTGATGTCTTTTATGGTGAAAACGCTTTTTCTTCTTTAGAGGACAATCCTTAGCAATGTGTCATATTTTGTGATAGGTAAAACATTGGAATGAAGAGTAATCTGTTCTTTGATTAGTTCCACTTCTCTTTTCAAATGTTTATGGAGGTTGAGACTCCTTGTGACTATCCTTCTTGGAATAGGATTGATTCCTTCTTCTCTTGGTGTGGGTGGCCAAATATTGGTCATCTTCTTTGAGCAAGGCTTCTCTGTTGGCAACCCTAGCTTCTTCTTGAATACAATCCTCCCATACCACATCAAACTTCATACTTTATTTTCTAGCACACATAGTTTGGATGAATGACTACCAAGTTCTAGTGAGACCATTTAGAGTAGTCATGACTAGTTTATCTTCATCAAGGGTATCTCCAATGGCATCTAGTTGTTTATTGAACTGGGAAACCATTGAGAAATAGTCTTGAATAGATTCTCCTTTATTCATCTTGGTGCTCTTTAATTCAGCTCTCAGGTTCATCTTCCTATTGATGTTCTTTCCCTCATACATTCTAGAAAGGGCATCATACATTTCCTTTTGAGTCTTCTTGGATGCCACTTGGGGAATCAAGTGGTCCTTAATAGAATCAACAATGATTCTCTTTTCCCTAATCAAGTCCTTCCTATGCTTCTCTTTGGCTTCATCTTCTTCAGGTTCTACAACCTCATCTTTGATTTATTGGACAAGATCACTCTCTTCAAGAATGAGACCAATTCTGTATTTCCATCCTCGAAAATTTTCTATACCCTCTAGCTTGTCTTCAAGCTTAGTGCTTGGAGCCATATTATCCAGGAGGTCACAGATATTGAAGTTTCAAAAGATAGAATAATACTTACCAGGAAATGGGCTTGATTGAATTGAGCTTACTAGTGTGCTCTACTTCTGGAAACTTCAACTTTTCACCTTCTAGATCTACAACAGAATTTCTGGTTTTCTGGTTTACTGGTGCACAGGTTTGCATCTTTTCTCGTTCACTAGTGCACAGGTGCGCACTTTTTCTGGTTTACTACTTTTTTGGTCCAAACCCTAAACTAGGGTTTGAATTTCCCAGAGTTATACCCACTCAAAAAGTTTGATCTAGGGCTCAAAAGTTTGATTTTGACGAGGGCTATCCAGCCATGCAATCAGATTCCAAAAATTCCAATTTTTGCAGAAACCCTAATTTTCACCGGAGGAGGAGAGAGAGGTATTTTCACCTTGTGAAATATGTCCTATTCAGGATAGCTCTGATACCATGTTAAGTTTAGCCTAATTTCACAAGAAAGATCACTGAAAGAAACACAATCACAAGATAGACAAATATTTACACTCGGAAACCCTCATGGGGTAGAAAACCTAGCAAAGATTTCCTCAATATAGATAATCAACCAATACAAATATGTAGTCCTCAACAAGATCTCCTTCTCCTCCTATGCATACCTCTCTCTATCCTATGCGCCAATCACAAGTGAGTGAATGAATGAGATAAATGAGGAACACACCTCCTCTATTTATACTCATGTTCTAACTGACTTTTCACCCTAATGGGGCCGACCTCTCCAAATAGATTCTAATAACCCCTAAACAACTAACTCAGGGCCGACCTCACATGGGAGATCGAATAAACCTAGTTAACACACTCTCTCGGAGGAATAAACATCTCCGGATATACAATAGGGTCTCCACAGAGGAATGGAACATCTCCGGATTAATAAAGTACAAATATAATATTCTTAGAAGTTACAATCTTTCAACATTCCTTTCAACGTAGAGACTCAGTCTGGTTACATTTGGATAAGAATCACTTCAAAGGACAACATCATAAACTACATCCACTTCGAGATGGCCCCTACAAAATTCTAGAAAATATTGGGGAAAATTCCTATCGTGTGGACCTCCCTCCTCAGCTCGACATCCACAATGTCATCAATGTCAATCATCTGAAGTTATTCGAACCTCCTCTCTTGGATGAACCAGTCACAATTGCACATCCTATGGACAACATTATGGACTTCCAGATTCCTTTGTCCAATGATACTATACTCGACACCAAGACCAGTTCTACTCACCACCGGGCTTACACCTCCTACCTCTTGGCATGTGAAGGACAAACTCTAGCTCAGGCAAAGTGGGTGACATCTGATATTTTGCAACATAGGTTTCCTCATCCTCTCATGGAGGAAGGGACACTTCTAGATATAAACAAGGAGGATTTGGGCCACAAAGAAGCGAGTCCTCTTTTCAACCCATAGTAGAAATAGGGGATCATGTAATAAGCTTAGCTAGTTTTATTAAATTGTATTAGAAGTCTATAATGTAAATAGGTAGGTCCCTTATTAATAAAGGTGAACCGCTCATGTAATACAAGTAGGCTTATTGAGAGAAGGTACTCCTTTTATCTTTTTTTCTATAATGTTAGATTTTTTTGCAGCTTCCTTGTAAATGACCTAGATTTTGGCTGCTCCTTTGTCACGCCCTCCTTGACACTCAAATTTGGAGGCCCCTCTTCATGCTCAACTTTCCCACCTTCACGCTCATACAGCACCCCCTTCATGCTCAGTATATCTTCTGACCTTCATGCTCATCCCTTCATGCTACTACTCCTCACGCTTCTACCTTCACACTCATCCCTTCATGCTGCTACTCCTCACGCCGCTACCTTCACGCTGCTAGATTCTCCTTCACACTGTTACCTCCACGCCTAGCTCCTTCTCTACCTTCACGCCCGGCTCCTTCTCTACCTTCACACCCAACTCTTATTCCACCTTCACGCCTAGTTATAGCAGGTGCAGTGCTGCCCCAGAGAGAAGCTCAGATCTCTTTTTGCAAAATAAAGATCACTATGGCTCAAAGATATCCTTCTCTCTTTGAATAGGATTCTTCTTCATAGCAATTCATTTTCTCCTACCTCGTTCTTTTTCATTTCCTCTCCAACTATATTCTCCATTACATTCCATTGTTCTCCATAGACTTGATATTTAATAAGCTACCATAGAATGCAATTGATCACAATGGTTTATCTCATCTCCAAATTGAAAAGAAGTTTTGAACTATTCAATCAACCTTATGGAAATTTTTTATTTATTACAATATTATAAAATGAAATCATTTATAGGATCAATTTTGGATCACACCATTACATTTGCAACATTTTGGTCCCTAAAATTCTTAGGCAATTTCAATGTTTGGAAAATATCTAAGAAAGGGTTCCTCTATTATAGGATGGAAGAAAAGAGTTTAATAGGGGATACCATTGGTGATGAGCCTTCTATCCATATCATGGATAAGCATGGTATTCTCTAATGCATTCAAGCTCCCTTTCCCCTCGAATCTCAAAGACTTATTTGTGGTTGTTTTGTTCTTGGGGTTGAGTTTGAGGTGAATCCTCAATCATTTGGACTCCCAATGTTTAGTCAATCTATAATACTAGTAATAATTCGTCGTAGGTCAATTGGCCTTGTATAATTCTAACAATTGTTATTTGTAAGACGTCTTTTCATTCAATAGAAGCAAATTAATGATAGCATGCAATAAATATTCAATTTGTGATGATGCATTCCATGTTGGTTACTTGGTCCCCCAAGTTTTGAAGTGGAATTTAGTGGTGTAATAATCCCTTTGTTGAAGTATTCCAAGCATCTATAAGCATATTTGAGTGGCCTACTTCCCACTTATTTTATGGTTCCTCTCGTAGTTTGAGTTTAGCCTATGCTAGATTCCTGTCCATTGAATCATAAGCTTCAAAATTGGGCATTTAATGAGCTACAATAAGGATCACAATCCCTTGGCCTTTCATTCCTATACATTAACCCTTATATCCCGTTATACTAAATTATTTGGAATTGTTGCCTCTAGTATGATTTTCGAAATGAATAAATGGCTCTTGAGGAATGATCTTGGAAGGTGAGTTTATCATTCTTCTTAAATAAATCTCCCTTTGATACCAAATCTTGATATAGTTTAGTAGTCATTTTGGTTAATCCCTCCCCTTCCTAATTATAAACATAAGTTAAATTATCTCACAATTTCAAGAGATAGGATATGCTCTTCTCTAATTCCGATCTCATGGTGGTGAAGGATAGCTTGCATTTGGAAAGTTCCTTTTCCATATCATCTGCTTTCTACCTCAAATATTGGCTTTCTTCTTGAATCTATTTTTTTAAGTCTCTTCAATATTCAATCATATCCCTCTTCATAGCCTTTCCCATGATGGGGATGCTTCTCCTAATGTTTTGGAAGCTAATTCAAGGTCATAGATTCAACCTCTATAATACCAATAAGATATATAAATGACAGGCCTCTGTCATATTCATTTCACCAACATGGAAACTCTACAAAGTACAATTAAGTAAGGTATTTTCAATTACAAACACGATGATATCATGCCTCTTCTATCGTGTTTTTCTAAAAGGATAAAATACCTATGTTGTGTACCTTAATAAAAAAAATAATCACAAACAAGATATAACCCCTAAACTTAATAAATAAATATAAATACTCAAGAATAGAATGAACTCAAGGATATGGAAATAATCCTCGCAAAGGGTGACATGATTCATTATTCCTTACTGAAGGAATCACTCTACAATCCATGCTTCCTACAAAATAATTCATCAATACTTCACAAAACATCTCAGTACATCATTTCTACTTCTTTGTATAATTTCTATCAAATTCCTAGGAACTTTCTAGTAGGTAGAACCTTATAGGTACTTTCTAGAGAATGAAATTTGTAGCATGTAGAAACGTGTATTATGCCTTCATTCAATTATTTCTTTTCATATTACATCTAAATAAATTACATCATATTCCACAAATGCACTAAGTTCCATCCCCATTCACATGTTTAATCATTGTGACATTGGAGGAGTCCATACAATATGATCTACTGAGTAATGTAGCCAATACGAAGTAATGTCAACCATCCATCCTAGTGAAATTTGGACATGGGGTCCATTTTCATCATTACAACATTGATCATCATCTAGATTTTTCTTTGGTTCCATGTTGTTGTTGTGCACTTTTGATATCCCGATGTATTATGTTTAATCTTCCATGTTGCTCCATATTGGATTCCTTTTTGGTCCATTTTTTGTTGATTTTCTCAACCCTCCCTTGATGACTACTATTTCTCATGGTAGTGTTGATGGTGGTATAAAGAAACCTCAACTATTGGTTCTAGTTTTTTAGACTCTTCAACTTGTGTTTCCTTTGATGCTCATAGATCCTTAAATTCTTCTTCCGTTTTATGTAAATTGGTAGTTTTCTTCTTCTTTTGATTCAACCTAAAACTCTTCAATTGATATGTCAATATGCATTGCAAACACTTATTTGTGTGCCACCTTGGGCCATTTATCAATAGAAATATCTCATGTAGTGTGATTTTTGTTTACTTGTACCAAATATTTAAGAACTAATTTTGATCATTCATATTAATTGTACCAATTGAGTTGATCGAAGGATATCCAAAAACAATATCCTCATCATTCATATATAGAGCATGGAAATATGAATGCAACACATATTTTTCCATAGTAATCTTAAAATCTTAAAAAAATGAACATTTTGACCCTCAATATATGTTCCTTGAATAATATTTTTTGGAACTTGCAATCCTTTAGCCTAAAGAGTTTTCATAAACATCTGTAAGAAAATCAAAACCAAAAAGAACATAAAACAATAGAATTAACAATGGATCACACACAAATTACACAGAGATTTACCCCATAAACGCAAAACTGGGAAAACCAACATTCCCAAGAGTTTTTTGACTATATATATTAGTCTATTATATTTCTTTTTATTTATGATAAAATATTATTTCATCCAAAATCCTCATCCGTTAACTACTATGAGATTGCAACCACAATTAGTTTACAATGGGCCACAAAATCATGGGCAGGAAACATAAAAAAAAAATGGACAATTTTTTCTCTTTTGAGGGCGCTAGTCCAACATGCCCCCCTAGCTAAGTGTGTTAATCAACCCCCATATAAGCCCATTTCCCTAGGAACATATGATTAATACAACATGTTTCCAACATTTTCTGACATTTTTTATTCTTTGAAATAGGATGTCAAAGGGGAAGTGAAGGGGAAGCATCAATGAAATCAACTACTAAGGACACTACTTCCCATTGATTCTCTACATCAAGAGAAATTTTCAATACTAATATACTTTACCAATGAATCTACAACATTATTCAAGGTATAAAACTTATCCATTAGTACTTTGTTCTATTCAACCTTGTCTCTAACAAAATGGTACTAAACATCAGTTTGCTTTGTCTTGGAATGATAAGCAGTGTTCCTTGCTATAAAATTTGTATTTGAACTGTCATAACTTATTTTCACTAATTTCTGAACAAAATCAATTGCTCAACATAGTATTTATAACCATATACGGATTCCTTACCTTCATGAGTGGCTATCATGTATTGTGTTGATGTGATTAACAATACAACTACACTTTGATTCTTACTGATACGACTGATTTATCCACCAAATAAGATAAATCATAACTGGATGTAGATATTTTAGGCTCAATATATCCAAACTATTATGCATTGACAAAACCTTTCATGTCTATCTCCTTGTCAGTTCCAAGCCTTCCATGGTAGCATATTGCATAATTAGAAGTACCATGCAAATAACTAAATACACTCTTTACTATTGTCCAATGTTCCTTCCTTGGTTTTTGCATATACCTGCTCAAAACTCCCACTACTTAGGGAATACCTAGTTTAGTACAAACCCTAGCATGCATAAAGCTTATTGTAGCACTAGAATAGTGAACAAATGACATGTATTCTACCTCTTCTTGAGTCTTTGGACGCTGATATTTAAATAACTTTCCACGTAAAGGAATACAGACCTTTACTAGTTTACATTCCTTAATATTAAACCTCTACAACAATGTCTCTACATTTTTCCTATTAATCAACTAAATTCCTATCTTGTTCCAATCTTTTTAATTTCCAAGCCCAAAATAAAATTTTCAGCACTAATATTTTTCATACCAAACTTAGAAGACATTCAAGTTTTGACATCCTTGATAAATTCCCATTTTTTTCCAACAACAACCTATCAAGGTACAAGACAACATAAAAACAATTATCACCAGCCTACATGGAATACACATAGTTATCATCTATGCTTCCTGAGAAAAAAAGTCCTACTATATAAGTACCAAATGTCGATACCACATTCTTGGTGATTTTTTTAATCCATATAGAAACTTCTTTATATTGCAAACTATATCCTTCTTTCTCTTCATTGCGAAACCCTTTGGTTGTGTCATATATATTTTTTCTTCAAAATCACCATGCATAAATCTTGTCCTCACATCCATCTTATCTACTTAAAGATCAAAATCAACTGAAATAGATAAAAGAAACCTAAAAGAACTTAATTTAGCAATAGGAGAAGAAATGTTACCAAAATTAATTCCCTCCACTTGGTAATATCACTTAACTACTAGGTGAGTTTTGTACTTCTCCAACTTACCTTTTGGATTCAAATTCTTCTTAAACCAAGGGAAATTTTATGGTTCCATAATTTTATCAAAATGTAGAAATCTTGGCGAATCTTACTAATTCTTAAATTTCCAACCATAAAATACTTGGTGATTTTTTGTAAAAAAAATAAATTTCTAAGGAGTTTATATAGGTTTTGGACAATTTTGGCAATTTTTAGAGGAAAAAAAAAATATTCCATGGAATTTGGGAAAATCATTTTTGAAAACAAAGGTAAATTACTGAACTATTTTTTGGAAAAGGTTTGAAAAATAGTGCATGGGCTAAATTTCTCTCCTAAAATTTTCCCTATCTTAAACACCCATTTTCTAACAATATGTTCTCATAGATCGAACAAATCGACTAGAACCCAAGTCTCATTTTTATCCATGGGATCCATTTCTTCAACCACTACCTTCTTCAAAATTTTAGTATCCTTTGAACCCATTTACTCCCTAACAATTCTGCAATCATCATCACTAATATATAGAGAAATATTTGAGTGGAATTAGGTGGTATACACCTTTCTAGTTCCCTTTTTGCGTGAACTGATTTCATCAATGATGGAACAAGAGGGTCATCCTCTTTTGGTTCATATTCATCTATTGAATTAGATTCCTCACCCTCCAACTCAAACTCTATTGTCTATGGTTTTTCTTCCTTTGGTTGGAACTCCTATTTGATAGGAACTTTAACCTCTCTAAATACACCACCCAAACTAAAAACAATATTTTTAGTTAATGGGTTCCAAGTTTATAACATTTTATAGCATATTTATAACCAATACAGATACCTTTATGGATTTTTTATCCATCTTACTCATGTTTTCCTCACGAATGTGCACATAAGCATCAAAACAAAAACTATAATATGTTTAAGAGAGTAATTTTTACCAATTCATGCCTCATGTGGAGTTTTGACAACTAGTGTTGATGTAGGTTATCTATTTACCATGTAACATGCAGTATCCACTACCTCTTCCCAAAATTAATGTGATATCCTCGAACCACTAAGCATACTCATTTCCCTCTCTATCAACATATTGCTCATCCTTTATGAAACTCCATTATGATGAGTTTTGTAGGGAGTAGTATTTTTCATTTCGATTTCACAATTCCTACAAATCCATTGAGCTCATTTCCAAAGAAATTTCCACCATTATCTATCCTCAACAACTTTATTTTCTTTTTTGTCTAGTTCTCTAAAACTATATTTAAACTCTTTAAATTTATAAAAATGATTGATTTTCCATATAGGAAATAGATGTGCATGTTCCCCAATAAATTATTAATGAATGAAACATAATACATATTAGAGGAAATTTGGGTACAAAAAGGGCCTCCTAACGAAAATAATAAAACAATAGTAGAGAGAGAGTAAAAAAACTACTTTTTTGGATCGTATTTTCAACTTATCTCCTTGTAGGTTTACTCAAATTTCAAGAAGGAAGACTCGTTGGATGCATAATTAAATTATGCATCCATTGGGTACCCATGTTGCATACTTTTAACAACATCCATACCATAAAAAATCGAAAAGACATTAAAAAACGTGTTTTCTCTCGCTTGAAATTTGAGTAAACCTACAAGGAGATAAGTTGAAAATATGATCCAAAAAAGCAGTTTTTATTTTTTCCCTCCAACTTTTTAGGTGCTCCCTTTTCGAATTTTAAAGCATTTTGATTGGCTAATACATGAAGACATGTAATTTGTATTATTTTTGGAAGGCCCATTTTAAATTGAAATTTCCTTTAAGTGCCATATTTACCTAGTGATGGAACAATAAGAGGTCTAACAACATCATTGTGTATTAACTCTAAGATTCTCTTTTCTCTTGTAGCACTAGATGGGAATCTAATTGGAATATATTTACCATATATGTAATGTTTACATAATAAATGAAAATCTAATGAGTAATCAAACTTACCTTCTACCATGTAATGCTCGAAGTTCATTCTCTCTAATATGTCTTATCTCTAATGCCATAACATTTTCTTATCTAGAATGACAATACAGGTCATGTCGTCTTCATTGATATCATCAAGAACAACAAAACTATTAGACATTTTATGAAAATTTCTTCCCAATAGGTTGGAAAAAGTTCTAATCCCCACTCCCCACACTAGAACCATTGTTTCTCAAACCATCTTTCATGTGTCTCTTTCAAATACAATATGAAAACCTACCTCACCCATCTTACTTATAGATATCAGTTTTTGGGTGAAATATGGAATGTGAAAAACACGAAGAAGAGTTTCATTCCTCCCATATTTGAACAACAACTTGACCCTTCCACATCCAATGATTTTGTCTATCGATTCATCTCATAGGAAAGCCTCACCTTCATTGAACTTTTCATATTCACAAAACTAGCCCATGTGAGTAGTCATATGGAATGAAGCACATGTTTTGATTAACCATATATCATGATTTACATGTGTATGTATAGATGTTGAGTAAGCATCACCTCCTTATTTTGTAGAGGATTTTGTTTATGTGGAAGGGGCATCATCAAATCCCTTGCCTTTATCAATGCTCTTAGATCTGCAATTTTTGTTATAGCCTAATTTTACCACATTTTCAACTTTTTTTTCAAATTGTCCTCATGATTTAAATCTACATATAGACTTAGATATGGCCCCAGAAGAACTAGTTTTCCACTCTTGGGAGAAACATATCTCAAATAAAACATCCTTGATCACTTCATCCATGGATTTTCTCCCCATTTCCTCTAATAACAAGGATGCAAGTATGTCCTCAAACTTTAATGTGGATTTAGTGACACTACCAATTACTACAAATATATTATCCCAAGATTTTGTAAAATAATATGTAAAGTAATGCACTTATCTTATTTCTCCATTGCAATATCAACAAAAACTAGTTGAATCACTAAAGTATTAATAGAATTTAGAATATTTTCCACACTGTCACCATCCACCTTTCTAAGATGATACAACTTCTTCCAAAGAAATAAATTCATTAATGGGGAATTTGTCTCATAAAAATTTCACATTTTATCCCATATATTATTTACATTGTCTTCTCTAGAGATGTTCAGCAACATTAAATTTGAGAGGATGAGTCAATTCATGATTCTCTCTTTTCTCTCCAACTTTTCCCAATCCATTATTGACATACTAGTTGGTTTGTACCTAGTTCCACAAAAATCCACTAATTTATTTCTACAAGAACATATTCCAACTAGGTTTGTAACCTAGTAGGTAACTGGGTTTGTAGCTAGTTCCACAACAATCCACTAATTTATGTCTACAAGAAAATAATCCATCTTCAACATCCCTAACAAAAACCTCTAGAACCCGGAATTCTCAATTTCTACTATTCAACTAATCTCCATTTTCCTTGCAGAAGATTCATTGTGGAAAGATCCCACTGAATCACAAGTTAGTTGTAGAACAAACATATTTTTTCTCTTCACGTAATAATTTAAATCCTACAAGAGAAGGCTTCCCCCTGAAGTCGATAACCTTGTTTTGATACTCTATGAAGTGTTTTGATAAATGTATGTAAAAAATAAAGAGAATTAACAATGTCTCACACAAACATTACACATAGATTTATCCTAGAAACCCAAAATCAGGAAAACCAACATTCCTTAGTGTTTCTCCACTCGCTATCTCATTGTACTATTTTTTATATTTACCATACAATATTATAGCATCCAAAACCCTAATCCATTAATCCATAATAGATCGAAGCATGAATTCATTAACGAAAATTTGTTTATGATGGGGCGCACAACCATGGGCTTAAACCAGCTCAAAATGGACCCAAAAAAGAAAATTTATTTTAATTTTGTGGGTGATAGCCACGTGCTAGCTCCCTATTCCCCCAAACGAGGAGGGATAATAAGAGCCTTAGGACCCCCCTTAATATGCTAAGCTTTAAAGAATAAAACACATGTCCTACATAACCACATTAACATTTTTTGAAATGTGCTTTCTTTTAGGATTTACACAAATAATGAGCTTCTCTTGTTGAAGACATCCATGAAAATGTAATAGGAAGTTCTCACATAAAATAAACCCATATGTATATCATTATACTTGTTCACAACATTACACCAATGATCTAAACATAAATTTCCATATTGTTCATATAAAAGTTTTAATAGCTTCTTAAAGCAAAGTGCTTGATACCATCTAACAGTTCCCTTTGCTAAATGAGAGTATAGGTATCTTTTCTGAACAGACATTTTTCTTATAATATGAAATGGATTTTGAATACTAGGACAATCATGTTCTTTTATAAAATTATTTTTTTGGAATAAAATATACAACCAAAACTATAACTCAATGTTGAGTGTGGTTTGAGGTGTCAAATTTAAAATTCTTATAACTTTCTTCAATATAGATATGAATTCACTTTTTGACAACAATAATGAAATATGTCATCATTATATATCTATTAGATGTGGTTGGAAGGAAGAATGGGAGCTATATGAAAATATATTTGATGTTTAATTCACGAAAAACCTTAAACAACTAATATTAAATCAAATACAACTCCACTTCCACTTTGGATAATTTTTTTAAGTAAGTTTTGTTGTGAGGGGAGATCAGATATAGAATTAGATTCTTCAGATTATAAAAGCATACATTTAGAAATTGATATGAATACCACCAATCGCTTTTTTCATCCAAAACATATGCAAATAGAAGAAAAATATTCCCCACTTTTTTGTCCAAAAAAAGACTCGTATGTCAAATGTTTTGTTCCTTAACAAAAAATTGAATCACAAATAAGAGAGAACCTATATTCATAAATAATAAAAGTACATCCACAAAATAATGAACACAAGAATATGGAAATAATGCTTAAGTTAGGGTAGAATATTTAAGTATTTTTTATTGAAGGAATTGCTCCACAAATCATGCTCTGTACAAATATTACATCAATGCTTCACATGAAATATGATTACATTGTTTTTACTTCCTCCTTAGCAATTTATAGAGAAGGAAATTTTTAGTAGGTTGGAACCTTTTAAATACTCTCTAGAGAATGAACTTTCAAGTAGGAAAAACCTTCTAGTAATCCCTTTTACAATTATTTATTCTCACATTTTGACTACTTCATGGGCCTTCTTTGCTAGATATTTCCCAAACACATATCATTATATCCTTGGGTAACTACATAGGTACCCAATATTATTATTCCTAGATACATTACAACTTAGTTAAACATTCCATTGAAAAAATGTACCGAATTCAATATAATTCCCGATTATTCAGTGGGGTCCACACAAAACTAAACTTTCTTTGCAAATTGGATTCATTAATCTAAAAGTACATATGGATTCTCACTATTTAACAAGATATACAGGTTTAGAACATGTCGAGCCACCCAAAAAAAGGTTGTAGGCATAAAAATTTTGTTTTTGGTTGTTGTTTTCTTACACAAAACAATGAGGTTTGTTGTATATAAAATGTGGGTTGAAGTATATGGAAAAATAGAGGTAAATGGTGGTTATATGAGAGATATTATAGCATATATAGAGCATAAACAAATTTCCTAGGAAATCCAATGGTTTCAACAATTAGTAGAGGTTCTCTAATGTGTAGTATATGTAGCTAGACTTAGAGCATGATCCATCCTTATTTATTTGACTGAGGAAAACTCCAAGCAAATCCATTGATTTAATACTTCATAGAAGAGCATACATTCAATGTAATTCTAAAGCATTGCGGTTTATATAGTTCCCAAACAACAATTAAATCATGGAACCAGGTGTTGGGTGTGTCATATTCTTTGAATGGAAATCGATGGTCAAAATCAATGGTTAATTGGTTAAACAAGTAGAGTGAAATTGAAGTTTACAGATGGTGGAAGTCTGTTCAATTGACCAACTAGTATATTCAACTAGTCAACGATCATGATTGGTCCATGGGGAAAATTGACGAGCATAAAATGGGAATGGACTCAATGAACACTTGAATGAGGAGAATCTGAACAATAGGTTGACTATGGTTGACTCTGTTAAGATGACTATAACAAAATTACTGCATTCAATTATCAAGTTATGGATTTCCATTAATGAGTAGTTAGATGTAACTAACTTGGGTATCATGAGCTATTGTATGCGTTTCAACTATAAATATGATGTAATGAGAAAGACTATGTGATGGGTAGAGGTAGTAGGAGTATCAAATACACTATAGTGTACTGGTTGCATTGTGTTAGTATTGCACTAAATGTAGTGAATTCATGCTTTCAATCTAGTGCAATCTAGTAAATTATTGTTGTAAACACTGGTAAAGAGTGTTTCTAATATATGAGAGGTTAAGTTGCATGCTTTGATGGTTTTTCCCTAGTAGATGGGTTTCTAGGGTAAATTATGTGTACTATGTGAATGTATTATGTGCCATTGTTTAATCTACAATAATATTTATGCATACTCACTGCAATAGGTATTACAACCCACCAATTTGTATCACAATTGTATTTCGCTTCAAGGGGTCACCTTTTGTTGCTGGGGGTTTCGCTTGGTCCTAGATCTGGAGAACACCTAGTTTTAGTGTGGGTTCTAGAATGACTAATTCATAGTTGAGAATGGAAAAGGATTCAAGGATAGAAACTAAAAATTTTACTGGATAGATATTTTAGATTTGGAAGCATAAAATGGAGGGTCTCCTTATAGATCCAGAATAATGGTTTTTTTTTAACCTCATAATAACTTCGACATGTATATCAAAGGAATATTGGAAGAAAATTGATAGGAAATATATAAGTACTATATGAATTTGTTTAGTAGATTATCTATTGTTGAATGTGTTCGAAGAAGACACTGCAAAGAAACAGTGGGAAACGTTGGGGAACATGTACTAGTTGAAATCTCTAGTTAAAAAATTGTTCCTTTGGAAGAAACAATATCTTCTGACGATGAATGAGGGTGACTCAGTTACAAAACACCTGGAGGAATTCAAAACTGTGATTATTCAGTTGTTGTCCGTGGATATTAAAATCACCGAGGAAGATAAATATATAAGTCTCTTGTGTCATTTGCCAGACTCATGGGATAACCTAGTCATGGATATTAGATGGAATAATACCACATTGAACATCGATGATGTGGTTGAATCTCTATTTTCATAGAAGATGCGATGAAAGAACAAGGAAGGATAAACCCATGATGCCTTGAGGGTGAGAGATCGATCATTCGCAAGAGGAAAAGGTAAATCCTCTAATAGAAGATCAAATATGAGTGGTAGATCTAATACCTTATCTAAATCCCCTATATCAATGATGAGAAAATGATGGAAATGTTATAAATTTGGACATTATAAGGATGGCTGTAAGTTGACAAAAATATAGAAAATCAAAGGATTTGAGGAGCCACAATCGACTAGAAGTAAGCCCTCCGACTGAAGAAAAAGGGGATGTGTATTTGGAATTCAAAAGTACATAGTTAAATCATGGCTCTTGGTTGATCGAACTTGGTACATCAGCTCATATGAGACCACCCAAAGAATGGTTATGTGAATATGAAAAATATGACAGCGGTGATGTTCTTCTAGGAGATGATTCACCGACCAAGATTGTTGGACAAGGTAAAGTTTGATTCTTATTAAAAGATGAAAGAAGAGGAACTCTTCTAAGTGTGTTACAAATCCCAGATTTGGATTGAAAATTGATATCTATAAATGATATGGGGAATGCATGTGTGCAATCCATATTTGATAATGGTACATGTAAGATGGTGCAGAGAGAGATGGTATTGATAAGAGGAGTATGGACTGGAACACTATACAAGCTATTGATAATAATAGACACCAAAGGATGTGAAAATATATTTGTTCCTAAATGTGATGAAATATCTTCCTGTATAGTTGACTTGACGATGTTGTGGCGTCAGTGGATGGGGCACGCCGGTGAGAAAAAAATTTGTGTTATGAGAAATAAAGCTATGGTTGAAGGTCTCCTTTATTTTTCTAAAGAAGTATACTTATGTGAACAATGCATTTATGGTAATCATAGTCATATAAATTTTCCATATGGATTCACTAGGGCCAAGGAAATACTGGATTTAATAGATAATGTTGTTTTTGGAGCAGTACCAATCCCATAACTAGTAGGATCACAATACTACATGGCTTTTATATATGATTTATTCTGAATAATAGGGTTGTACTTTATGAGGAATAAATATGAGGTATTTGAGAACTTTCAACAGTTGAAAGCTCTTGTAGAAAATCAGACTGGTAGAAAGATCAAGGTGTTGATAAATGATAACGGAGGACAATTCTATGGTAAGGCATTCAACCAATTCCGTAGATAAACTAGTATAGCTCAAAATAATAAAACTCCACACACACCTCAATAGAATGGAGTTGCTAAAAAAATGAATATAACACTAATGGAGAAAGCAAGGATCGTGATTAGTACTGGTGCATGTACCGAACAAGAATTTTGGGAAAAAGCAGTCAACATGGAATCTTACCTAGTGAATAGGTCATCATTGATGGATCTGGTAGAGAGAAATCCATATGAGGCATGGGCTACTAATAGGCTCTCTCTTTCAAATTGCAAAATATTTAGGTGTGATCCCTTTATGCATATACCTAAGGAGGAAAGAAACAAACTTGATAGAAATGCATCTTTGTAGGATACAAGGATGGAATGAAAGGGTATATGATGTGGAATCCATTTATAAGGAAGGAAATTTATAGTATAAATGTGATCTCCAAAGAATTTTGGGGTAGTTCTAGTGTTGAAGAGTTTAGAAGAGGAAAGGAACTAGAAAAGAAGGAGTTTGAGATAAACAATGAAAACCTGGAATCAAATGAGTTGACTTAGTCTGACAAAGAGGTGAAACAAAAAACATTGGTGACCAGGAGGTCTGGTTGAGAAAAAGTAGCTCAAAAGAATATTCTAGCATACCTTCACTCTTCTTTTTCATTATCTTCCATAAAAGATGATCTTAGGTTGGTAAAGGAAGCAATCGACTCAATACGAGGTAAAATATAGAAAATGGACATGGAAGAAGAAATGGATTCCTTGAGGAAGAATAAAACATGGTATATGGTCAAGTTAGCAAATGCAAGTAAGCCCATCAGTAGTAAGTTTTTATTTAAGAAAAATATGAATGTAGCAGGTCAAGTGGAAAAGTACAATGTTTGATTGGTAGTGAAGGGATATTCCCAAGTTCAGGGAGTCGATTTTGGTGAGATATTTTCTCATGTTTCTAAGTTAACTTCCATTATGGTTATAATGTATTTAGATACAACATTTGATCTTGAGATAGAAAAATGGACCTAAAGACAAAATTTATTCATGGTGATCTTGAAGAAGTTTATATGAAGTATCCTGACAGTTTCATAGTGAAAGGTGAGAAGGAGTTGGTTTGTAAGCTTAAGAAGTCTATCTATGGCTTAAAGAAATCACCCGGGATTTTATACCAAAAGTTTTGTATGTAAATATAGCAGCTGAGATTTGTGAAAAGTTGGGTTGATCATTGTGTGTATGGAAAGAAAGTTAGTGATCACTTCATATATGTATTTTTAATTTGTATGTCGACAACATGTTTTTGGTTGGAAATAACATGGATCTAATCAAGGAGGTGAAATTGCAGTTGTCCTCCAAGTTGGACATGAAGGATATCAATGAAGCTCATTTCATTGTTTGAATGGATATTAAAAGAGATTGAACAAGTGGAAGGATTTGGTTAAATTAGAGTGAATATGTTGGGACAATTTTGAAATGCTTTAACATGTAGGAGTGTAAACTAGTTAAGGTCCCTATTCCTGTAGGTGTAAAATTATCTACTAAACAATGTCCTAAGACATAGGAATAAACATAGTACATGACACATGTGCCCTATGATATTGTTGTAGGTAGTCTTATGCATGTAATGGTATGTACTTGACCTGATATGGCCCATAAAGTGAGAGTATTGAGCAAATACATGTCAACACCTAGAAAGGATCATTGGGCCACACTCAAGAGAGTATTAAGGTATCTACGCAGTATGTCAAATTATGCAATATCTTATCAAAGGGAACCTGAAATCAACAAGAAAATATCTCTACATGGTTTTGTCATCTCTGACTAGGTTAGAGATCTTGATCACATATGGTTGACCAATGAATATGTTTTCAAGTTATTTAGCGAGGCAGTTACTTGGATGACTAGGATTTAATCAATCATTTAATTTTCAATTACTGAGGATGAATACATTGTAGCCACCCATGCAAGAAAATAGGCAGTTTGGTTGCCGAGATTGTGTTTAGAAGTTGGATTTAAACAACAAGCTATTAGGTTGGATTGTTACAATCAAAGTGCAATATTCTTGGCAAAGAACTGTGCATACCATTCAAATACAGATCATATTGATTTACAATATCACTTTGTTAGAGATATGGTGGCGAACTAGAAAGTATTGCTGGAAAAGGTTGACATTGTGAAGAACATTCCGAATCATTAACCAAGTCTATGAGCATTGATAAATTTACATAGTGTAGGGAATCAATGGGTTTGTTATCCATACTTAAGTGAAATGAAGTTCTTGAATATCCCGTGTATGCAAACAATACAACAAGTGGGAGAATTTTTGGTGTATTATAATATTTACATGGAAATTGACGGTCAAAGTTGATGGTCAATTGGTTAAAAAAGTTGAGTGGAATTGAATTCGACAAATGGTGAAATTCTGATCAATTGACAAACTAGAATAGTCGACTGATCAATGACCATGATTGGACAATGGAGAAATTTTATGGGTATAATATGGAAACGGATTTGATGAACACTTGAACGGAAAGAATCTCAACATGTTATCGACTATGGTTGACTAAGTAAAGTCGACTATAACATAATAACTACATTCAATTGTGAAGTTATGGATTTCCATTAGTGAAAAATTAGATGTAACTAACTCAGGTATCACAAGATAGTGTATGTGTTGCATCTATACATATTTTGTAATGGAAAATGCTATGTGGGAGGTAGAGGTGGTAGAAGTATGAGATACATTGTAGTTTTGTACGTGTATTATGTTATAACTCTACTAAGTGTAGTGAGTTCACACTTGAGCTATTGTGATCTAGCAAATCATTGTTGTAAACATTGATAAAGAGTGTTTCTAATAGATGAAGCTCACTGGTTTGTTTGTTTTCCCCAGTAGAGGGGTTTCCAGGGTAATTTATATGTACTATGTGAATGTATTGTGTGTTATTGTTTAATTTGTTTAATTATAATAATCTTTATGAATACTCACTGCAATAGGTATTAGAACCCAACATTAGAGAAATATTTATATTGTCAATTATAGTTTGTTAATTTAATATAAAAAACACAATCATATGCCATAGAGAAATATTTAACTAATAGCTATAAATCACACACCAAAACAATAAAGATTCTAACATTGAAACATACTGGGAAGACCAACATTTGGAGGGTGGTATACTTTTCGTAAGAAATGGTTACAAAATTTTTATGCATTAATGCATTTTTACTCATAGGAATGAATATTAATGGCTATGAATTAGAGAAAAAATTTGATGTTTGAAGAGGATTCTTCATGTCCAAGTCCTTCATTCTCTGCTAAAACCCTAGTTTTTCATTTCCTTTATATATATCTTGTTCTTTGAATGCCATTCTCCTCCATAGATTTCATATTTAATGTGATACATTAGAAGGACAACTATCATCGTGGATTTCTTTGTATTCTAAGTGAAAAGGATTTTTGGACTATTCATTCAATTTTTCATAGGTAATTTTCTTATTGTAAACATAAAAAAAGACACAAGTTAGAGGATCCATTTCAAAACACACCTCCCCATTCACAAGTTTTGGTTCTCTAAAAACCTCAATTCCATCCAACATTTTTCTTCTCTATATCTATGTTCGTGTAATGCCTGCTTCGGTACCTTAACTGTTTAGAATAATGAGGTACTAGTTTTGAAATGAACCGGATAAGTAAAACACGAATCATTTGAATTTACTTTGAGAATGCTTTAAAAATGAAAATGAAGAATAGTGTATATGCTCAACTGATTGAGACATGATGATAAATGATGAATAATTTGTATGCTCGATTGACTGAGATACTATAATGCATGATGTAAATATTTTATATAGTACAGTGCTACTAATGTGCGCTTGAGTGTGTGCAGTGGCAGGTAAGACGATATACCGACTGATATGGAAATTTAGGGGTTGTAAAAACAGAAAGAACACATAGTGGTATGACGACTAACTGTCGACCCTGGATTAGCAATCCACGCACGGGTGAAGCCATTTCAGCTCACTTGGGGAAGCGTATGCCGTACGGCAAAGGCCATAATGATTTGGTCATGTACGATGAGTTGAGGGAGACACAATAAGGAGAGCCTTATCCTTCAACATCCCTTAGTCTCCAAGGAGCGTATTTGAGAGATCGCGATAACGGTTCCCGATCGCTACGCAGTACTCCCCATAACAAGGAAGAAATGAAATTGTCAGAAGGGCTCGCTGAAGAAGTACCTAGACAAGAACAAGAGGAAGAAAATTAATCAATGGTATAAATAAAAATTTCACATAAGATTTAAGAAATATTTTATTTCATTTTGTTCTATTTTATTAATTTGAATAATTCTATTCAAGATTTTATTTTTAATTAATTTCATTAATTTGAAATATTCATTTTAATTGATTTTATTAACTTGAAAAAGAATTGAAGAGATTGATTTTATTCAATATTAAATTTGATTAATTATGTTGATTGAAAAAGATTAATAATAAGAGAATTACTATTTATTCAAAAGATTTTATAGATTTTATTATTTTAAATCATTCTATTAAAGATTCTATTTAAATGACTTCATTATTTTGAGAAAGAATTGAAATAGCTCATTAATAAAAGAATTGTTTTTCTTTTATTATTATTCAAGATTTTACTTTAATTAATTTCATTATTCATTTAAATTATTTTATAAAGAGAAAATTTAAAATAGATTATACTTTTAGTAAAACGAATCATCTTTTAATTCAATCTTAATATTAGGAAAAAAAAAGAAAAGTAGAAAGCAATAAGTCTAACTAAAAGATTGTTAAGTAAACTAAGTGATAACCAAAAGAGAAGTAGAACTCTTCTACACATAACTCCCACCGATCTAGGGATTTAGGTGCGCATTAAAGACATTAAGAAGACACATGTTTGAGAATATTGAAAATTAAAATATTAAATTAAATTAAATATGTGCATGCACAGACACATGGCACATAGGCTTTTACTATATAATGAGGGAGGAGAAGGAGAGAAAGATATCTTTTGCTCTCTAATGCTGGATAGTCATTATAATCTCAGATTATGTTATGATCCTTGGAGTTCGGATTAGCTAGAACGTGTAACATCTCGAATGAATAGATTAGTATTTAATGAATGAATTGCCTCGAAAAAAAAAATTTCATTATATAAAAGAATTTCATAATACATAGTATTGATGAGGACCAATAATTAAACTGCATAATCATGCATTACACATCTTACCCCTTCTATAAATTGGAAGAGAAATAAGACATACTTACAAATGTAAAGGGTCTCCTAGGGCTTATAAGAGTCAACTACCTATCATATTTCAAAAATACCTATATCATCTTGTATCTCCTTTGAAACCGCGCACAATGCTTGATAATAAGGACTTACTTTGACAAAACCGATAACAATGTAAGTCATAGAACACATCAATCTAATTTGAAATATTAATACCCTTAACACATATTCAAAATTTCTTACCCAATTGTGATGAAATGAAACGTTTGTGACAACACATAATTACATCAATGAAATCATTATATGCACAACATAATAGTTAGGAATCATTTGTTGCGATTTAATTTCTTAACAAAGGCATCCAATTATATTTTGACAAAACACCATCCATATCATACATAAGAAGAGACACAAAAACACATGTATACATGGTTCACCCCCTCCTTGGGCTACTTCCACCAAACCGTTGGATCTTTTATTATTCAAACCGAGAGTTACAACAATAATCTCAAAGATCCAAAACCTAGATCTCATAAATTTCATGGCCGCAGATCATTAGAACTCAGCATCATGCATAAGGATGCTCGACCATATATAAGATAAAATTCGATATCCACAATACAGCCTAGTAAAAACCCCATAACTTCTACTACTATCCATAAATTTCATTTGTCCTATATGCCTTTCTATAGTTAAGTAAAACTTTACATCAGGCCGACATAACTTCGACATTAGCTCAACTAAGATTGACTTGTTTACAAGGTAGATTCAAGCCCAAAAACTCCAATTGAGTTTTAAGTCCGAAAATCAAGTCTAAAATAACACTTAATATCCATTGTTCTTAACTAACACAAGCTGTACCTTCAACAAAAGATCGCAGAGATCACAATGGATAAAAGATGTGTGCATAGATTGTAACAAGCTCTGTCTAGGTCATGCCCCAATATAAAGCGGATGTGGCAAACGCTGGCGCTAACCTGGAACTTAATTTTAGGAACAAAGCTCATCTCTACAAGTGAGATCAAGATCATATGGAACGACATAGTCATTTCGCTTACATCATAATGCATACAATAGGGGAGTATCTCATATAGAGATTTACAATGTAGAGAAAAGCATGCAGACGTTACAAGATTAAGATCCATTCTCGTTTGCATTTTCCCCAATTCTCAAAATTCAAAACGACAAAGATGCACATCGACAAAGATTTAGCAATGCTTGGAATAGTGTGCAAATGCTAATGGACTGAGATCCATCTATGCCCCTAACACATAATGCATAACAACAACAATTATGTGTAGGGTAGTAACACGATTCAGGTAAGGAGGAACCTCATACACTGATATCATAGGAGGTCGATATCTAGGATGTGAGGTAGAAACAAGGTTTTTACCGTGAGATAGAAGTAATATACGTAGGGAGATGCATCCACTTCAAAGATCATAGGATAAACTATTAAATAATATAACAAGTCGTCTAATGATCACATAGAGAATTTCTTAAGGGTTTAAAATCTCTACTATACGCAGTAAGAAAAATGAGTAGTTAACAACCTGTAGCAAAGTATGTGATACAAACTATGCTCACGTAGTATGCATAGATCTAATTCTAGGGAGCATTACGGGCTGTCATCACTTATTAATGGATCGGTGCGGATCGGGAATCTGCAAATCTCTAGGGGATGTAAATGATACAGACTATGTGACTATACCAGCTATGAAAAATGCAAACTACATCCTCTAGAACTAATGGATCTCTACGGATCTGGTGTCTGCAAATTCCTGGGAATGCCAGCAATACAATTAAAAGAACGATACCGACCTTGAAGAACAAAAAAAGAAACTACAACATCTGGAATTAATGTATTTCTACGGATCGGGCTCCAAGCCATCTTCTCCAACATTATCTACAAACAATAAGAACACCTACAAGAAGTTTCCACAAGCTCTATGCGATAGGCAATAAACCGTATATACATATTGTGTGTAGAGATCCTAATCTATGGATCAATCAAGCAGCAATTAAATTCATGACAACCCTATGAGTTTTGTGGTATCATAGACATACACGGCGATTGAGCATAAGGGCTATCCATCACAAACACATACACAGTGATCAAGCTCAAGAGCTATCCCTTCCCCAATCCTCCTACGATTCACTCGCAGTACTATTAAATAGCATTCACATAGTAAGACTTTTCAGATTAAAGGAATGCATTCATTAACCAAGAGAGAACGCATAGTTTTTCAAGCATATTGAAATCACCATGCTGTTTCCATGAGAAGAAAATCGAACCTCGTTGTTGCGGAAAGAAGATCGGAAGCCATTACCCTGCGTAGAAGATCGAAGTCCAATTCAAAATCGGTTTAACCGCGATTAGATCCATAAAATCTTCCCATTCTCCTCTCAGTCAGAGGTCGTTGCTGGAGAAACCAGTCTCCTATCACCGTGGTTTTCCCGAGTAATCTCCCTCTCTAGAACACAAGATCTGCCATCAAAAATCCCCCCTACTCTTTTTTGCAATCCCCCATTAAAAGTAATCCTCCACTTTGTAACCTCCCCCAAATCTAACAACAATTGGCAACTTCAAAGGAATCAGAGTTCCACTCAGTTTACAAGTGGTAGTTAGACTGAACTTTGCGTTCCCTTCCAAGAGACAAATTTCCGGAAATCACTCTATTACAACCACTAAATAATTTTGTTTAATTCAATAATATATTCTTCTCCCTTGGAATAATACATGCGTCATCTTGTGGTTGAGTAGGTACGTAACAACTCCCTACTGCATATAATATACAACAAAAAGGGTAACCTATTAAGTAAATTAGTTTCCGTTCATTTGATCCTATGCATCTTTAGGAGCTTATAATCTAATGCATATATTTCATATATGTGATAATTAACTCCTACTCTCCATTTCCCACCCACATTCAAATGATATTATTGATAATATTTAGTTAGTGGTACTTTTTAGCTTCTTTCCTACTTAAGGGTCTGTTAAGGGTACTTCATCTCACTCCTCTTGGAGTTAAGAACTTCCTAATAACCAGATACAAATTAGTTAGTTCGTCGAAGTTAAATATCGGCATGCGGCGACTAGTCATTTATCTTTCACGTAGGATGATTACCTTATCACTTAAGGTATTAGATATGTCATTTTTTTACCACTTCTCGAGTGTTCTTGGGATTTGGATGACCCACCATCATGATTCATCTTCTTCCTAGTGGATTTGGATACCGTCGGCTAGTTGTATTGCTGCCCTCAATCTCTCAAGTTTACAACTTACGACTTAGGTATTTAACACATCGCTTACAAGTTCTTCTGGCCGGGCCTTGGCCTTGGGCTCCTCGCCAAAAGCAATTACAATTTACATCTAATTTGCAATATACATTTATCAACTAATAGGGAAAGAAGGAGGGATATCACAGAACGGTGATTGGGAGATCTTTTCGGGAGGCTAGCTTGTGTGTTCTTACGACCCCATTAGCTCGGGGGTTTGGGGAGAAGGAGAGTAACGCCGATTCGATAGGGAGGTCAACAGAGGGGTCATTTTGTGCTTCGTCAGGAAATTTGATTGGATCGTGCGGGGACCACTTTGAGGACTCCATCGATTCGCTGGACGAACCGTCGAAAACATGTTTGAAGTATTTATTTTATATTTTGCTAACTCTTGTGGTGGAATGAATAAATCTGGGTATACCGTTTTATTTATTTCACATTCATGTAGTGCAATAGATAGAACTAGATCTGTGGGCTCTATATCTTCTTCTAAAAAATTGTACTAGAAGTTCTGCAATTAATTTTACTTATATTTTTAAATTCCGTGGAAGTGTTTTTTGGGGAACCCGAAATGGAGGTCCCTACATTTAAGATCAGAGCGGGTCCAGGCTTGAGAGGGAATGACGACGGAATTGGAGCTGCGATGTCAGAGGAAATATTTTATATTTACTTTTCTGCTATGAAACTAGTAAACAAATATTTCATTTTCTGAGATCTATGAATTTCCATTTTAAGTTTCTGCTATAATATTGGTATACGGTATAATTATTTCCTGAGTCGATGAGTAAAAAAAAATAAAAATAAAAAAATTGAGATTTGATTTTCAATTGCTGTGTTAGCATTGTATTTTTTGAAATATGTTTATGACTTCCGATCTCTGTGCTAGTATTGTAAATTTCTGAGAATAACTTATGACTTTCGATGTCTGTATTAAACATTGTAAATTTCTGAGATTTACTCATGACTTTCGATCTCTGTATTAACCTGGTAAATTTTTTATATCTATTCATGGCTTTCGATCTCTGTGTGACTTACAAATGATTTCTGAGATGGCGAAAGTGTATTTAATTTAAATTACAACAATATGCAGCGAGATCTTGGATCAATCGATGTCAATTTCTGCATTCGTATCTGAGCTATCGCATTTCATTTGATTAAATTTGTTAAATGCCCTGATAGATGCTAGATCTGTTGTTTTCAAACTCTGTAGACATTCCAACTCAGACTCCAGACTCCATGAAAAATTTACTTTGTATTCATTCGAATCTCATATTACTTCAAAACCTGAACCGCGTTGAAACTTGCAACCTTCATTATCATACCAGATCCCCATCGGTTTCCCTGTTCTGCATGCTTACCATGTTACAACCTTAAGCTTCACGCCTGAGCGATAACCTTACTGGATTAGAATCTTGCTTACTGAACTACCAATTTCTGTCAACTACCATCTTGGAAATTTAGTCGTCGACCTTCTCAGATCGAAGGATCTACCCATAAGGGAACCCGATCTATGATCGCGGCCCAAAATCTGTGTAAAAGTTCACTTAATTTTGAATGGATCGCGGTCGTTACAAATTTCATTTGGCGATTGTCACCACTGTGTTTTTATTTCTGTATACATCTCCAGAATCCTTTTTCTTGTTCCCTTAGGAGATCTGCTTGAATCCTGGTGCGTTTGCACTCCAACACCACCGGAAAGAACCTGTAACTTAATTATTCGTGTTTTTAATCGATTCCACACTCATTATTGTCATCCAACCGTGAACTGATTCAGAAGATCGATTGGGATTGCAACCCTGCATTCTATTTAACCTCCGTTTGTGAACATCAACCTCTGAAATCACAAAACCAGATCGGATCCCGGGGTATCCACTTAAACTTTAGGTATAGAATTTTAATGAATGTTTACTCAGTCTCAGAACGCTGGATCATGTCATCGCTTGGATCCATGCTCATTTCGGGATCCTCGAAATTTGTGGTTCCATCTTTATTATGATAGTCTAAGCATGGCATTATTTCGATGAATACACAAGTGAGTGCTCAACCTTGCAACTTGATATTTGGAAGGACTCCTTGTCTATCTAGCGAGATCGTTATGGTATCCATTTTATATTCTTCATCTTAGTCTATTTTCGCATGAATTTCAGCTATTTAAGTTATCGTTAAATTAGGGCATGATTGCTTATCATTCTTATTACTCATGAAATGAAAGTTAATTGTTTGAATATTAAATTGACTCTAGAGTATGAACACTTTAATTCGATATAAATGGATTATGTTCATTAAATTTTAGTTAGAATTGGATTGTGAAATAGGTAGATAGTTATGAGGAAATGAAAGTTAATTATTTGAATATTACAATGACTCTAAGTATGAGCAGTTTATTTCAATATAAATGGATTTCTGGATTTCTGTTCATTAAATTTTTAGTTAAAGATCGGATTATGATATATGTAGGTATTACCACTTTGTCGTGGCCTATATAGGTTATTGAGTTTTGTACATGCGTGTGCACATATAGTTATGTTCAAACATTTTTAATTATTATGGTATTCTGTCGAATTTCTAATAGGCATATCCATTAATTTAAAATGTAAATTAAATTTGAATAGTGGAGTAGGAGAGGCCTGTGTGCCTCACTCCACGACTACCACCTGGATGCAATTCAGAAAGAACCCTTATGACGTTTCAGTTACCGGAATTCTAATTGGAATATCGTGGCAACCCTTTCCAACTTGGTATCATATCCTAGCTCTTATGATTTTATTATTATTTTTATGGTAGCCTTCAATTAAGCTGAGTCGCTAGCCAATATCCGAATATGTCTTGAACTCTGTGTGTGTGGGTATTTATAGACTTTGTGTAATTCGTAATCAAAATTATCTATTTAAGTTCTGTTTACCGAATCCGTCCAAGTTAATTGATAGGATCCCTGCGCTTATTTCCTTGCCGTGGGAGTAAATCTCCGCGGGTGAAGTAAATCTCCATATCGGTTTAATCTATACCCATTGCTGTTGTGTAATCAAATCACAATGATCGGCGATCGGCTCCAAAACTACATCTTCACTGTTGAAAGAAATCTGATTGTGAGTGGACAGCTGGAAAGGAATCCAAGGGAATTGATGATCTGCGCCATGTCTTGGTAAGGCGGATCGGATCTCGGGATTAATCCAGTGGATAGTATATATGTTTTTCCCACTGAAAATGATATTATTTCAATTTGTGAAACAATTCATTTATTTTAGTGTTTGCTGTTGTGAAGGAAGGACATAATTTAGGCCCAAAGCGTTATATCCCTAATACGTGTTGATTATTGCAGGATCGATGTACGAATAATGTAAGTTTAAGTCCCAAGTTTTTATGTATTTATGATGTTTTGGAGGTTGTGTTATGAATGATGTAGATTTAAGGTTAAGTATTTTTCATAGTATGATAGCATTTGTGGAGTTCTGTTAGGATCAATGAAGTTAAATTCTAAGTCCACGTGTTTGTATTGTTTAAAAATATTTGTGTAATGGGTAGTGGAATTGTAGTAGAAATGCTTAGGAATGACGTAATCAAAGTCCAAAGCCTTATACTGTTATAATTCTTCTTTTATCATTAGAGATCCATTACTCACATTTGACTATTTTATAAATTGATATTGAAATATGGAATGAGTTCTATTACTGTATATGATGAAACATTTCAAAGTACGAGAAAATAATATGAGTGAATTTGTTTTCACTTACTATCTCAATAATTATTCATATATTTGATTATTTTATAATTTGATATTTAAAGATGTGGAACGAATGATTTTAGTATGTAATTGTAATATTTCAAGGAATGTGAAAAGTATGAGAAGGAACTTTACCAAGTTGAAAACCTTACCCTCATCATGAAATCAGAGAGTATGTCATTCTTAGAGAGTATGTCATTCTTTAACTACATTGAAAATTCATAGATATGAATGAAAGAATATGAATATAATTTATTTAATAAGGTTTTATGTTTATTATAAGAGATTCGGAATATAAGGTATATATTGGAGATTTCATTTGATTTTCCCGGATTCTAACTATGATGTATACATAATTGTGAAAGAGTATGGATGTAGTTTATGTAGTGAAAGTTTGTTTATGGTTGAAGTATTATATTAGTATGTATCAAATAAACTTGGTAGTATGCATCGAATCCGTTGTTATATGTTAAATGATATTTTATTAATAGGTTAGTAAGAAACTTCACCGATGAAATTGGGGTGGATTGAAAGTATATGTTTATGCTTTTAAAATTAATATTTCGGTAATGGGTTAGTACTTATTCATGGTGAAAGAAAATGCACCAAACATTGTTGGAAGTTAAACTAATGAAAGGTACATGGTGTCAACAATAGAATGGGAAACTTGAAGGATTGTTTAGATGGATTTTACTAAACTAAAGGAGAAGAGATGGTATGTGTATTAAATGATTTGTTTGAAGTTATCGCTGAAATTAATTAAATCATGAGTTATGATTGTTATTCTAATTATCGTTCTATAATAAGATTGGATATGAATGGTGATAATTGTCTTCTAAGCTAAGTTTATGACATACACTTGCTACGAAGATCGACGTAGAAAAATCGAAGCTGCGATTTTTACTTCTTCTCCTTTGGCAAGGATACTTCTAGCTTCTTGAACAAGTTAGAATTATTCTCCTCTAAATTTTGTAGTATGAAAGTTTGAATGGTATTCAGGGTTCATATACTTTGATGGAGGGTTTTTGCGTTAAGAATTTTATCGGTTGGTTGTAAATGCTTATTCCCTGAAATCAAAGCGATGGCTTTGCAGATATGCGCTACTAGTTTGTAATCATGCTTTGGATTGTGAAAGGAGAAAAGTTAAACTTACTTGAAATGTAGAATCTTAACTGTACTCGAGTTAGGAAGAGAAGAAAACCTTACATGACTTTGTTTATAAAAAAATTTGAGATTATACTTTTAGCTATACTAAGTAAAAGGCATTCCAAAATTTAATTATACTTTGGATTATGAAAAGAGAGTGGGTGCATGTAGTATTAGTGTAGGAATGGATAAGGTATGTATTGAAGAACAAAATTCAGAAGTGTTAATTCTTATTTTGAAATTTAGATATTGTTTAAAATATATGATAGTTATACGTAACCATAGAAAATGAAGAAATTGGGATTGAAGATTTTATTCCTTATGTGGAAATGTGTTAATGCTTAAAGGATTTACATAAATGATATAGTTTTGCTGAATTAAAGGAATTTGTTATGGACGATTTCAAATTCGGTTGCAATTAATGAGCCAATAGAGGACTGCTGTGGAAATTGCTACACTATCAAAGTATGATTTAGTTATATTGTCAAATATGAGATGTATACTTATATGATGGTAGAAAAGAGGAAATGAAATTTTATTATCAATTGTGATTACATTGAAGAAATGAATGTGGAAAGAAAGAGAAAAATCACCATGGAAGTACATGATACTTAACTTCGGGACGAAGTTTTTAATAAGAGGGTGTGTATGTAATGCCCGCCTCGGTACCTTAATTGTTTAGAATAATGAGATACTAGTTTTGAAATGAACCGGCTAAGTAAAACATGAACCATTTGAATTTACTTTGAGAATGCTTTAAAAATGAAAATGAAGAATAGTGTATATGCTCGACTGATTGAGACATGATGATAAATGATGAAAAATTTGTATGCTCGACTGACTGAGATAGTAGAATGCATGATGTAAATATTTTATATAGTACAGCGCTACTAATGTGCGCTTGAGTGTGTGCAGTGGCAGGTAAGACGATATACCGATTGACCCACAATGGAAATTTAGGGGTCGTAAGAATGGAAACAACAAATAGGGGTATGACGACTGACTGTCGACCCTCGATTAGCAATCCACGCATGGGTGAAGCCGTTTCAGCTCACCCAGGAAATCATATGTCGTACAGGCAAGGCCATAATGATTTGGTCAAGTACAATGAGTTGAGGGGCGCGCAATAAGGAGAGCCTTATCCCTCAACATCCCTTAGTCTCCAAGGAACGTAGTTGAAAGATCGCGGTAACGGTTCCCGGTCACTACGCAGTACTCCCCATAAGAAGGAAGAAATGAAACTATCAGAAGGGCTTGCCGAAGAGGTACCAAGACAAGAATGAGAGGAAGAAAATTAATCAATGGTATAAATGAAAATTTCACATAAGATTTAAGAAATACTTTATTTCATTTTGTTTTATTTTATTAATTTGAATAATTATATTCAAGATTTTATTTTTAATTGATTTCATTAATTTGAATTATTCATTTTAATTGAGTTTATTAACTTGAAAAAGAATTGAAGAGATTGATTTTATTCAATATTAAATTTGATTAATTCTGTTGATTGAAGGGTTATCTTTGATCCCGGAGGAAATAAATTAGTAGATTTCTCTTGGGGACTTGGAATTAGCACCAACAATCAAGCAGAATGGCTTGCCTTGTTCTATTCTCTAGAATTAGCAGTCACCTTCAACATGAATTGCCTTCAAGTTTTTGGGGATTCCAAGCATGTTATACAAGCAATGAACAATGGCACTCCCTTAAAGACAGACAAAAATCGGAGAATACAGAAAAGAATAAAACGGATCACCCTCCCAAAGGACACACTCTACTTTCATGTGTTAAGGGATCTCAATGGCAATGCCGACACTCTGGCCAACAATGGAGTCAAGTTAGAATTGGGGCATGCTATCCTAAACAATGTTCCATCCTATCACTTTATTCCCTAATGGACTCATGGTTTAATCTCGCTCCACCTTGGAATTGTTATAGGCATACTAGTCCATGGTTTAAACTCTCCCCACCAAACTCCCACGGCGACCATTGTGTTGGACTCCACCCTCTCCACCGCCATAGCATGGCCCGAGCTCCACATCTCACACCACGTGCCTCACATCATGTGTCGGGTACTGTTCTCACGCCCGAGCATTTATCTCTCCAGGCGACGGTTGTAGAAATCAATTGCACTATGGCCATCCCTCCATTCGACGCACTCGGCCCTGCTCTGCAAAACCTTAGTCTTCAGGAACCTGCAGTGTTGTTTGCAGAAAATCTTCCGGCTGATAACGAGATGGATGGTGTCAGGCAGGCGATTGTCACCTTGAGCCGCCTCACCTCCGATATTAAGGTCTATCTGTCCAGAACCTACTCTGCAGTGTGCAATACTGATAATAAAATTGATGAACTCGTGGTGGAGGACAAATACATCCACTCCAGGCTTTCCTGCTTGGAATCGCGTATGGAGGATATCGACAAAAACGTAATCGAACTCATGGGGAAGATTGACAGTGTGAAAAATGATATCTCTGCTCTTGTTTGCAAAACGCAGTGCAGCTATGCACAGGAGGCTCCAATGGTGAACCTGGAAATGGCAGAGGCGGCTTCAGTCAACCAGCAGAACTATGGATAATGGCATTTACCTGATGCGGGTTCTCCCAGCTGTTAATTTTGAATGTTTTTTTGCCTTAAATTATGTAATCACTTTGTGAGGGTTTACCCCACTAGTAACTGCAGTCTTCTTATGATTTTTGACAGTAAAGAATTCCAGAAGTCTGACTTCAAAAACCTCTGCAATTTTCCTTTGTTAGATGCAGAGTTTGAAACTTTGTCAATTTATTGAATGGCTGTGCACAGCCTTTGTTAATACAAACCCTTACCTGTTTCTGTTAAAAAAAAAAAAATTATGTTGATTGAAAAATATTAATAATAAGAGAATTATTATTTATTCAAAAGATTTTATAGATTTTATTATTTTAAATCATTCTATTAAAGATTCTATTTAATTGACTTCATTATTTTCAGAAAGAATTGAAATAGGTCATTAATAAAAGAATTAATTTTCTTTTATTATTATTCAACATTTTACTTTAATTAATTTTATTATTGATTTAAATTATTTTATAAAGAGGAAATTTAAAATAGATTTTACTTTTAGTAAAATGAATAATCTTTTAATTCAATCTTAATATTAGGAAAAGAAAGAAAAGTAGAAAGCAATAAGTCTAACTAAAAGATTTTTAAGTAAACTAAATGAGAACCAAAAGAGAGGTAGAACTCTTCTACACCTAAATCCCATTGATCTAGAGATTTAGGTGCATATTAAAGACATTAAGAAGACACATGTGTTTGAAAATATTGAAAAATAAAATATTAAATTAAATTAAATATGTGCATGGACAGACACATGGCACACAGGCTTTTACTATATAGTGAGGGAGGAGGAGGAGAGAAAGATATCTCTTACTCCCTAATGCTGGATGGTCATCATAATCTCAGATTATGTTATGATATTTGGAGTTGGGATTAGCCAGAATGGGGATTGGGAGATCCTTTTGGGAGGCTAGCTTGTGTGTTCTTACGACCCCATTAGCTCAGGGGTTCGAGGTGAAGGAGAGTAACCCCGATACGGTACGGAGGTCAACCGAGGGGTCAGTCATAACTTCGTCATAAATTTGATTGGATCGTGCAGGAACCACTTTGAGGACTCCATCGATTTGCTGGACCAACCATCGAAAATAGGTTTGAAGTATTTATTTTATTTTTTTGCTAACTCTTACGGTGGGATGAATAAATATGGGTATATAGTTTTATTTATTTGACATTCATGTATTGCAATAGATAGAACTAAATCTGTGGCCTCTATATCTTCTTCTGAAAAATTTTACTGGAAGTTCTGCAATTAATTATACTTATATTTTTAAATTCCGTGGAAGTATTTTTGGGGAACCCAAAATGGGGCTCCCTATAGTTCGTACCTCCTCTCCTACGATCAAGGAGTCTCCATTAAATCTCTAAGAAATGACACCTCCACTATAGTATGAGAGATCAAAGTTGAATAGGATCTGGGTGAAAAGGCAAAGCTCAGAAACACATTTTGGAGTGTGTTGTTTTAAACTCTCGACCAAGGGTTTTATTCAATTATAGCCATCTATTTAAAAAAAAATACTCTGGGTTGAAAGTTTAAAACTCTCGGCCAAGAGTTGGTAGAAAAATCTTGGCCGAGACATTTTCTTAGACTAGAGAACTTCAAAGAGGACAAACCCCTGCAAATTTTAAAGGTTATTTATTGTGAATGGTACCAATGGATTCATCTCTGAATCTACTTTCTAATTAAATAAAAATTGTTTCTTTTCATCAATATATCCTATTTTTTGATAATTTTATTCTAAACTCTATCACTTCAAAATTTTACTATTATGAAAACTACATACAATGAAAAATCAATATCTTCAAAATGACAACACCAAAAAAATAGGAAAAAATATTGTGCTCTTCCTCTCCCTATCCTCTTTACAAAGGTGCTTTTAGTTTTGTTAGTGATGATGACATAAAATTGAAAATTGATGAATCACAAAATGTGTTGAAACATCACCATTTTTTGTCTTACTCTGTGTTTTATTAAATACTAGAAAATAGTGGTTAAATCCAACAATTCCCCAACAATAGTTCTTGCACTAGTGCAGTATTTGTAGATTGTGTCAATATATATTTTTTTCACAAAATGAATAGCCATTTGTAGCAAACATGACATATAAGTAAGTTACACATTTTATTTTGTAAGTAAGTACCCAAGGGGATTTGAATTTGTGACCTTCCATTTACAACTTCTCAACCCAGTTACTCATTACCAATTTCTCTACCTCCTGTGCAGTAGGATCAGTAAGTCACTCATTATATGGATGCAACATTTTAAATTATATGCAATTAGTAAACACCATATTTATCCCCATATATGTACTATTTTTTTTTACAAAAAATATGAGTATGGATGTGACATGATTATCTACAAATATCCTTTTTAGCTCAAAGTTAAATTCTCAAAGAAAATATGAGTTTAGAGTGGTTGGAGTTGAAAAAATGTAAACTTTTACACTTTTCTTTGTAAAAAACAAGAAAAAGGTGTTTCCCAACTTCATGTTTTCACCTATCTACATTTGGCATGATAATAGTATCCATCTCATGGATAGATATTACATTATTGAATACAGTTGGTCAACGGACAACAATTTTTCCTTGGGTTGTAGGTGCAATAAAATCTTCTTTCCCCTCGACTCTCCAAGATTTCTTCATGGTTGTTAGATTATTTGGTTGAAGTTTTAGGTGAAACCTGCAACAAAAAAATGAAATTTTTTATAAATTTCTTTGTAAAAACAAGCAAAAAGTGTTTCCCAAATTCATGTTTTAACCCATCTACATTTGGCATGATCATACTATCCATCTCATGGATATAGATTACATTATTGAATACAATAGGTGAGTGGACAACAATTTTTCCTTCGGTTGTAGGTGCAAGCAACTCATCTTTCCCCGACTCTCCAAGCTTTCTTCATGGTTGTTAAATTCTTTGGTTGAAATTTTATTTGAATCCTGCAACACTTTCCCTCCAAATATTTAGTTGGTATGTAGTACTGGAAATACCCCCTACATGTTCTTCAGGGACTATTATAGTTCTAATAGTTGCTATCCTTATTACTTATTTTCTTGCACAAAAAAAGAATTATGCCATACCATACATTTTTTGTTTGTTATGATCCTTAACAACTTAGTTACTTCACCTCAAAGTTTTCTTACATATTTGGGTGGTGGAATCATTCCTTTACTTCCCTCTTCAAAGCCCTACAAGTATATTTGAGTGTCATTTTTCCCACATCTTTTCCAACTGTATTTTTTTCCGTGGTAATGGATTATTCTTTTGGTTCCACTTGCCTTCAAAGATGAAACATTAGATGAACTTGTGCAATATTCTTGACCAAATAATTTTTGGCCTTCGTACCTTACCCTATGTTGAGATACAACTAGGTCACAATCCCTTGGAAATTATTTTCTAACCCTTGGTCCTTGTAGGTCATTTTCTTAAATAAATTGGAATTGACGCGTTTAGTATACTTTTCAAAATCACTAGATGGATATTAACAAAGGATATTGGAAGGTTTTTTTACCATTATTGATTCTATTAAGGTGTTGGATTCCATAATTGAAATAGAAGTGGATGGATTAGTATCTTGGACAATTCTTTGTAGCTTGTTTAGTTCATCTTCCTTTGCTACCAAATATTTGTATAGTTACACAGACATTTCATTGTACCTATCCTCTTACAAATTATCAAGCTAAGTGTATATATCTACTACTTGGAAGAGATATAGTATGATATTGTCTAATATTTCCCTCATGGTGATGAAGAATACATTATGTTTGGCATGTTGTTATTATGTCTTATTTTTTTTCCATATTATCCAATAATAACTTTCCTCTTGGATCTATTCGTTTAACTCTGTTGAAAATTCCATCATTTTCCTCTTTAAATCCTTGTCCAAGGGTAGGAAGGCCAAATTCAACTTCTCTAGTACCAGCATGATCCATAAAGGGTAGGCCTATGGCCTATGTATTTCACCAACATGGATACTATACAACAAAATAAAGCGAGGTATGTGCAATTACAAATAGGTTAAGATTACACCTCTACATTTCTTGTTTATTAATGGTTTGAAATGCTTGGTTAGGAATTCCATCAAACAAAATTAGTATCGAGCTTGATATATTATTTAACGTATTGTAGACAACGATAACCTCTATTTACAAATTACATTATTGATCAAATAATGCTAAAACGAATACTACTTTGTAGTTCAATGTTTATATACAACACTTTATCCCATTTACATATAACTATAGGCGTTAACAAAACAAAATATGTGGGAAGGTATGCCTACCTTCATATACTATGTTTATGACATCTTAGTCAACAACGTATATTCAAATGAAAATCCCCATTTGAGAGTGAATTTTACTCTCAAAAGATAATTGATCTCTTTTAATGTTCCAGCGCAATGATCAAGCACTTAATCCTTTACCCAATCTAGTAATTATTTAAGAATACATATCAATACTGAGTATTTAACAACATATACAAGGTTAGAATGTGTGGATTCCCTAAAATGAATGACTGTACGTGTAAATAATGTGATTGATTTTGGTTGTTGTTATCGTCTTGCACATAATACAATGGGTGGTTGAAAACACATTGAGAGTTGAACTAAATGGAATAATAGAGAAAAATGGTAGTTCTATCAGAGTTATTATGCACTCTATAGAGCACACACTCTAACCTTCCTGAGAAATACAACAAATCCAATCATGAACAAAGATTCTCAAAAGTGTAGTATGTTCAACTAGGTTCGGATTAATCATCCATCCATCACTATTTAACCGAGGGAATCATTGGGAAAACCCGTCAATTCAACAAATTAACAACAAATAGATATTCGATGTTTGAGAGTAACTCTTTTGATTTATATAGTACCCAAACATTAATTTTAAAACATAGAACTAGAGAAAGGTTGTGATTGTATATTTTAGATCCTAAATTGAACATATAAAACATAAAATCATATACGAAAATTAACCAATTAGTTAGAAACTATTAATCACACAACATAACAATAGATCTTTTACCATAGAAACTCAAAGGGACAAACCAACATTTTACGAGAGGGTTTATTTTCCATAACAAATGTTTACAAAGATGGGCTTTATTAATGCATTTTTATCCAAAGGAAAGAATACAAATGATTGTCACTCAAAGATAGCATCTAATCTTTCAATAGGATCCTTCTTTTTAGTCCTTCATGCTCTACTATTTCCCTTATTTTTCATTCCCGCTTTACCTCTCTTCTCCATTGAATGTTGTTCTTCTCCTTAACCTTGATATTTAATCAATTGCCTATATCTTCCAATTAAAAATGAGTTTTGGGATTTCCATTCAAAAATGAGTTTTGGGATTTCCATTTGGGATTTCCACTCAACTTTTGCAAATTTTTTGTTATTGCAATGCTTAAAAAGAGTTTTAGAGGATTCATTTCAAATGACGAGTCCTTATTTCCTCACAAATAAATTAAAATAATTAAATATTTTCACATAAATTATGCAATGGTTTTCAATATTCATAAAATAAATATCATCATAATGAAGTTTAACATCATTTACCTTGAGTTTATTTATGAAATTCTAAAGTTGGAAGAAGCCTCTTTATATAAGTGTTATCATAAACTAGATTCTAAAGTTCGAAGAAGTCCCTTCATATGAGTGTGTTTTTTTTTTCCTCGAATTTTCCTCAGAAAAATTCGTAATTTTATTATCAGAAGATACAAAATTACATTCTGCAGATATATGGAGAGCGTAAACTGCTCCATACATTGTCACATATAGGTGGAAATAGAAAAAGAGCTCGGGAACAAAGCCTCATTGCCCAGAAAAAGGAATATGCAGAAATAACAGAAAACAGAAAACTTCCGTCAAGACGGCTAACCACAAACTCCAAAGAATGGGTGCCCCACACACGTCAGCCTCCAAGAACCCTAGGCATCAGGATCCTCAGCAAAACCGCAGCGTCTATGCCTCCACCGAAAGAAAGGATCCGTCAAAGCCAAACCCTCATCAGGGGAAGCAGTAGCGCCCAGCAAACCCCAGATGAAAACGTAGCTAGCCAAGATCCCAATATAAAGCAAGGAGCATACCACCATAGCACGCCGAGATTCCCAGGTGCCAAAAAGACTCAGACGCCTCCACCGAAAGCACCCACCAACCTTCACGAACCCTAAGCAGCAGTAACCTCAACAAAGACAGCTCTACCTGTGACCAGCAACAGCTCAGAACCTTTGCAGCAAGCCTACAACAGAAGATGAAGATCCGCCAATGCTGAAACCCTCATCAAAGGAAGTAGGAGATCCATGTCTATGGACAGAGCAGCAGACTCCGAAGACCTCCCAAGCCGGTCAAAACAGCTCGCATACAACCCCCAGTGGGGAAGCAAAAGACAGACCCTGCGTCGATCCTGGAGCAGATCGCCCAAGCAACAGCCGAGAGTCCCTGAAGCAAGCCCCGAGAAGCCACCTCTGGAAGAAAGGACGCCGCCCTTCAGAAATCCAACGCTACCAAAACCGAGCAGCCACAAAACTTGTCGCCGATGAGGGGCCATGAGGCAGCCACCGGCACTACTAGAGCCAAATTCCCAAGGGAGGAAAACCGCAGCCGCCGACATTGCGAGAGCTCGGACAAGATCTCCACAGATGTCGACTAAGGGAGGGAGCCGTTGCCGTCGCTGAGAGGAACCACCTCTAAGAAGGAAGAAAGTTATTCGTTGCCGCCAGAGCAGGAGCTGTCCGAGGCAGGGGAAACACTGCAGCCAGGAGATCATCACCTCTGGAGCACTCCGTCGTCGAACCGCAGGAAACCAAAACCACAAGAAAAAAGAGAAGCGTATGCGAGAAGATAGGTGGTGGAGGTGGCTAGGGTAGGAACCCTAGCCGCCTGGTTCAGGTTCTCTCCGCGACTCTCAAACCCTCGATATCGTCGCCTCCAGAGCCCCAAGAAACTTCAGGAATTCCAAGACTTATGACTTATGTGTTATCATAAACTAGATTATAATTCTATTTTTGAAAGAAGGATTAATGGAGATTTGAATGTTTCTTTTTTTTAATTTAAAAAAAAAAATCATTTTTTAGTTTTTTCATTTTATTTTTAAATTGTCTTTGATATTTTTATAATGACTTTGTATAGTACTTACTGTAAATTTCATTTTGACATTTTTGTAATGACTATATATAATAGTCATATAACTTGTACTACTTAATTGGAGAATCGTATGAAAATCAAGAAAATTTAGAGATTTCTTATAATAAATATTCTTAGAACCGTCTTTTAAAATTTAGTCTATCACCTGTGAAGAAACAATTATAAGTTGATTATCTTCAAAAAAAAAAACAAAAAAAAAAAAAACAAAGGATTCTTAAAACCACTCAAATTTTAAAGATATGGTGTACTAGGGATGTTACTTATCAACTAGGTTATTAAAGATATGGTGTATTAGGGATGTTACTTATCAACTCGGTTATTAAATAGTAGTAAAAGATTGTTTTTACGATATTAACATATTAATAATAATAATATAGCTAAATTTAAAAAACATTATATTATATTACAATGTCATTGACAAAAACTAAAAAAAAGTCATTAATTCTAACCTTTAAAAGATCCAAAGTATATCTCTAATTCAAAGTGAAATTGGATAGTAGACAAAATCTAAAACATATTAGAACAATTAAATATATAAAGTTTATAATTTTACAAAAATATATAAAATAAAAATTATTTTATATCTTAATATATAAATTACAAAAGCTATTATTTGCAAAACCTTTCTCACTATACTAATATTTTGAATATATATCCCAAGGAAATCATCATCACGAAAATAATCCTATTTTCAAAGTATTTAATTTTAAAAAATATATACTAAACTAAAATAATTTTGTGAAGGAAAAGTTTGCGAGTAATATAAATATGAAGAGGAACGGTTGTCTAAAAGTTCTCCCTACGAAATGAAAAAACGAAATAAGTTGACAAACCCCGAAACAAAATTTACTACATGAATGAATGGACCAGCTTGACTTCATTTGCATAAGAGAAAGACTCAAAAGATAATAGGTAAGAAGAACTATAGGATATTTTATACTTTACAATTTGGAAGTGTTGGAAATATTAATTATGAGTTGATTATGTATTTAGTTTAGGCTGGTTTATTTAGTCAGTTAATTTGTTAGTCTGCAATGATAGTCAATCTGTCAGGATATGGAGTTCACGCCTCAACTTATTTAAGGGACTGCATAGTAATTCAGAATTCAAGTTTTTAGTTTTTAGATAGATGTTACTCATAATTTAATTAAAAACTTTAATGTTACTCAGTAGCTTCCAAAAGAAGTGATTTAAGTGCAAGACAAGAAGGAGGAAGCTAAAATAAGTTTTAGCAGTCTTGAAAGTCCAAGAGCTCAAGCTCGTGAAAGAGAAGTTTGTTGAAGCTTGGAGGCACAAGCTCTGTGTAAAACCTAGTCGCAGTTAATTTGGTCCAGTAAAATATATTTACATTTGCTCTGTTTTATTCTGCAAAAGTAAGCTTCAAGCGTGACACATATTTTACGGAATGAGAATGTTTTAGTGTTCTACTTTATAAAGAATTAAAATATCTTTATGTTAATTTAAATCTTGCCGCGCTGTCAAAAGTGAAAGTTACAAGATAAAATATCCCTGTGTTGTAAAAAGTGAAATAATTATTATAAAGTTCATTTATAAAATTTCGAGCTAGTGTGCAAATAATTATTTTTGCAGAATAAATGTAAATTGCGCATGAAAGTAAAGACTGTGCAACAAGTATTAATCTGTGCAGTAAACAAAGCCCAGTAACTCTGCACATTAACTCCCAGCAAACTATAAACAGTAAGAACTATTCAGTGAAATCTCTGTCTGCACAGTTTACCCTTGATCTGGTATTAGAGAAGGTTTTAGTATTTTCTCTATCAGAACAGGTTATCAAGTTTGGTTCAAGAAAAATGCAGCTCTGTTTTACGAGAAGGTGATTCAAAAAATTAAAGATGGCCTCCACTTTTGGTGCAAGTCTGCAGACTCCAAGTTTTATAGGAAATAATTATGACTATTGGTCCTTGATCATGAAGGCTCTTTTCAAAGGACAAGATGTATGAGAAATAGTTGAAAATGGCTATGTTGAACCAACAAATCAGGAAGCACCCAATGCTCTCAAGAAGCTGAGAAATATATCTTAGAGGAACAAAGCAAGAAAGATGGAAAAACATTGTTTTATATACATCAAGCAATGCATGAAATCATACTCCCAAGAGTAGCAACAACAAAGACAACCAAAGAGGCAAGGGATACACCGCAAACTACATATCAAGGTTTGGACAAAGTAAAGACTACTAAATTCCAGATTCTTAGAAGAGATTTTGAATCGCTATCAACGAAAGATATAGAATCAGTAAATCATTATATACTCGAGTTATCAGACTCATAAATCAAATTAAAACTCATGGAAAATATATGGAGGACATAAGGTTTGTTGAGAAAGTGATTAGAAATATTGCCCCCAAATTTGGGTCTTTGTTTGTGACCTTGGAAGAAAACAAAGACTTGAGCAATTTCAAAATTGATGAGTTGCAAGCTTCTCTTATCAGTCATGAACACATAGTTAATAGATCAAACACATCACTAGAAGGTGCATTTGCATCACAGTCATCCATAAGTCATGGAAGAGGAAGGGGGAGATCACATTTCAGAGGTAGAGAAAGAAGTTCTTCAAGAGGAGGACGCAACAGCAGTCCTGTAAATGTAACTAGTAGAGGTCAAAATCATAATTTCAGATAGCCAAGTGGCCAAAGATTTGATAAATAAAAAATACAATGTCATTATTGCAAGAAATTCGGGCATTATGCATATGAATGCATGAAGAAACAATAGGACCTGAGCACAATGTTTTGGCTTGTGCGTCCCCAGTTGAATGTAATGTTGGACAAGAAATCCCATGTGACATATGGTATTTAGACTCAAGTTGCATCAATCATATGTCTAGAAATTTAGATTTATTTTCCAATTTAGATAAATCAGTTCAAACTGGTGTTATACTTGGAAACAATATCCAAGTCACTATTTTGGGAAAAGGAACTCTTGGTATTCTAACCAAACAAGGGAAGCATAAAACCATGCTCGATGTTTATTATGCCAAAGGTCCGGAACATAATTTAATGAGTATTGCACAACTGTTACAAAAAGGTTACAAATTTTACATGGAAAACAATCAGTATGTGATTTTGGACAAGTATGCAAGCAAGCAAATGATAACCAAGGTGCGAATGACAAGCAACCGCTTGTTTCCCTTGAGGATAAGTCATGATATGAAGGGAATGACAACTCAAGTTCTTCAAGAAGCCAAGAATGAACATCGTGGAGTAGCATTCAAATCAGCGAGCAAAGAAGCAATCAAGCTCTGTGCGAAGGAAGAAAAAGACAATGCCAAAGAGATACAAGCAACATTTCAATTAGAGGTTCAAGATGAATCTTGGCCATGGAATTTCATATTTGGACATCTAAATTTTGGTGGCCCAAAGCTATTGCACATGAAGAATACGGTGAAAGGTTTTCCACTAATTGAAAAACGGGAAAGAATATGTCAAAGATGAATTTTTTGCAAGCAACATAGACAATCATTTCCAGTAGGAAATTCATATAGAGCGTGCAAACCATTTGAAATTGTGCACTCTGATATTTGTGGGACAATGCAAACACCATCCATAGGTGGCTGCAATTATTTTCTTACATTTATTGATGACTTGACAAAAAAAACATGGATTTATTTTTTAAGACACAATTTTGATGCATTTGGTTGCTTTCAACAGTTTAAGACACTCGTGGAGAAGGAAAGTGGTCACTTCATCAAAGTCTTAAGAGCTTTATCACTTTGTTCTAACTTTTGATGAATAACCAGTTATAGTTTTTTTTCTTAATTAAACAATATATATGCCATGAAGTTAAATGCATAAACGCTGAAGAAGACAGACGAAGGGAGCAAGCGGACACTTCTTCGGTTGGTCATTTAAAAGGCCTCTTCTCCTCTCATCCTCGTTCACTTTAACAAAATGAATACCACGAACCCGTTAGCGATCAAAGCAGTGGATGCAGCAAGGCAAGCACATGGGCTGTACTGCTACAAGGAACGGGAGGCGGTGAAGGGAAGGCGACGCGTGCCATGTGAACATATTTGAAGCAGATCCAACTACCTGACCGCCCCACATCATCTGCACGTGATCACAGTACGAAACAGCTCATTCTCTGCATAAGCCTCAAATTTGTATCCACAGAACCCTGCCCATTTCGTTCTCCATACTGACCAGATCATACCTCGGCTGTTTGTTTGCAGCACGGTGATAGATATTAATGCAGATTGATCATTACAGCTTCGTTGGTGATCAGATCTGATGACTACCAATATCATAATAACCATAACTGGATGATAGTGAGAGGTGCATGTGCATGTGGAGTCTCTGTGAAACCCTTTTCATAGCGTCTGTACGTCCTCTAATGACATTATTGCCTGTCCGAAAAGTTCAATACAGATTAAAATGCTATGTAAAAGATAAAGTGTTCTTAATGCTACCATATAATAAAAAGACGGGTCCATGCATCCAACAACATTCTTTCCTCTTAGATCATATAATATATATATATATATAATTCCAAAAAGACTTGTATTCATTTATCATAGCTTTTCTGATCTCTTTCTTACCATTTATGTCTTTTTAGAGTGTTCACTTTGTGAGAACATGACATAACCCATGCATTTATAGGATATCAAACAATAATTTTAATTTTAATATTTATTAAGGATTTCTTTCTAAATATTTTTATGGAAAGTTAAATTTAAAATTTTAGTAAGAGAAAATATTTCAAAATCAATAAAAACTTAAATATATGTCAAATCTTGTAGATACATAATTATAAGCTCTATAATCTGTAAATGTTTAAAATATTTAAAAAATATCCATTAACTTTTATATACTAGGCAATATATTGTTGAACCATATTTTAGAGTATTAAATTAACCAATATAAACTCAAATGTTATAATATTACCTACTTAATGAACCTTTGATATCTTTATTAGATTAAAAATTATCTGTAAAATTTATTCTAAACATAAACTAAAAGTGGAGTCATTGAGACATCGTTTCTCTAGATTTTTGTAGTCTTCTTAACCTATGTTATATCATAAAAATTATTAAAAGAAAAAATAAAGTAAACAAAAACATTTTCACAAAATTTAACCATTATTGCTTCATAATCAAAAGATAAACAAATGCATCACCTATTAATACTTATATGATAATTATTAATAAAGAAAATTGCATTAAAAAATAAAAGGACTTCACTCTTAGTTATTAAAAGAAAAAATAAAATAAACAAAAACATCTTCATAAAACTTAACACTATTGCTTCATAATCAAAAGATAAACAAACACATCACCTATTAACAGCTACATAATAATTATTAATAAAAAAATTACAATAAAAAATAAAAAGACTTCACTCTTAGCATTCCAATAAGTGAAAAAATCACTATAAATGGATCATACAAAACACAATTCATATCCCCCAGATGTAATAATAGAATACCTAGCTATTTAGTAATCGCTAATAGAGTAGAATGTAATCGAAAATAAGGGGACTTCACTCAATACAACATTCCATCGATTGAAAAAATCACCATAACTGGATCATACAAGATACAACTAGTTGGAATGCTAATTGAAATCACAAATACATATATGTCAATCCTTGCTTTTAATCTCTTCCTTTTATCATATACATTGTAAATCTAAGCCTCACTACCAAACACCAAAAAATACCTAGTTTTTCGAACGTCTTCAAAATTTTATTAATTTGAACCTTAAAAATGGCTTTTAAAATATATTATGCTAATCCACTACCTCTTTCATAAAGTTTGTATTATGTCCTTTTATGATAAAGTTTGTATTATGTCCTTTTATGATAGAGCATTCACATGGAAATTTCAATAAGAATTTGGTTATTCCCTTTTGTAACACTTTTTTTCCTTTTAGTGTGGTGCATTGAGATGTAATGCTAATCTTGTATGAAATACTTTATAAGAATGGTTTGTATATTGAACACTTTTATGTATCATCATATTCTTAATAATCCAATAGCATCATTTTTCAACACTATCAACACTTTTATCATTATATTCTTTATATTCTTAATAATCCAAGAGCATCATTTTTTAACAATACCACACTTTTATGTATTATCATATTCTTAATAATATAACATCCTTTTTCAGCCATACCATTCAACTTCTAAATTGATTTAATAATTAATATTCTAATTTTATAAGTAAAACTATATATCGCCCACACAAATATTTAATGAATATTAAAATATAATTTTTATTTGAAAGTGTTTCTTTCTCCATTGGAGAACACCCATCACTATAAATATGTTAGGAATTAGACCACATAGCAATATAAGTCAAAATGAATGAAAAAATAAAACATAGAAAAACACAATATAAAAGAGATAACAATATATCTTGTTCAATTGATAAAGGATACATCCACAAAGAAAAAATGTGTCCTTTAATTATTTCATTTAGCAAAATGAAGGAATAAAACCCACATAACATCTACTGCAACCTTCTCTTCAATTTATCACAACCTCCTCTCTTAGTCACAATAGTCTTCCACTATACACAATTGTAATATAATGCCCTCGCAAAAAGGGTTGACTTCTATGGAGAAAATTATACCAAAGTAACTTCTACCATTAGTCTATGACCTAATGATAAACAATCTAGCTTGACTAGAGAAATTACAATATTTTACAAGGTATTTTTCCCAAAAATTTCTCTTTAGGGGTGCTTCCCTTGAACCCCTGTTCGGGGGCTCCAAAAAGTTTTCATCAACCCCCATGGACCACCTTGCAATATTAGATTGGGGGGTGGAAGGGAATCCCCCACAACCCGTCATGGTGAAGTGAGATGCAAACATGGTTGAAACAAGACCTCTAAATTAGAAAGATAATCAAACTCCGCAACCAACAAAATATAATGAAATTGAGTTATTGCATACCATGAGTGTTCACTACAACGAGAGAACTAGGTCTATTAGAGGCTTTGATGATACCACTTGTGTCTTTATAGTTGAGGTTTCTAGTGCGAGTGGTAAGAGGTTTAAGTTAATGTTTCTTATTTGATGCACTTCAACCATATTTGTAACACCAATGGAGTAAATTAACAATTACAACCACGCACACCAACATCGGGTTGTGCTAATTTGTAATAAAATATAAATTTAAAATTATTAAAAATAAATTATATTCAATGTGTATTTAATATCCATGTGTATTTAATCTCCACACGTGAGTGCATCATGCTACATAGGAAACCAAATTAGATTGAATATTTTGAATTAAAATATCAGTTTAAAAATAATAGTTAAAATTATATTAATAGTGTGTCTTTACATAGGAAACCAAATTAGGTTGAATATTTCGAATTAAAATATCAGTTTAAAAATAATAGTTAAAATTATATTAATAATGTGTCTTTACCTAAACACTTAATACATCGGTGCATCAACTTAACAATCACACTGTCATGCAGAATAAACATGCCAGTAATGTAAGGTTACATACACTTGTCTAAAATAGAAGTTAAAAAAAGAAAAGAAAAAATTATTGGTACACCATAAACCTATAAATCCACTAGTACATTGTGATAAATGGCAAATGGCAAATTCGGTGATCCAACACATTTCACAAATCTTTCAAGAAAACGTAGACTTAACAAAAGAAAATACCGAAAGAGATCATAATAGATTGCTGATCCTTTATTCATATGGATAAAATCATTATATAGAGGTAGAAGGAATCCAGCTCACTTTATTGAATAATTATTGACATAGTCGACTTAATTCATTCACATAATTAACTACTCAACAACTACCATGCAAATGAATTCTATAGGTGTAACTATTTATTAGCAACTACCAAATAGATGTGTTAACATAGAAGGTGGGGTCATAGAGATCTCCACTTCATGGGAGGTGCACCCTCATGTGTCGTATCAGTTCCTCCTTGATAAGAAGGAAGTGTCCCCACTTTCCCATTAATACGTGTAATGGTGGCTTGAAATGAATATTAGGAAAACCATTTATGTTTACTTGGAAGATTTCCTTTGTCTTACAACATAAGAGGAATTTCGATGCTCACAAGTGGACCATGTAAGCACACATAATAGAGAATAAGCATAAAAGTATGACAAAAAAGATAGAATATTCTCTATTGGGTGAGATACCTAGACGTCACCTTCTCAAAAGGAAGGCTCATAAATCATTAAATTATTGACATTAACGACATTCTGACCACCCAAACAAGCACGAAATAATCTGAAATGGGCATTATCATTAATCTAATACAAGAGGGTATATGGAACATAGCAGAGTGGTTTAAAGTTGTGAAAAAAAAACTCATTCGGTAATTTTTTGAGGTTTAAAATAGGATTTTTAAAGAAAATAATAAAATACGTGTTAAAATAGTAAAGAAAGGGTGATGAATTTTGGAGGGAAAGAAGGAAAATTATTTTTTTTCTCGTGTTTTTAATATCTACTTATACATTTGATCAAATTTTAAGTGTAGGCATATGTTCAATACAAAATTAAATTATGCATACAACAAGTGTCCACACTACATATTTTTAATATCTACTTGCCATGAGATGTGTTGAAAATACAATAAAATATGCTTTTATTGTATATTCATCGTAACTCACTATCGATCTATTAAAATTATGTAGTCAGGGTACTTGTTATATGGTCAAGCCTCCAAGGTTACTTCAACCTTTACACACAAGTAATTATATATGGGAATAGATATTAATGGAATCTAGGTTTACCAAAATCACAAGGTAAGGATGCAATTTTTGTGGTTGTTGATAGACTAATAAAATATGCACATTTTTGTGGAATTCAAAGTACATATGATGCAATCGAGGAAACTAAAGTGTTCATAAATAGAATTCATAGACTCCATGGATTCCCTAAAGTAATTCCCATTGACAGAGATTCAAAATTCACACGAATTTTTTTGAAAGAGTTATGGAAGATAATGGGAACAACATTTTCTATGAGTTCAACATATCACCCACAAACATATGGACAAATTGAAATTGTAAACACATGTTTAGAAGATAATCTTCATTTATTTTATTTATACAATTAATTTAAATAGGTCAAGTGGATTCCTTTAGTAGAATGGTGGTATAATACCACCTATAACACACCTACAAAGATGACTCCATTTGAAGTTGTTTATTGTTATCCAAATCCTAGTATCACATACTTTTTGTACAATCATTACAAATTACATGAAAAATTACGTGAAGTGGATGCAAATATAGAAAAGACTAAAGAAACTTTCCAAGTCCTTAAGTAAATCCTTCAAATGGACTAGAAGAAGATGAAGTAATGAGGAGATCAACATAGAAGAGAAAGATGATTTTATAAGGATGATTGGGTAGATTTGAGACTACAACCTAAAAATAAATATACTCTCAAGCAAAAGAAGAAAAAAAATTAGCTCCAAAATTTTATGAATCCTACAAGATTATTCACAATATCGAAGAAGTGGCCTATAAGATAGATTTCCTTTCCTCCCTTATTCATAATTTTTTTCATGTGTCTTTCTTTAAAACGTTTTGGGAAATACTATGCAAGTAAAATTGGAACTACCATTAGATAAGGAAGGGAAGTTGATTATGGAACTAGAAAAATTAATTGATAGATGTTCTTTAACTCTTAAGGATAGAACCATTATATATTACCTAATCAAGTGGAAGAATATGTTTTAAGAAGAACATACATGCAAAGATGAACAATTCATAAATAAACACTCCCGTTTTTAAATATGGGGGCTATGTTCAGGCCCCAACCATTATTTATTAGTATTGTATTTATTATGATTAGGTCAAATTAGTACACTGCAACAAAACCCTTTGTTTAGTGTAATATCCCAAATTTTTGACTAACTATGTTATGATGTTATATTAGGCTACGGCCCCAGCATATGGGATTTATTATTGGGCATAAGCCGTAGCATGTTTTGATCTATGTTCTCATGAGTTGATATATATATGGGCCAGGTACTTTGATTGTTTCATTTTTATTATATACTCGGCAGGAAAGCCCGAAACGATAAACTTATGTTGTGATTAAGTTACAATTATGATATACTGAGATTATTATGTTATCTTATACTATGCAGAGAATGATTCACATGGATGGTTATTTAGTGAGTTGAACGTGGACTCAGAAATACACGAATGACCTATATACTGGGCCTAAACTCCGATGTATTTAGAAGATTCTTATTTTGTACTGGGCATGGGCCTATATACGTACGTTGAGTGTTGGGCATGAGCCCTAGAGCACTCCAAGCTTGAAAGAAATGATTATTGGATCCGAGGCCACTTAAAAATACTAGATGTGCCTCACAACCACATTCTAGCTCTAGTGTTGAGCAAAGGCTCTGGAATTGCACTAGCGTAATGCCCATGTGAGAGTGTTGAGTTAAAAGGCTCTGAAGAGCACTCGGGGTTACTAGATCTCAAGTGTTAAGTCAGGAGGACTCTGAATAGCACTTATGTGTTTTATCACAACTATTCGAATTGATTAAATAAATCTTATTATCATCAAATACTGCGGGAACTACCATATTAAAATGAGGGAATCTGACATGCAAAGGGAGAAACTAGAGGTGCCTTTACCAGCTTACCGAAACCGTCCAAAGAAGTGGACCCTTACCATAAAAAGAATTAAAAGAAGCATCATGTGAAACAAATGCTTAAGGACCACAAAGCTAAGTATTATTACTTAGGAGTTTCAATATATAACAATTGTTATTTATTACATGTATACTTATACCTAAGTGGGCTGCCACTTACTAATTATTATTTATTAATATCTAGATAGAATTGTACTTTTTATATTATTACTATTATACAAAGATTAAATATCAAAAAACACTTTAGTCAAACAAAGTGAGAAGTCCTAGTTCCAAAATAACTAGCAGTTAAATAAACAAATACTATTTTATAATTTAAATTATTTTAAAGAAACCAGTAAATTTCAACTGTCCTATTTTCAAGATTTTCCTACTTAAGGAGGACAGACCCCAAAGTTTGGGGGTCTTTTTCTTTTGGTATTATTATCCCAAAAAGAACTCTCTGCTCCAGGAAGTGAGCTCTTCCTATAGATTTTCCAAATCTGAACCAGCAACACGTTTAGGGCCTCTACTTCTCAGTTTGCATGTCAGAACTAGCTCGGGGGGATTCTTACTGAACCAAGAACGGTTGTAGAATCATGGTTGGGAGGAACGTGGTAGTCCGAAAGTTATCCATTCCAAGATCAATTATTAGGTCAGCTAGAAGTTTAGCAGTTTTCTATTAATTAGTGGTTGAGTGTGCAGATCATTACAAACAAGAGCAAGCTATAGGAATAACCAAGTATGAAAATCTTATAAGACCTCCAGCTAATTATTTTCCCTTCTGAATTACCTGTTAAATTAGTATTATCAGTTTTGGCTTAAATTCAAGATTTGTCCATAACCCAAGGCATTGTGGAGTAGGTCTAGCTAGCTAGTCTTTGCTAGCCAATCGCATCTCTTAAACTTATAGAATATGTGAATCATCAAGTAGGATGTTTAATTTAGTGAAGTCAAATTTTATTCCCTTTTTCCCTGCAAATAAATTCTTGATTTAAATTGCAATAGAATTATTAAGCTACTAAAATCGAATTTCCTTTTTAACATAAATGTTGGTCACTTTATTAAACGTTCTAGAAACCAAGATACCTAAACTTAGCAAACATAGTCATCACATAAATCTGGTAGAAGCGAGTTCGTAGGGTTTAACCCTGGCATTTTCTTCCTTTTCGTTTTATTTACATTTTCTTCCAAAGCAATTTCTCTCAAACCACGATAAAATTACACAGAAAACAAGACTGATATATATCCATTACCGATCTAAATAGTTTCTTTCTTTTCGATTTTAGAAACCATGCATTTACCATATTTAAAATGAAGACAGTAGATATGACATAGATCATTACCTACTCATACACACTTTTCTTTTCCAAAGAGAAACAAGCAGCAACCTAGTACATCGAAGAAACATAGAACTTTCACAAACAAACAGACCCGAGTATTCTATCAAGTCCAAAAATTATTACCAATAAGAATGCAGTATAGCTAGATGGTGATTTAAAGTGCTGAAAAGTTACAATGCAGGCACCTATTGAAAACAGAGATCAAGGGTCGAATCCCATGATTTTTCTCACGGCCAGAACATGTAATTATTTCTCCTATAACATTCATTATTTTTCCAACCAAAAACAAAATGCTGAGTACAGACTTTGAAACCCTTTGCACACAAGTATCCATTCTATCATGCAGACAATAAGTAAATCGAGATTTGTCTACTCATACCCTAGTTGCGTTACCGAAATAGAAGTGTAGAAAATCCCATATAAACCTTCTACGTTTTCACAAGGAAACTCATCACATTATACATAAGCTAAATGAAATAAATTAATACAGGATGAGCATAGACCACAGTACTTTCATACATCATTAAAGGATATGCAGGGTATGCATAAGTCATTTTTAGAGTTCGTTACAGACCACACAGAAATTCCATTCCACTTAAAACATAAATCACAGAGTATAGGGAAAACAAAATGATGAACAACAAAATAGATCCAACTTCATTAAAGGATGGCTTACATCACAATCCCAGCTATGTATTCCACTTTCAAATTACAATTTAAAAACCCTTCTTTTTCCTTGTCCAACCAATAGGTGACCAACAGACTCCCCAAGGTGAATTAGTAACCCAAGGGCTTACGGGAGCCTCCATTCTAAACCAGGCCAAAACACATACATACCACACCAAAGGTGCGAGAGGTAGGGCACGAGTGGGTAAGCTAGACTTACCAATACCCTAGCCACGCCTCCAGCACCATGAACCATCATAGCTCCCATACCAAAGCATTTATCACCTTCCATTATGACATGCATTCTCAGCTAGTCAAACCCTGTGTTTTCAAATCAAAGAATAAAGATAAAATGTCAATTGAAAATAAAGATTTTTCCTTACCTATGAGAAGCGTGACCTCCCTACGCCATAGTCGAGCTCAACAATTACCAAGTATGCTGACCACGAGTAGAGCTCGGGTCAATACCCAACACAGTCACCACACAAATGAAGTGCAGAGCCAAAAACGAGGAACAAGTCCAATACAGGAATAACTGAAAAAAACCCCAAATCAATTTCCAAACCCTCGTTGACAGGCTATCCCACATACTCATTTAAAGTGCAATAAAAAGTATACCAACCTCACTCTAGTGGAGGTTCAATTCTTTGTACAAAGTCTATAGTCAAGTCGTGAACTCAAACCACACTTGTTTAAATCACAAAAGGCTCCATTCCTGTGCAAGTCTATAGTGAAATTGTGACCCAACCCACACTTGTTTAAATTACAAGAAGCTCATAGTCCTGAACCTCACCTTTGAACACACTTATGTTGTGAACTCCCATGGTAATAAGATACCCATTTTCAATAATTATCATTCACCCTAGTAAAATATTTCCAATATTAAAGTATGGGCCAAACCTTTAGGGATAGCACATTCAGATTAAATACACCTACAACCACAAAAGTACGGAATGGCATTAGCATTATGCTAAGTAAGTCCGGAAACCACTATATTCACCCATACCTCCTGACAACCCTGCCGAGGTATGTAATTACATTTCCTGGAGTATTATAGTACCCACCATGTGAACAACATACCATCATCAAAGGAGCTCATCACCTGAAGGTGACATTAGACATTCAAAATTCAATCACGTGATTTCTTAAAACAATAAAGAGTGTTATTTCTACCTCTGCACTAACATTTTCAATTGTAACAAAAACATGCCATCATAATGTTTCCACATCGCTTCCGCAATTCTAAACTCACACATAGAAGAGACCATGTAAAACAAAATTCTTAGGCTTACATTTGTTTCGTGCAAGTATGGATGTTTTTAAGGATGTTAGATTTAATGTATGAATATTTCTATTGTAAATTAACGATTATTATAGGTAGGAAAAATTTTAAATTTTTGCTATTTTTCGGACATTACAAGTGGTATCAGAGCAAGTTACAAACACTAAGTGACCTATTGGGCACACTACCAAACATCATTGCAGATCCAAAAAGCTTTCCTTAAAATATCGTATTATATTTTATGTGAAAGAATTAACTAACAAATTTTTTTCCGTAAACAGATACTTATATCAATTTCAGGTACGGCCAGTATCAAAAAAATGAATGCAAAACAAGGTAGTAGTATACGAGGAAATCTAAATTCCCCACCATGAGAACAAGAAATTATGGTGGAACTCAACTCAGATTTAGAGAAATCCATGCAGCAACTACATGCAGAATTCCAAAGTTTTAGGGATGAGAATATTCAAGAAAGAAGAGAACAATGAGCTATAAATGAAGCCTTACTCCAAAACCTAACAAGGGAAAACCCCATGAGCAGCCTACTATTTTTGTCAACACTCTTAACAAAAGGAAAGCAGCCAGCTGCAGGATAGGAGAGCAAGAAGAACATAAATCAGAACCATTGGAAGAGGACTGTAAAAGCTCTTCCAATGACAATGGCTCCCCACCTCCTTGCAAAAGAAGGAGGAAGAGTGACGACAGCTTACAAGAAGAGTTCTGAAAGATAAGAGCCCCAACTTATGACGGGGAAGTTAACTCAAGAGAAAAGGCTGAAGAATGGTTGTTAGGAATGAATAATTACTTTAAAGTTCATAATTATTCTAGTGAGATGCAAGCCCGACTAGCCATATGCAACCTAAATGGTAAAGCTACCAGATGGTGGCGGGACTTGAAACACACCAAGGGACAAGAGCTGCAAGACATAAGCTAGGATATTTTCAGTAGAATATTCCAAGACAAGTATAACACTACATAAAGCCAGGCTGTGCTATGAGCACGAGAATCCAAGGAATGACAACATCAACAGAAATAGAGACAGATTTAGGACCTTCTTATACAACCGCAGGCCAGGTTTTAGACCCCCACTTTTTCAGAAACATAACAATAGTTTCCCACCTAACAGAGGTTTCAACCGACCCCAAGCTTGACCAAGTGCACCCCCACCACTAGCAAATAGGCCATCCTTCAACAAAGGGGCAAAGACGGTCCCACCAACTATTTCTTGTTGGAAATGCCAAGGACCACATTACTACAGAGACTATCCCAACAAAACAGATGAGACTTTACACAACATCCAAACGGAGCCTACCATGGGAGACATGGAAAATACACCTAGAATTTTTGCTGCCCTTGATGGCTAGTAGGCAGATCATCAAGCCACCATGGTGGAAATTGAGGGTAAGATATCTAACACTGTCATTTCAGTCTTAATAGACCCCAGTGCTTGCCGAAGCTACATCGCTCCTAGGATAGTAGAAACATGCAAGTTAAACTGAGAAAGTCACAAGGTACCATGGCTGGTACAACTAGCTATGGGTACGAAGCGGAAGGTTTCCGAACTAATTAAGGGCTGTGAGTTAGATTTGAATGGATTCCCGACTAGAGTAGATTTAAACCTCTTACTAGTAGGGTCTTATGACATAATAATAGGCATGGATTGGTTAGAAGGAAATCATGCCTTGCTAGATTGTTTAAACGAATCGATCTTATGCACAGATAGTCAAGGGAACCAAAGAACCATTCAGGGTATCCTTAAAAAGATCCAGGAAGATAGGATTTTTCAACAACAGAAAGAATACAAGATAGATGAATCAGGATTGTAATGGTCGAAGAAGAGACTTTACGTTCCTGAGGGGGGGGACTTTAGACCTAACATACTCACTGAATTCCATCGGAGCCCTTATTCAGGACACTCCGGGTATCAAAAGATGATTTCAGCCGTAAAGAAACACTATTTTTGGCCTAAATTGAAAGTTGACATCGCATTGCTCATCGCGAAATGTTAGGAATGCCAGTTGGTCAAAGCAGAACACCGACACCCCTCCGGTCTACTTCAACCGTTACCCATTCCAGAGTGGAAGTGGGAGGTAAGAAGTATGGATTTCATTACAGGTCTACCCAAGAGTAAGAAACAAAATGAATCCATCTTCATAGTAGTAGACAATCTATCGAAAGCTGCACATTTTATACTAGCAAAATCTACCTACAAGGCAGTTCACATTCCGAAAATCTTCCTAAAGGAGATTTTTCGGTTACACGGGATACCCAAAGCAATTATCTCTGACCGAGACACAAAGTTCACTAGTAACTTTTGGAGAGCACTATTCTTCGGGTTAGAAACATAGCTACAGTTTAGTACCGCATATCACCCCCAAACCAACGGATAGACGGTATGAGTAAACCAAATTCTGGAGGATATGCTGAGAATGTATGTCATGAACAATCCCACTAAGTGGGAAGACTGCTTACACCTCGTAGAGTTTGCATACAACAACGGTTATCAAACCTCAGCCAAAATGAGTCCTTTCGAAGTACTCTACAATCGAAAGTGTCGGACCCCCGTCACCTGGGATAGCCTGGTGGACAAACTTATGCTAGAGCCAGATTTACTAAAAGACTTGGAACAACTAGTCTCCACGGTGCAACTGAATTTAAAAGAGGCACAATACTGCCAAAAGAGTTAGGCAGACAAGAAAAGAAAGGACAAAGACTACAAAATCGGGGAACATGTTTTCCTAAGGATAAAAGTGAAACGAAGATCGTTGAGCTTGTGGCGTTGCGGTAAACTAGCCCCAACTTTTTTTGGACATTTTGAAATACTGGGCAAGAAGGGTCCAGTAGCATATGAGTTAGCCCTACTAGCACATATAAAAGTTCAGAATGTTTTTCATGCTTCCTTATTAAAGAAATATGTATACGATACCAAACATGTTACTGATTGGTCCTTATTATAGGTGGAGCCCGAAGGGGATTTCACGCTAGAACCACTCCACATTCTGGACAAGAGAGAGGTCCAGCTTAGGAGGAGGACCATTACTCAGCTAAAAGTGCAATGGAGGCACTTTGGATCAGATGAGGCCACTTGGGAGAATGGGGCTACCATGAGAGAGGCATACTCCACCTTGTTTCATGATTCCATTCCTAGCCCCTAGAAACACTGGGATGATGTTGTTCTAAGCGGGGAGGGATGTAATATCCCAAATTTTTGACTAACTATGTTATGATGTTGTCTTGGGCTACGGCCCTAGCATATGGGATTTATTATTGGGCATAAGTTGTGGCATGTTTTGATCTATGTTCCGATGAGTTGATATATATATGGGCTAGGTACTTTGATCGTTTCATTTTTATTATATACTGGGCAAGAAAGACCGAATGGATAAACTTATGTTGTGATTCAGTTACAATTATGATATACCGAGATTATTATGTTATCTTATACTATGTAGAGTATGATTCACATGGATGATTATTTAGTGTGTTGAGCGTGGACTTAGAAACACATGAATGACCTATATACTGGGCCTAAGCCCTCATGTATTTAGAAGATTCTTATTTCGTACTAGGCCTAAGCCTCGATGTACGTTGAGTGTTGGGCATGAGCCATGGAGCACTCCAAGCTTGAAATAATTTATTACCGGATCTGAGGCCACTTAAAAATCTTAGATGTGCCTCACAACCACATTCTAGCTCTATTGTTGAGCAGAGGCTCTGGAATTGCACTAGTGTAATGCCCATGTGAGAGTGTTGAGTTAAAAGGCTCTGAAGAGCACTCAAGGTTACTAGATCTCAAGTGTTGAGTCAGGAGGACTCTGAATAGCACTTATGTGTTTTATCACAACTATTCGAATTGATTAAATAAATCTTATTATCGTCAAATACTGCGGGAATTACCATGTTAAAATGAAAGAATATGACATGCGAAGGGAGAGACTAGAGGTGCCTTTACCAGCTTACCGAAACCGTCCAAAGAAGTGGACCCTTACCTTAAAAAGAATTAAAAGAAGCATCATGTGAAACAAATGCTTAAGGACCACAAAGCTAAGTATTATTACTTAGGAGTTTCAATATATAATAATTGTTATTTATTACATGTATACTTATACCTAAGTGGGCTTCCACATACTAATTATTATTTATTAATATTTAGATAGAATTGTAATTTTTATATTATTACTATTATACAAATATTAAATATCAAAAAACACTTTAGTCAAACAAAGTGAGAAGTCCTAGTTCCAAAATAACTAGCAGTTAAATAAACAAATACTATTTTATAATTTAAATTATTTTAAAGAAACCAGTAAATTTCAACTGTCCTATTTTCAAGATTTTCCTACTTAAGGAGGACAGACCCCAAAGTTTGGGGGATCTTTTTCTTTTGGTATTATTATGCCAAAAAGAACTCTCTGCTCTAGGAAGTGAGGTCTTCGCATAGATTTTCCAAATCTGAACCAGCAACATGTATAGGGCCTCTACTTCTCAGTTTGCATGTCAGAACTAGCTCGGGGGGATTCTTACTGAACCATGAACGATTGTAGAATCATGGTTGGGAGGAACGTGGTAGTCCCAAAGTTATCCATTCCAAGATCAATTATCAGGTCAGCTAGAAGTTCAACAGTTTTCTATTAACTAGTGGTTGAGTGTGCAAGTCATTACAAGCAGGAGCAAGCTACAGGAATAACTAGGTATGAAAATCTTATAAGACCTCCAACTAATTATTTCCCCTTCTGAATTACCTGTTAAATTAGTATTATCAGTTTTGGTTTAAATTCAAGATTTGGCCAAAACCCAATGCATTGTATAGAAGGTCTAACCAACTAGTCTTTGCTAGCCAATCGCATCTCTTAAACTTATAGAATATGTGAATCATCAATTAGGATATTTAATTTAGTGAAGTCAAATTTTATTCCCTTTTTCCTAGCAAATAAATTCTCAATTTAAATTCCAACATAACTATTTAGCTACTGAAATCAAATTTGCTTTTTAACAGAAATGTTTGTCACTTTATTAAACGTTCTAGAAACCAAGATACCCAAACTTAGCAAACATAATCATCACATAAATCTGGTAGAAATGAGTTCGCAGGGTTTAACCCTGGCATTTTCTTCTTTTTCGTTTTATTTACATTTTCTTCCAAAGCAATTTCTCTCAGACCACGATAACATTACACAGAAAACAAGACTGATATATATCCATTACCGATCTAAATAGTTTCTTTCTTTTCTATTTTAGAAACCATGCATTTACCATATTTAAAACGAAGACAATAGATAGGATAGAGATCGTTACCTACTCATACACACTTTTATTTTCCAAACACAAACATGCATCATGCTTAACTATCACTACCAATCAGTACCCTAGTACATCGAAGAAACATAGAACTTTCACAAACACACAGAACCGAGTATTCTATCAAGTCCAAAAATTAATACCGTTAAGAATGCAGTATAGCTAGATGGTGATTTAAAGTGCTGAAAAGATACAATGCAGGTGCCTATCCAAAATAGAGATGAACGGTCGAATCCCATGATTTTTATCACGCCCAAAACTTGTAATTATTTCTCCTACAAGATTCATTATTTTTCCAACAAAAAACAAAATGTTGAGTACAGAATTTGAAACCCTCTGCATACAAGTATCCTTTCTATCACGCAGACAGTAAGTAAATTAATATTTTTCTACTCAAACCCTAGTTGCGTTACCGAAATAGAAGTGTATAAAATCCCATATAAACCTTCTACGTTTTTCACAAGGCAACTCATCACATTACACATAAGCTAAATGAAAAAAATTAATATAGGATGAGTGTAGACCACAGTACTTTCATACATCGTTATAGCCACAATACAAGAGTAAAAACCCCAATGTCAAATGTACATCATATTGTAAATATGCATGGTATGGAGAAGTAATTTTTAGAGTTCGTTATAGACCACACATAAATTCTATTCCACTTAAAACATAAATTACAGATTACAGGGAAAACAAAATGACGAACAACAAAATAGATCGAACTTCATTAAAGGATGGTTTACATCACAGTCCCAACTGTGTATTCCACTTTCAAATTACAATTTAAAAACCCTTCTTTTTCCTAGTCCAACCAATAGGTTACCAACAAACTCCCCAAGGTGAATCAGTAAGCCAAGGGCTTACGGGAGCCTCCATTCTAAACCATGCCAAAACACATACATACCACGCTAGAGGTGCGAGGGGTAGGGCACGAGTGGGTAAGCCAGACTTACCGATACCCTATCCACGCCTTCAGCACCCTGAACCATCACAACTCCCATACCAAAGCATTTATCACCTGCCACTACGACATGTATTATCAGTTAGTCAAACCCTGCATTTTCAAATCAAAGAAGAAAGATAAAATCTCAATTGCAAATAGATATTTTTCCTTACCTATGAGAAGCGTGACCTCCCTATGCTATAGTCGAGCTCAACAATTACCAATTATGCTGACCACGAGTAGAGCTCGGGTCAGTACCCAACACAGTCACCATACAATCGAAGTGCAGAGCCAGAAACGAGAAACAAGTCGAATACAGGAATAACTAGCAAAATCCCCAAATCAATTTCCAAACCCTCATTGACAGGCTGTCCCACATACTCATTTAAAGCGCAGTAAAACGTACACCAACTTCACTCTAGTGGAGGTTCAATTCTTTGTACAAATTCTATAGTGAAGTCATGAACTCAGACCACGCTTGTTTAAATCACAAAAGGCTCCATTCTTATGCAAGTCTATAGTGAAATCGTGACCCAACCCACACTTGTTTAAATTATAAGAAGCTCATAGTCCTGAACCTCACCTTGGAACACACTTATTTTGTGAACTCCCATGGTAATGGGATACCCATTTTTAATAATTACCATTCAGCCTAGTAAAATATGGCCAATATTAAAGTATGGGCCAACCCTTTAAGGATAGCACATTCAAATTAAATACACCTGCAACCACAGAAGTATGGAATGGCATTAGCATTCTGCTAAGTAAGTCTGACAACCACTATATTCACCCATACCTCCCGACAACCCTGCCGAGGTATGTAATTACCTTTCCTCGAGTATTATAGTACCCACCATGTGAACAACATACCATCATCAAAGGAGCTCATCAGCTAAAGGTGGCGTTAGACATTCAAAATTCAATCACATTATTTCTTAAAACAGTAAAGAGTGTAATTTCTGCGTCTACACTAACATTTTCAATTGTAACAAAAACATGCCATCATATTGTTTCCACATCGCTTCTAAAATTCTAAACTCACACATAGAAGAGACCATGTAAAAAAAAAGTCTTAGTCTTACATTTGTTTCATGCAAGTATGGATGGTTTTAAGGATGTTAGATTTAATGTATGAATCATTCTACTGTAAATTAACGATTATTGCAGGTAGGAAAAATTTTAAATTTTTGCTATTTTTGGGACATTACATTTAGCGTCTCTTTTAGCTCCCTTTTTTGCATCCACTAACACTTTTAGTGTATTTTCATCATTTTTTGGAAAAAAATGCTTCTTTTCCACGAGATGGCACTTTTAATGGCATTTTTTGCGTCATTTTTTAAAGTAGACATTATTTTGGACGCCAATTAGCATCCCAATTAACCTCCAGAATAACATCCATAATAACTCCTAGAATAACATCCAACATAGCTTCTAGAATAGTGCCAGGCATAGCTTCCAGAATATCACCAGGCATAGCACCAAGTCTAGAGCCGGGGATTACGCTAGGAATTGCGCCAGGAAAATAATTTTACATAGCACCAGGGAAAGAGCCAAGCATAGCCCCAAGAATAGCACTAGGAATAGCACTAGGAATTGTGCTAGGAATTTTGAAAAGAATTGCACCAGGAAAACTCCAATGTTGCGCCAGTGAAATCACCAGGCATGTTGACAGAAGTAGCACCTAGATTCCAAATGTTTATTCAAGTTTAAGCCAATAAAGTATTACATGAAACAATGCTAGTTTGATTTAACACATATCAAGTATCACTGCAATAATGAATAGTCACTTGATAGATCTAGCTTAGATCCAGTAGAGATATAGTATTTTATGTCAATTAAATGCATATTTTATACATTTGTTTATAGAAAGGTTTGAGGAAGGTTTTTATTTGTCTATATGTGTGTAGATTGATCATCAACTCGAGCTAGAGCCAATTCAACCTGATCTACATGAATCATGGTGATCATCAAAGGAGTGCTTATAAGCTAAGGTGATTTCATATTTCTTCATTACTTTCTCATGTGTTGTATGTGATTGATTAGATATGGTGATGGAAACATATTGGTATACAACCCGTGTCTATCTTAGGTCTTGGGAAAGTGATCCAAGGGAGTTCCCATCTTTCCACAGGGTGGAAATATCCATAACCCATAAAGATGAATATTTTAGGTCCTGCAACCTCAGTTTTTAATCCTAAACCCTGCAAAAGGCCCTAAGAACCATCCATGGCATTTGAAATATTTCAACAACAATCGCATGATCTATGTAGGACAATTATTCACTCTATATGCAATGTGTGGTGGTTTTTTATTGTGGTCGTGATCCGTGAGCGATAAAAACCTCTTTTAGGCCCTAATACATTTTTTTCCTACTTGAACCATGTTCATGACCCTAAAAGTCATCCCCGATGTACAAAACCATGTAGTGACCTTTGTTCCTTGACCATTGAGGTAGTCCTCCTCCTTTGAAAGTTTAGTGTACTATGATTGAGAAAATAAACATAATTGGCTCAATCCTCTTCTAGCTCACTTAAAACATACAGTGTGCATGGTCCCTGAGCATTAAAAGCCTCTTCTAGGCCCTAAGAAATCAGTCCCCCCCCTTCAACCATGCCCAATACATCGAGAACCATCCTTGATGCTAAAAAACTTGTAACGGAAACCATGCAACACTTGTAGGCCAAATATTCTCTTTAGAGGTATGTGTGGTGATATTCGACCATGGAGGTTAAGGAAACATAGGGTCTAAGGCCATATGAATTTCCTAAGGGGTTCATGGGCCATTACAACATCCTAAAACACTAGATAGGCCCTACATAGGGACTCTTTTAAGTGTCCGAGACATGGTTCAATCCTCATCATTATCATCCACTTCCTCACCATTCCTTATCATCATTGTCATCCTCATCATTGGTACCATCGTCCTTACCATAATCATCATTGTCATCGTCATTTTCATCATAATCATGATCTTTGTTGAGGTTTTTCAAACCAATTAAGTTGGTTCGCACAGTCCAAGCCATGATCAAGGGTCAAAATATAGAGTCATACATCATAACAATTTTCTTTGTGGATCATGGTCCATCCATAGGGCCCCTAAACAACACATGATACCCAAGTAAAGAATCCATAGATTACAAGTGGAGCATGGTAGCCATTTTTATATTTACAACATTAAGGATGGTTCTTGGAGCCTAATCCTTGGTGTTAGATCAAAATCTAGTTTATTAGAAAGGGAAACTATCTAGGTTATTAGGAGAGCTGAAGCCATGATCCGGGGTCAAAATACAAAGTATTACACCTTAATATTTTCCTTTATGGATCATGGGCCATGCATATGGAACCTAACCATCACATGAGTGCGACACAAAGAATCATTAGATTACAAGTCTCAATACAAACAAGAAATAACAAAAGGATTTTGTAATGATGTGAAATGATTTATACAGTGTCTGAAGGAATAAAATGAAATAACAATACAAACTCCTTTCATAAAACATTCAAAGGTATGTTTTCATCAAATTGAGATATGTGTGCCATTAGGATTTTTTTAGCACATGAGTTAGGTTCATAGGTGATATGTATACTTATGTGCAATATTGGCGCTTTTTGGGCAATATCTCCATCATTTCTTTCATCACGTTGTCTCTCCATTTTAGTACTCTATTTGCAATTGATTTTTGAGTTCTCATGTTAGTTGGTTAGGGGTTAGACATTGAGGTTAGGTAGAAGGTGAGGGGGTTAGAGGTTGAAGCTTCCAAGGTGCATCAATTCATTGCATCAATTCTAATGGGAGAATATTATGGGTTGTTCAATGAGTCTTTAGAATCATAGGAATCAATAACAAAGGATACTGACATAGATGGCTTGTATATCCCATATTGGGACGTTATTGGTACTATGGTACCTCTTGTGAGAATGTCTTCTTGAATTGTCCCACATATACTCGCATGTCAAAATTATATCCATGATGCATTTTCCTATTTATGTCTTTTATACTTAATTGAAGCATGGACACATTCAACTAGTTCTTCTCTTTTTAAGCCTTTATTATCCTTTCATTTTCTTCTATGCAACTTTAATGTTATACCCTCATGCTCCTAATTGTATCTACAATTTATATATAGGAGTCTATTTCTTTCTCTTTTCACCCATTGGACCATGTTTCTTCATTTTAAAGATGTATGATTTTACACATGGAATTTCCTTCAAGCTCATAAGGGTATTCTGCATCCTCCATGACGACACTTATATCCAAAGAAAGGCCATTCCTCTTCTCTTTTAATTATTTGGAGAAATTATAATATTTGATAAAATAATTGAGTGCTCATATCTCTTCCCCTAAAAAATACGTTTCCAAAGATTTTCAATTTTATGAATTTTGATGATGGATCCGGAGTTTATAGGCCTCATAAGCTCTCTTCTATTATGTCGTTTACACTTTTTATAGCTAATAATGCCTAGATTTGAAGTGCAAGCACCAAGCATGGGCACAATAGTATTATTAGACAAAACAATAAACAACAATTTTATCATCATAATAATTCTACATTATTTTTAGATCCCCGCCTATTATAATAAAATGCAATACAATACAATTGAGTTCTCCATTTTCTATCTCTAACTTAACGAGATTGTTTCATAGGGATTTTTAAAATTGTGGGGAATGCTATTCAGAAAGCTAGTCGAACTTTGAAAACCATGTAAACCTAAAACCCATAATTGATTTAATGAAAATATTTACACAACTTCAATACTTTTCCATGATTTTATGTTAACTCATAGCCTCCTAGACCCATTTTTGTAGATTTTCTAGGTGGATTGAAGCCTTATTTATACTTTTTCATTTTTAATTGACCTAGTCCACCGAGATAGTCTTGTCAGTTCATTGAATTAAATTCAAGGAGATGGAAAGTTGTACTTTAAAATGAAAATCAAATGAATCTTTGTTGGCCAAGATCCATGACACAAATCCATTTCAGAGCACAATCTCTACTCCTTTTAACACACCCATTCCCCAAAGTGGGAAACCTCTTGACACGTGGCACACCAACAATGGTTTTGAAATGTGGGAATATGGTTTCGAGTACCACTCGCAAGGGCTCTAAAGTGGAATCCACCTCATCACTTTTTAGGGAACCCCACTTTAGAGACCCTCATCCACATTTTTAATACCAAGCTTGTGGCCCTAGAGTGGTATTCCCAAAGCCACTTTCCACTTTTAACTTACATCATGGATTCTATCACTACTAGATTGCTTCCAACTGTATCCCTCGATATGACCTGGAAAGGGATCCTCCACTTTGACATGTGGGTTCCATTCAATAACAACCCTTGATCACTTCATAGCCCTGGTCACTATGTGACCAATTTTTATAATTGCTTTATTGGAGAAAAATTAGCCCAAAAATTCCAATTTCAACCATTGTATATAACTAGGACATCTTACAATCTAAGATATATTGGGTAAATTTGTTCACATAAAATTAAAAATTAACATACCTAAATTGCCCAGATCTCTATTGTACAACTTACCATCGGCACATAAATTCCAAATCTGACAACCATGGCTATGAAGACTGTTGTTTTCTTATTAAACAAAAATTGAAAACTTGGCAGGTTGAACAAATTGAAAATTAGCAAGCTGCACAAATTGAAAAAATGGCGGCCGATGAGAAAAGGGATAATGACCGAGGACCAACTTGAAAGTAAGGGATCTTGGTTTCTTTCAAGCCTTGTGGATTTCTTTAATTCGACCCAAAGGCCACCTTAGCAGGTCTGTATTTTCCCAAATGTGGTGAGGATTCAAAATAAAAAAGATAAAAAAAATTGCCAAAAATAAAAAGCAGAGATAGTTGAGGCCTAGCAGGCTTATCTAGAGTGGTGTAATTTGAGGTGATCTTATGCCATGGAGTCTGGGAAAATAGGCAATCTTATGTTATGGATATGGTTCATTAAATGTATATGGCCTTCAATGGATGATGCAAAATTTTTGGACAGGATAGGCCAAACGAATGTTCATAGGCACTTAATTTTTGTTGAGTATATGCACTAGAAAATATGATTTTTTTTTTGTTATTGAACCGCTATTTATCTTCCCCCAATTCAATTCGATAGAGTTTGAAGAATTAAAATTCCTCATGCTTTCATGCTTTCTGGATTGTCATGTCCAGGTCGATGTGCTAGGCAATCAAGGTAGGGTCTATCTACTATATCTGATGATTTTTCCTTTGATTTTCACTCCCATGGATTGCAATGATGTCTGGAATCTTCCATAGTTTTGGAGTTTTATGTTCAAAGGTCATGTCAGGGTTTTATAGGGAATGTCTGGTGCATATGTTCAGAAAATGCAGAATAATTGAGGATTCCTATCAAGTGTTTGATGAAATTCCTGAACTATCCTTTGGAAGGCATCTCTTGCTTCTTCCCTCAGTCTGTCCACTAGAGCAAAGAGGATGTAAGTTTGTTAGATTGTTTCTGAATTATCATTTGCTACCTTTCTCAAGGCATGTTGTAAGGTAGGATGGATGTAGATTTTTTTCACAGCCATAAAGGAAATGAGTGCAGTCTGGATCCATAGAAATACTTATATTTAGGAAATATCTTGTTCAACATGTCGAGGGATCATATCTACATTCAACCTCGGAAGGCAGATCCAGCGCACCCAAGACTTGCCTGGTAGAGTGATAAACTTTATTGGTTGTAGGGCTATCCAAGGGGAAGTGAACCTACAAGGTGGTGAGAGTGCACCCTCCTTGGCGGTCTGGAACTGGCCAGTCCCTATTGGAGATATTTATCCCAATATTATCCTCGGGAGTATTCTTGACAACCTCGCATTGCGACCAACCCAACTAGCTGATTGGATTTTTTGATTGGACTGATTAATAGGATAAGAGTGATTTCCGAAGACACTCCCTATCACTTCATTTGGAGTGCACTGACCATGATAAACTTAGTGGTTCTCTTGTTTGATCATTTCCACCTCTATGTTTAATGGTTACTATACAACAAAGCACATGAATCCAATAAAGACTATCACCCCATCCGTGTATGAAACGACTTCTATATAGATATTTTGGGCATTGAGCTCTCCTATCCAGATTCTCTGATTATGTTGGGCTCGTGTAAAAGGAGCAGGGACTAACGACTGCTTGACACCATAGAGGTAAGCCACTGAATCCATGAAATCTTGAGTAGAAATATAATTCATAAATATTCCTTTTAAAACCGTTTTTTATAAATTTGCATTTTAAAACAGTGTTAATCTTAAAAAATACCCACTTAAAACAGTTCTTGTGACATGTTCTGAAAATTGTATTTATTAACCTTTTTTATTTGCAGGAACAATTGCAGTTATCATAGCAACAATACAAACAACAGCAAGGAACTCTCTTTCAAAATTCTCAAAGCTCCTCCTTTCATCAATGGTAAGTTGGTTCGGGTTCTGGGTTGTAGTGTCAAGCTATGTCAGCTGCCAATTCTCCATCGCAACAACATTAGCAGGTGCAAACATTGGATGCTCTATTTTTAGCTCATCAATCCCTACAAACGAGTTTTACATCAAAGGACAACAATTGTAAGCTCATTATTGATCTTAACTTTTAATATTTGTTCCAAGGATTTGAAGTTGAAATTTTTATGGCCTTGTCTTATTGGGAAGAAAAACGTTTTGATGTTCTCTATGTTATTATTACTGTCTTTGTGATTTGTTGAATACTTGGCAAAGCTATAATGTTCCTAAAACTGTAAAAAAATTAAATTTTTCCTGTACGGCTATCATCGTCTATTTAAGTAAATGTTTAGCAAATTAACTTCAGTACTGGAAAAATAAAGGAAGACTGGAAAAATAAAGGAAGACTTATCAATACAATGTAATTGCATAGTTTATATCTCTTTCTAACAGTTACTGTTTTGATTTAATTGACGTGGTTGGTTTCACTTATAAATTGGCGGAAGCAATGATGTTCTAAATATCTACATGGAGTTTAATGGATATAATTCATTTTTTTCTTTGAACAACCTAACAATGTACATGGTTATCTTTTAATGGTTTTGTATAATTTCTTGTGGAGTAATACTTCTTTTAAAAGTATTGGTCTCTTGTAAATCTCTTTACAATGCTTGGAGCGGTGAAAATTGTAGCAAAGCGTGGCTTTACTTAGCATTCATGCTAAAGTCTATTTCTACTTTTGTCTTCTAGGTGTTTTACACTAATACTATTTAAAGTTGTAATTTCATAAAAGAGCCTTGGTAGAAACAAATGTTAGCAAGTGATCAAACCTTATGCCAAGGGAAAATCGAACTTCTCGAACACTAATACTCCACTATAGAGAGTGGCTAAACATTTTGATATCAATGGGGTTGGTATGGAATTTAATGAATCCCTTGTAGTGCAATCAAACTGTTGGGTATGGTAAAGGTGTAAGCGCCCGGTTTATGCCCTTCATTGTAATTCATTTTGTGTTTGATGAGAGTGAGCTCTGTATGGTTTCAACATTTGCGTAGTAAGAGGGAATATCTCTTTGGTTTGTGAAGGTAGCTATGATTTCCAGCGTTGGCCATGAGTGTAGCTCAGGCCTTCGCTCCACCTATTTGACAGGGAAGAAAGGGCGTGTACCCATAATTTTAAGGTAATCTTGCTTCCCCTACGCTCTGTCAAGTTCTTCGCTACTCTGTTTATGATTATGCAAGTCATGAAAAAAGCTCTCTTGTTTTCCTTTGTGACAAGGTTGCATCATTGGGAGTTTGTGCTTGGCATGAAGGGGTATTCGTAGCTATGAAGGCCACGGTAAGCCTGGTCCTTTTTGGCCATCTTCTCCTCTCAAGCGAATGTTTTCCTGTACTGATTTGTTGCCCAATATGTAAGAATTTTGGGAATGGACGACCCATTAGAAATTTTATAGGGTTTTAAAGTGATGCTGAGTTTTGGGATGGGAAAGTCGTGGCCAGGTTTTCATGGCACACTCTGTAAATGTGTAAACCAAAGTTGTTTTAAGTTTGTAGATTGTATGGCATTTTGGGTTTGGAGAAGGCCCTAACTTAGCTCCTGTACAAAACGATTGTGGCTTCTGCGTTTTGGAAAATCTATGTAATGAATAATCTGAAGTCTTTTATTTGGTTTATGTCAGTGTGTAACGGATGTACTTTTAAATGATTTTTAGGTTACAATAAGAATGCGTTTGACCTATGTAAATCTTTTAAATCATGAAATCTGGGATGTAGGACCTTCGGGACTTTTTTTTTTTTTTTTAATTTATATAATTTAAACCTTTTATTGATAAAAGTATAGCATATCCCTAAGACTAATGCTACTGGGAGTATTCGCTATCTATGTAAATAATGCCCTTTCTCTCTCAGATTAATTATGCTTGATCTGGGTTTTCTTATTACTTCGTGGGTTGGAGACTGAGCGTGAAGCTCCTGTATGCATTTATACATTGTTAAGGTGGTTTCAGTTTTAGCTCTTGTATTTTTAAGTTACACGTTTAAGACCTGGAAACCAAAAAATATCTATGGAAAGAACAGTTGAAGTTTGGTTTAAATTCTTATTAGTGGGCAAAGCCCTAAATGGTTATGAGTTTACCTTGTGTCTACGCATGGTGATTGAATCTTGCCATATGATTTTAATTAAGGAAATGTATAAGTTAACCGAGAGCAGAGATTCGGTGTATTTTAAATTCCGATGCACTCTTAGTTTGGGAAAACGCATCCTCTATGAAAGAAATCGGGTTTTACACTTTGGGGGCTGGAAATGAATTTACTGTGTAATTAAATTATCTCTGTGTTTGGTTATAAGGAAGGAATGATCCTGTGTTAATTCCTTGTTTGTATATTTATGTGAAGATTTATGGGCAAGTCCCTAGCGCTAAAAGCGCTTTCATCTTTATGGTTTGTGTTATGGTTTAAATGGAAATCTACGTTGTAGTGTAGTCCATTACGTAATTTGTATGTTTTTTAAATGCGTGGTGCAGAGGAATCAATATGAGTCTTGCAAACGTGGAGGCTGTGCCCTAATGTGGCAACCTGTGTATTGCGACTTTAAGAATAATTTTGTGATGTTTTTCTTGTTGAACATAAATCTATGTATGAAGAATAAACTATCTTTTAATGTTTTTTACTACATTTTGATTTTGTTTGAACAGGGCTCTTCGTATCTCTGTGAGAGATTTATATAATATTTTAAATGGAATTTTTGTATAGTATGGCATTCTGATTTTTAAGTTGGAATTAGGGTTCTGAGTTTGGAAAAAGCCAAGCAAATTGATATCCTTACAGGAGATGATTCTGCTGTAATAATTTATTTATGTTTGTAGATTGTTTATTGTTTCAGTTTTAGCTAGGGTTTAAAAGAAATATTACTGTTTCAGTTTAGCTAGGGTTTAAAAGAAATAAACATGAATTTAAAATTGAACTATGAATACTCTAACCCAGGGAGCCGATGACATAGCCCTTGCTCCTTAATGCTTGGAAATAAATTAGAAAAGAGTTTATAGTAATTTATTTCATAAAATTTCACCTTGTAGGATAAAAGTAATTCATACCTGAATTTGCAGCTGGGATCTCCTCCTTGCACAAACCTACACACCTCAAACACTAATTAATGAAAATTATTGTGCTTAGCTGACCTGTAGGATGGTAACCCAATGACTTTGGAACTACCACGTTCCTCCCAACCATGAACTGGAACCGTTCCTAATTTTAATCCGCTCCCCCCAAAGGTTTCAACATGCAATAAGAAACTAGAGGATCTAGCGAAGACAACTGATGAAAATTCAATCTTGAAATAATTTGCTCTATCAAATCTATGGGACAAATTCTCTCTTGTTACCATAAAAGAATGATAAAAAGATTGATTCCTCCCAATGAGTTTTGTCCTTGCTTTTATAGATAATCTTTTGGAAAGGCAATTACGTTAATAATAATATTTTATTATTACTTAAGTTTGATTTTCAGTTTGGAAATATAGTTTAAAAGTTTATTTAATAAACTTCATTTTTGTTTTAGAAATCCTAATTAGTTCTTCTTTTTGAACTAATTAGTCAGTTTTATTTTAATTAAATTATATTAAAAAGAAGGGTTATTATTTTAAGTGGATCTTGATATATATATAATTTTACTTTATCTACTAAGTATCCTTATTATTCATATATATATATATATATATATTACTAATTATATATATACATTATATCTTTTATGTACATATATAGATTTATGCATATCATTTTAGTGCATAAGTGAGACTTTTTATAACTAAATAGTTTAATTAAATCAAATAGTTTATTTAGCATTATATCTTTATACTTATAAAAAAAATATAGGGTCAACTCTTTTGACAAGGCTAGTGGTAGTGTAACATCTCCAAGCTTTTTGAGTTAGTAAAATGGTGAAAATTAAAATTCCTTCCATTAGATATTCTTGCCTAAAAGTATTTATGATCGAGTTCATTAAAAATAGATGACATTTATTTAACCATTATTCCTACACTTGACATTCTTGTAATAGTCAGTTTGCTTATTTATTAAGTGTTACCATTACAACTCCATGGATCTCTTTTGAGACCATTATATATATAATGGAACTATATACTGCATGCTATCATAACAAAATGCCTTTACAACATCATTTCCACACACATTCCAATGAATAATCACTTATGCCATGAATAAACACTTAGTTGAGACTTATTGACAAGATACAACCATTAAGATATAAACATGTGCAACAAGACATAATTATTACGACATAAACATGCAAAAACATGTGCAACAAGACATCATTATTACGACATAAACATGCAAAAAGAATCACTCACAAGATATCAACAATAGAGTCATACACATGGGGAGATACACATGGGGAGACAAAATGTACGTGGTTCACCCAATCACATTGGGCTACGTCCACCAAAGGAGAGTCGCATCTTGTATTAACTATCAAAATAGAACTTACAACCAGCAACACCAATGTTACTATACTTACTTCCAGCTTCTCTCCATGCCTCTTTTATCGAGCGCATTTTGAAGACTTTGACCTTAATGTCCACATAAACAAAGAGATCTATGATCTATGTCAGCATTCTTACAATATCATATGATCTATGTCAGCATTCTTATAAATATCACATAACTTATAGAGATCTTAAAGGATCTATATAACTATAATTATAACTCACATATCGAAGGTATTTCCAATTCCAGAAATAACAATTGCGACATCCCAAGGAATACCTACTCCAGTACAATACCATTTTAAAGTAGATACAACTACCGCCTAACATATTAAATGGATTCACTCATTCGTTGGCAACATAAATATTTAAAGGCACCAAGGTTTGATTTCCAATCCGTCCTCAAGTGAAAAATAACTTCTGTCAGTCAAACCCCATAACTACGACTCTATATTTCGTTCCAATGAAACGACTACCTAAAGCCACATGTACAAATAGATTGGCGCGAGGATTGGTCGACTCGTTAAAGTAGGCACATTCATATAATATTAATGGACACACAATTCAACAACGAACTAGGTATTAATACAACCCACAATATTAGCCGTAACCCAGAGTATCAAAACAATCTAAATCTTTGGGATCGAGCTTGCTGAAGCCGTCCCTTCCCTTAAATCTGCCAAGTTAGGTCATGAACTTGCCCAAATCGCAGGAAGCAAACATAATATTTATATATATATATATATATATTTCTGGCAATAATTAAATTATGTATCCCATCATTATTAAAATAAAGCAAACAATATATAAGGATCAAGCCATTCGGCTATCTTGTCCCTCAGAACACAATGGCCAAGAAAACATATGCAAGCACAGAACATGGATCAACGATTCCCTCGAAACACAGATCTATGAGAAAAAGACGACAGCCAAGAACTATCCTTCATATCTCATATAGGTAATGTGCTAGATGGAAAAAAAATTGCAGAGAAACCTATTTCAGGATTTGTTGGATATTCCAATGGATTAGAACATGCATACTATTATATTTGCAATGCTATGCAAGGAGATACCTACACGAAACCGCTAACATACAAGGGATACCAGATCGCTCACCTCTGTATCGAAATCTGTCCAACTAACTTTAAACCGTCAGGCAGAGTTCTAGCATTTTGGGAATGGACAAGCACACAGAAAACTCATGGATCTTAATCGACGACCTCCAGTCTCCTTGAGAACTGCCTCGGTCTACTATTATTCTGCCCCCTCGCCACCAGCGAACACCAAGTCTGTTGCAACCTTTCGCTCCTCACTGGAACACACATCAAATAAAATACAAAAGGGAAAATGGCAGGGTTTGAGCTCCCCAACAATCCGCCAGAAATTCGATCCCACTTTTCCCCCTGAGATCTACGACTTTCAACAGAGATTAGAAGTGATTTACTATAGTTATGATCGAAAGAAGAATACCAAGCTTGGCGATGTCTTTTATGCATTTTAGCTCTGAAGCTAACCAAGATTTCGGTGATCCAAAAGATACTTAGAAACTAACGTTTTTGCAGAGGTCGAGATAATCGATATAGCCAAGACTTCAATCGATTTCTAACTCGATTGCATATAAATCTAACCGCAAAGTATATATCTTTAAAATACAAAAATCTATCATTTTTGCAGAGGTCGGCATAATCGATATACCCAGGACTTCAATCGATTTCTAGTTATTCCTGAAAAACAATAGTTCTGTTGTGTATGAGGAATGCTGAATTTTGATTTTGACATAAAGAATATAAGCAGAGAAATCATACACTATGATTTCAATCCAGATCCTCTCCTCAACATTTGAAAACTCAGGCAACAATATAAATAAATTTCCTTAAGCTAAATCGTAGCAATGATTGGGGACCGGCAACCAAACAGATCTGTGGAATAGGGTGTGCATAATGTATGTAGATCTGAGATCATCCGGTATTGTTCAGGTATGGGATCGCCAGCCACCGTAAAGAATACTGACCATAAACAAACAAGCCTAAAAGGATATATACATACCGTATTTAGTTGTAGAATTGCCCAGCTACTGTACATCGAATCGATATTGAAAATTCACATCCAAATCGCATTCGAAGAACCCTTCTCCAGTCCTTTCTACTAACAATGAAAAAGTGCCCCCCTTCGAAAGCAAGCACCCCCTTTCAACTAGAGTCCGCGCCCTAAGTAGCCTCTCCCCCTGGCTTTGGAGAGGTCGCCCACCTTCCTACCCAAAACGGAAAAATGGACAAATGGCTACCACAAAATTCCAGACGTCTGCCTAGGTTGGACAAGTGGCTTCCAAAATGTCGGTTGAAAATGGACAAATGGCCACAACGAAATTCCAGAAGTCGGCCCAGGTTGGACAAGTGGCTCCCAAAAGGGTCGGTTCGATTTTTTTTTTGCAAACACTACTCGAGAAGTCATCGCCTATCTCCACTTAGTCTTGAGTTGGATAAAACTTTAGCTTCTCATAACCCGTCTTCATGAACTTCCATACCCATGTTTATACATATAATTTATAGTTGTAAGTGAGTCATCCCCTTATAGGTACCAATAATATATAAATATATATTTCACTATTGCATTGTCATATAAGTACCAATATTATAATTAAACTTAACCCACTTCTATGGTAGGATGCGATACAAAAGCCCTAAGTAATGGCACGCCAAACTACTTAATATTAGGTACTTGTTTGCATCCCGAGTAATATAATATTTCAAGTGTTTTCTCCATCTAAATAAAAATTTTGAGCATATCTCACACATATATAAATATAATATATTCGAGTAGAATTGCTTTGGCTATAATATTTCACTTCTTACTACTTCGGTAGTCTCTAGAAGTATAAATACTCCATATATTATTATGCTTTAAATATATATAGCAACATATAGTATTTATGATGTTTTTCCCCTTTTTTATTAGTATTTTAAGGTGACTATTACATATAGCACCTTTAAAATTTAATTCCATAGAGCTCCTTGGCATTTATGCCAAGACTTATGATATTCACTTTTTATGAATTAACCATAAAAATAACTAGGCCTTAGTATCATAGTTAGGTTCTTTCTTTGATAAAGACAACTTTATACGGACTAACCTTATCTTAATACTTAAGATAAATAGTAAGATTCCGAGTATCAATTCATCTACTCCCAATCATTCGCTCCTCTCCTTAGTGATTCACAATATACATTTACAATTCTAATAGGGATACAAGGAGGAATATTATAGGTAGGTTTGGATTTGGTCGACTAGGTTAGGTAGTTCTCAACTCTGCTTGCATGTTGGATTCCCTTGTTTTCCGTGGTAGTTCTTCCATCCTTGATGAGATAAGTGATGAGATAAGTGGAACTCTCCCTGCAAACTGTCATCTTTTTTCCTCCTTTTCTTGCAAGTGGGTGTTGAACCATCATCATTGGAAGAGCTCTTATAATCCTCTTCCATGAAATTAGGTATGTGTTCTTCATACTCATCCTCTTTAGGACTGATGGATATTTTTGTGTGATAGTTGTTTTCTTTGGATGTGTTTGCTGAGTAGGTGGATTGTCCATGGGGTTTTTCCCCTATTAAGCTATGAAGTAGAGCTTCATTTATTGCTTGTTGTTCCCATATTTTTTGCATAGTGTCATCTCTGAAGCTCTGTAATTCTACTTGTAGACTTTAGATTCACTTCATTAGATCTAAGTTCAATTCAACCACGATCTCTTGTTCTCGTGGTGGGAAATTCAAGTTTCCATGTATACTACTGTCTTTTTATGTATTCATAATTAAGGTTGTATTTGTACCTGCAATGTTTCATCAATTTGTAAGAACAAAATTCTGTTAGTTTATATATATATATATATAAAGAAATTTATAAGTACATTTTTCGAAGTATATGTATCTGCAGCGGATGTTTTCTGTAATGAGCCCAATAGGTCTCTTAGTGTTGTAGCTGGGCTCTGATACAACTTGTAATGTCCCTAAAAATGTAAAAATTTAAAATTTTTCCTATACGGCTATCATCATCTATTTAAGTAAATGTTTAGTAAATTAACTTTAGTACTGGGAAAATAAAGGAAGACTTATCAATACAATGTAATTGGATAGTTTATATCTATGTCTAAGAGTTACTGTTTTGATTTAAATGATGTGGTTGGTCTCACTTATAATTCTATGGAAGCGATGATGTTCTAAAGATCTACATGGAGTTCAATAGATATAATTCTCTTTTTTTGTTTGAACAGCCTAACAATATGCATGCTTATATTTTAATGGTTTTCTATAATTTCTTGTGAAGTAATACTTCTTTTAAAAGTATTGGTATGTTGTAAATCTCTTTACAATGCTTGGAGCAATGAAAATGGTAGAAAATCATGTCTTACTTAGTTCATGCTAAAGTCTATTTCTACTTTTGTCTTGTTGGTGTTTTACACTAATACTATTTAAAGTTGTAATTTCATAAAAGATCCTTGGTAGAAACAAATGTTGAAAAGTGATCAAGCCTTATGCTAAGGGACAATCAAACTTCTTGAAGACTAATAATCCACTATAGAGAGTGGCTAAACATTTCGATATCAATGGGGTTGGTCTAGCATTTAATGTATTCCTCATAGTGCTATCCAGTTGTTGGGTATGGTAAAGGCATAAGCGCCCAGTTTATTCCCTTCATTGTAATTCATTTTGTGTTTGATGAGAGTGAGCTTTGTATAGTTTCAGCGTTTGCATAGTAAGAGAGCAGAGCTCTCTGGTTTGTGAAGGTAGCTATGATTTCCACCATTGGCCATGAGCATAGCTCAAGCCTTCGCTCCACTTAGTTGATAGGGAAGAAAGGGCGTGTACCCAGAATTTTGAAGTAATATTTCTTCCCCTACACTTTGTCAAGTTCTTTGCTACTCTATTTATGATTATGCAAGTTGTGATGAAAGCTCTCTTGTTTTCCTTTGTGACAGGGTTGCATCGTTGAGAGTTTGTGCTTGGCATGAAGAGGTATTCATAGCTATGAAGGCCACTTAAGCACGGTCCTTTGTGGCCATCTTCTCCTCTCAAGTGAATGTTTGCATGTACTGATTTGTGGCCCAATATGTAATAATTTTGGGAATGGATGACCCATTCTAAATTTTATTTGGTTTTAAAGTGATGTTGAGTTTTGGGATGGGAAAGTCGTGGCCAGGTTTTCATGGCGCGCTCTGTAAATGTGTAAATCAAAGTTGTTTTAATTTTGTATCTTGTATGGAATTTTGGGTTTCGAGGAGGCCCTAACTTAGCTCCTGTACAAAACGATGGTGGCTTCTACATTTTAGAAAATCTATGTAATGAATAATCTGAAGTCTGTGATTTGATTTCTATCAGTGTTTAATGGATGTATTTTTAAATGGTTTTTAAGTTATAGTAATAAGGTGTTTGACTTGTGTAATTATTTTAAATGATGAAATATGGGATGTAGGACCTTCGAGACTTTTTTTTTTTTTTTCTAATTTAAACCTTCTATTGATAAAAGTATATCATAGCCTTAATACTAATGCTACCGGGAGTATTCTCTATGTATGTAAATAATTCTCTTTCTCTCTCAGATTAATTATGCTTGACCTGGGTTTTCTTACTATTCCGTGGGGTGGAGTGTGAGCGTGAACCTCCTTTTTGCGTTTATACATTGTTAAGGTAGCTTCAGTTTTAGCTCTCATCTTTTTAAGTTATGCGTTTAAGACCTGTAAACCAAAAACTCTCTATGGAAAGAATGGTTGAAGTTTTGTTTAAATTCTTATTAGTGGGAAAATCCCTAAATGGTTATGTGTTTAGTTTCTGCGTATGGTGATTGAATATTGCAATCCTATTTTAATTAAGGAAACGTATAAGTTCAACTGAGAGCAGAGCTTCGGTGTATTTTAAATTCAGATGCACTCTTAGTTTGGGAAAACGCAACCTCTATGAAAGAAATTGGGTTTTCTACTTTGATGGATGGAAATGAATTTACTGTGTAATTAATTTATCTCTTTGTTTGGTTATAAGCAAGGAATGATCCTGTGTTAATTCCTTGTTTGGATATTTATGTGAAGATTTATGGGCAAGGAACTAGCGCAAAAATCACTTTTATCTTTATGGTTTGTGTTATGGTTTAAATGGCAATCTACGTTGTAGTGTAGTCCATTACGTAATTTGTATATTTTTAAATGTGTGGTGCAGAGGACTCGATACGAGTCTTGCAAACCTGGATGTTGTGCCCTAATGTGGAAGCCTCTGTATGGTGACTTTAAGAATATTTGTGTGATGTTTTGCTTGTTAAACATAAATCTATGTATGAAGAATAAACTATGTTTTAAAGTTTTTTACTGCTTTTTTATTTTGTTTGAACAGGGCCCTTCGTATCTCTGTCAGATATTTATATAATATTTTAAAGGGAAGTTTTGTATTTTATGGCATTTTGATTTTTAATTTGGAACATAGGGTTCTGAGTTTGGAAAAAGCCAAGCGAATTGATCTCCTTATAGGAGATGATTCTGCAGTAATAATTTATTTATGTTTGTAGATTCTTTACTGTTTCAGTTTTAGCTAGGGTTTAAAATAAATATTCTGTTTTAGTTTATGTAGGGTTTAAAACAAATAAACATGAATTTAAATTTGAACTATAAATACTAGATAACCTAGGGAGCCGATGTGATAGCCCTTGCTCCTTAATGCTTGGAAATAAATCAGAAAGTATTTTACATTAATTTATTTCATAAACTTTCAGTTTGTAGGATAAAAGTAATTCATACTTCAATTTGCAGCTAGGATCTCCTCCTTGCACAAACCTGCACACCGAGAACACTAATTAACGAAAACTATTGTGCTTAGCTAACCTTTATGATGGTAACCGAATGAATTTGGAACTACCATGTTCCTGCCAACCATAAAACATAATCGTTCCTTGTTCTAATCCAATTCCCCCCAAGCTGGTTCCAACATGTAGTAGGAAACTAGAGAACCTAGGGAAAGCAACTGATGATAATCCAATCTTGAAATAATTTTCTCTATCAAATCTGTGGGATAAATTCTCTTTTGTTAACATAAAAGAATGATAAAAATATTGATGCCTCCCAATGAGTTTTGTCCTTTGTTTTATAGATAATCTTTTGGAAAGGCGGTTAAGTTGATAATAATATTTTATTATTACTTAAGTTTGATTTCCAGTTTGGAAATATAATTTAAAAGTTTACTTAATAAACTTTAGTTTTGTTGGTGCGATCATACCAGCGTTAATGCACCGGATCCCATCAGAACTCCGCAGTTAAGCGCGCTTGGGATAGAGTAGTACTGGGATGGGTGACCTCCCGGGAAGTCCTAGTGTTGCACCCTCCACCCTTTTTATTTTATGGGGTGGCAGGTGCGGGTGGGGTCTTATTTGATCCCGGAGGAAATAAAATTGAAACTTTCTCGTGGGGATTAGGAATCAGGACAAACAATGAAGCTGAATGGATTGCTCTCGTCCTCTCATTCAATATGATCTCCTCCCTCAGCATTGACAACCTCAGAGTTTATGGAGATTCTAGGCATGTCATTCAAACAATGAGAAGGGGTATTGCCCCTCAAGGATCGAGAGCTTACAGGTACATGCAAAGAATAAAAGCTAACCCTCACTTTTCTCAGTCTTCTTTCTTCCACATCTATCGAGCGAACAATAAGTTAGCGGATGAAGCGGCCAACAAAGGAACGTTGTTAGATATTGGGCACATGGAGGGTCTCAATGGTACCTTGGGGTTTCAATTCATACCCTAATCTATTTGATTATGGTCACAATTGTTAAAGTTATGGATTTGAAGGGTTTTAGTGACTTGAGGGTCCCCCTACCCCCGTCTTCCACCGTCGAAGAAGTCTCTCGTGCCCCTGCCACACGCCATCCTCTCCACCGCGCATGGCACATGGGCCCTCGTGGTGCTGTCAGCTCCCACGAGCCGCTAATAAATCAGCTATCTACCTCTCCCTCACTGTGCTACGAAATGGCTCGTCCCCTCTCCAGTGCGCTGAACCGGCTCTCTCTTGGTGACTTGGGCTCTCCATCCTCCCGTCCTGGTCTGTTAATCCACCTCAGGGCGGGCACTATGCAGAATATCATGGCGGCCATTGCCGCGTTGAGCCGCACCATGGTTGAAGTTAAGCTCTCTGTACGAAACACCTATAACGCAGTCTGCACCAGTGTGGATCAGCATGATGAAATGGCGAAGGATTTAAGCTACGCCGTGAACTAGCTCGGATTCCAGGACTCCAGAATTGACGACCTGGAGAGAAATTTGTTCGAATTAATGGGCAAGGTGGATAATTTGCAGGAAGACATTGCTGTCATCACCGGGAAAACGCAGGGAAGCTGCGTCCATGGCAGTCTGACTGTTAACCAGGAGATAAAGCAGGAAAGGAAGGATGCGGCCTCTGTCTATTTTAAAAGCTGTGGATAGTTAGCAGTCTCTGTCCAGGTTCCTCTTTTTGATGTTTAAGACACTATGTTTTTTTGTATATTCCTCAACAATCAGTTTATCAGGGTCTATCCCTGCTCTACTTTGAACAGTTTTAGAAAAGCTCTATTTAGAACTCTTACAGGCAGACAGTTAGAATGTTTAGCTCTAAACTTTCAGACACTTGCTACTTTGTCAATTTTTGTTGAAAACTTCTAATGAATGGCTGTGCACATCCTTTATAAATATACCAATTTTCCCTGTTCTTGTTAAAAAAAAATAAACTTTAGTTTTGTTTTAGAAATCCTAAATAGTTCTTTTTGAACTAATTAGTCATTTTCATTTTAATTAATTTATATTAAAGAGAATGGTTATTATTTTAAGTGGATCTTTATATATATATGCTTTTAGTTTATCTACTATGTGTCCTTATTATTCATAGAAATATATATGGAACTAATTATATATATAGATCATATCTTTTATATACATATATAGATTTATGTATATCACTTTAGTGCATAAGTGAGACTCTTTATAACTAAATAATTTGATTAAATCAAACAGTTTATTTAGCATTATATTTTGATGCTTATAACAAAAATATAGGGTCAACTCTTATGACAAGGCTAGTGGTAGGTTTGGACTTGGTCGACTAGGTTAGGTAGTTGTAGACTCCGTTTGCATGTTGGATTACCTTGTTTTTCGTGGTAGTTCTTCCGTCCTTGATGAGACGAGTGATAATGAATTAATCAGAATGAAATAAGTATGATGACTAGTGCTATTCAAAGCCTTCTTCAACTCAACACCTTCTTAAGTAAAGTAACCCCTAGTGCTATTCAGAGCTTAGGCTCAACACTTTTATATGAGCATTACGCTAGTGCAATTTCTAGAGTTCTTTGCTCAACACTAGTGCTAGGATGTATTTGTAAGATACACCTAGGGATAGAATGGCCAAAGATCCAATGCTCCAAAGCTTATGCTAAACATCAATTTTGAGTACTCAAGGGCTTATGCCCAACACTCTATGTACATCGAGGCTTATACCCAGTACATAATAAAATTACTGTATGTACATCGAGGCTTATGCCCAGTACATAGGGGTGAAAACGTGAATTTGGGAAACAATTTTATGACAAACAGAGTGAAAAAACACTAGTGCGAGCAGATGATCACGCAAAAAAATATTCAACGTCAAACTCTAGGATGAGAATTTAAAAAAATCTAGGGCGACAGTTTGTAAGAGTTCAAACTCTCGGCCGAGATTTTGAACCAATCATCACACTGTATTGTAAAAAATACTCTTGGATGAGAGTTTGAACTAAACTCTCGGCCTAGAGTTTGGAAGATATTGTTTCAGTCGAGAGTTTATGGTCAACAAACCTAAGAAAATATATGGCATATTTTTGGAACCTGCAACTTCGGCAAGCCCGAACCCCTGCAAATTCTAAATATTATTTGTCGGACTTGGTAGTAATGGATTCATCTCTGAATATAGTTTCCAATGATATAATAATTGTTTCATTTCAATTTGAATTTCTATTTATTAATATTTATTTTCTAAACCTTATCCATTAAGAATTTTATTACTCTGAAAATCATCCGAAATAAAAATTCAATATCATAACAAAGACAACACCAAAAAATTTGAAATTTTACAGAGATCATAATTGGATCGTCCTCTTCAAAAGGGTACTTTTACTTTTTCCAATAAGAGTCACATTTGAAAGAAAATGCAAAGAAAAAAACATGTGTCGATAATTAACCATTTTCTGAACATATTCTCTTTCGATAAATAATAAAAAATAGTTCCAAAGTCTTAAAAAACTCAAAATATAGTCCATGCACAGTGTAGTGTGTGTAGATTATGATCCTGCAATTTTTTTCTTTAAGATGAATAACCATCTATCGAAAAACCAACGTCAACATAGGTCACTCATTATCCATACCTAAAATTTTCAAGTGTATGTCGTTGGTTGACAACAAATTTGTCCCACGATATGTCCATGAAAACAATTAAAAAAAATACAAGTAAAAATCTAATTCAATTCTCTAAAACCTTTGTGTTTACCTCATGTTGAAATTGCTAAGGTAGATAAGGATTTGAAGAGGTTGAAGTTGAAAAACATAAAATTTAGCAGTTTTGTTTGTCAAAAACAAGCCAAAATTGTTTCCCAACTTCATGTTTTAACCCATAGGTCATCCACCTGCTCCAGATTCCCTGCTCAACACATCATAAAATTCAATCATGCATATCATAACTCTGCACAGTATGCAACAAAAGATCATCTTTGTATATTAGGGTTTTGTACCCAATCTCATAATAAAACATCAATCAAATACATTAGGGCTTTCTGCCTAGTATATAACCATAATCTGCATCTGTTAGGGTCCATGCCGAAATATGTATCTCTACAGCTAAGATATGTCATGTGCATCGGGGCTTATTCCTAGCATATATATTAAAAGTAAAACATGTGCATTGGGGCTTACGCCCAGTATACCAAAATAAATCATATGCATCGGGGTTTACGCCCAATATATAACATCAATATGATCAGCAAAATTCGCGATATTACAAAAGCAGACATTTCTTCTAGAAAGGTAGAAGAGCAACAACTATAGCAGTAACAACGGAAGTTGGCAAATGAATCCAATATTAAAACAACGGTCAATGATGTATTTGGAAGGGGTTTCGTAAATGAAGACGACCTAAAGAATGCATACACATTTGATGTTCTTGTAAGAATGAAATTAATTCCACAGTCATAAAGCATGAATCTGAATTCAATTTCTATTACTTTATTTTCTTACAACACTTGTCTTACTGCTATGATATTTTTGTAAGGGATGCTCTTTTGATCTGTGGGATGTTGTGAACCCCAAATTTGCATTATCGAATTACGCTCCACCTTAACAAGGATAACATCAATCTTGTTCAACTCATTCACATGAGCAATGCTTATATGCTCATTTATTTCACATAAGCCAAAACTTAATCCAACACCCAAATTTTCTTGTTGATCTGCAATTGAGTTTTGATGTTGAAGGACATGGAAGAATTCAATCATGTCAATACCCTACTCTTGCATTATTCTTTTCACCAAGTGGGTTGTTTAGGAAGAGATTTTCTGTGAGCTACTTGAAAAATTATCACTGCTTTCTCACCATAAAATCATATACATATGATCGCTGTCTACTTCATATTTAAGAAGATGCCTTTAATTAGAGATACAACTTCCACTTTATTATTTGTGTCAATTCCAATTCCCCTGCATACATACTTTTTTTATTTTCTCTGCATACATACATTTATGATGCATGTGATGTACTTGGTGGCACTGGAAAAGAGCTTTTATGAAATAATTATAAAAGGGAGAAAACCAAGTAATCCACGAAAGTGATAATTATAAGGAATGGATGTGATATCTTTCTATAACATTGATTAGGAAGGTGGGTTATGACTCAATGAATATCCACGACCCCAGGGAAAATGTGCCTAATAATTAACTAAATATATATATATATATATATATATATATATATATATATTACAAGTCACCCCACCTTGAAGATGCTTCATCCTCAAAGAAGTAATAAGAATATATGTCAAGGTTCAACTTCCACCATGAATGAACGTGAGGGTGATTCCATGAAGATGGGTAACTCTGTTTGGCCAAATATGATGGTGAAAAACAAAAATTTTATCCATGTATTAAATTGAAGCCGTTGAAACTCATATTTGCTAAATGAATTTTGACATGTGGTTGAAAAATGAAATGTAGAGAATTATGTTGGTTTTCCAATGATATTTTTTTCGAAATATTCCAATGTCATTTATCGTGTCGAATTTTCATTTAATGAAACATGTGTACTTAAAAATTTGAAGAGCAATTAACAAGTAGATTGTGTTCGTGCACGATAATTTAATGTTAAAGTAATAATTAAAAAAATTGAAATATGTGAACATAATCTAAACAGAATGCACTAGGGATTACATATTTTTCTTTTAATTATTCTCGAAAAATATATATTTATTATTATTTTTCGAAAATGACCAATAAATATTTCAATCGCATTTTGCACACGTGTGTTCATGCACCAAATATTTTAATTTTTTACATAATTTGAAAAAATAAAAATACCCTTTTGAAGATGATGCATTTATTTAGGGCTTTTGTATTTTTTCAAATTTTTCGGATTTGTATTTTGAATTTTATGGATTTATCTTTGAGCTCAATCGAAATTGTCGGCATTATTTTTTAAAGCAACTTTTTGTAGAAATTTAAAAGCAAAAGACATATGAAAATAAAAATTCGTAAATTTTATCTATCTGGATAGAGGATTCGTTGACAAATCTAATGGTATCAAGTCCGCTCATTAATGAGCATTTAATGACATGGTTTAAATCTGTGGAAGGCAGACAAAAAAATCATTCTGTAGGGAAAAGGGCTATCGGCCTGTATTTTAAGCCCTCGATCGAGCTATTTTAAATACCTTGATCGAGGGCTTAACAGACCCTCAATCGAGGTTTTAACAATACCTCGATGGAGGGTTTAAAAATACCTCAATCAAGGGGTTGTTAAACCCTCGATCAAGGTATTGCTTGATCAAGGGTCTGTCAAAAAGGCTCGATCGAGGGTTCATGTGTGTAAAAAAAATCTATAAACACCGAGGCGAAACCACGAAAGGAGTTGGCAACAAATAATGTTGCCAACTACCCTTCCCTCGTAAAAACATGAACGAACATGTATATGACTAGCAAACAAGAATTCACAAGCAACAATTTACCTCATTGCTATTTTTTTCTCCATTAGAGCTTTGTCAATTTGAGCTTGTTGAATTAGAGATTTGTAATTTTCATATTACTAAATTAGATCTCATTAGACATGTAAGATTTCTTTGTAGGCATAATTCAAGATTTCATAGTAACATTTTGTTGTTTGTTTTAACAATTTGAAAAAAAAATTGTTTGTTTTCATTGTAAATTGATTCATGTAAGATTTCCGTGTAGGCATATTTGAAGATTTCATACTAACATATTGTTGTTTGTTATAACATTTTGAAAAAAAATTGTTTGTTTTCATTGTAAATTGATGGGGAATAAAAAAAAAACACAAAGGAAACATGCTAGACAACAAAATGCCAATGAATAACGTGAGAAGAGTAGAGAACGAATGAGACAACAAAGAGCAAAGTTGAGAGAAGAAGAAGATGCACATTTTCTGCAACAAATTCCAATGGAGCACAACCAAGGTAAATTATTAAATTACATGCTATCATAATTTAAATATCATGCTACATAATTTACAAAATTAGTAACAATTTTCCAATAAATTTAACTAAATTTCATAATTTAATTGGTTTCATATTTATTTGTAATGATATTCTTATTTATTTCATCAATTTGTTATTTAAATTATAAAGTTTGCAACAATTTTTATGTTAAATAAACAATTTTCAAGTGGCTTTAAACAAATGTTAAATTAGAACAATTTTCAAATGAAATGAAACATGTAAATTTAGATTCTACTTTCATGTTAAGATATGAACATATTTTTAAATATTTTCAAATTATTTCAAAGTTGCTAACAATTTTCAATTTTATTGTCCAACAATTTTCAAATGAAATTTGTACTCAAGTAGATTCTATTTTGAAGTTAAAATGTATGTACATATGTACTATTTTCAAATTTATAAACTTTACTAGCAATTTTCAATGTTATTAGAATAATTTTCAAATTAAATGTACACTTGGACATTATTTTCAAGTTAAATTGTACATATTTAACTAATTGCAATTTTTTAAGTTACTAACAATTTCAAGTTAAATATAATTCCAATTCTTGTTTTGTTAGAAAATTCAATTTCAAAACAAATGAATGAATATTTTGAAATGAACATGTTGTGATAGTTATGTATTAGTTAGAATTTATGCAATTTGAAAATAAATGAATGAATATTTTCATAGTGATGGTGGTTGGCAATATTTTCATAGTAATGAATATTTGAATACAAATGAATGTTCAAAGAGCTTCTTAATTATAAAGTTTACATTAAAAAAATTTCATCAATCACATGTTCTTTTATTTATATATAACATGACATATCACCATGATAAGATTAATGATTAGAATCATATATTTTGTTAGGACAAATTGGAAATAATTATTTGCAATGTTTGCAACCTTGCATTGATATGTGAAACATTATTGATAAAAAAATCCTTAAATTGCAACTTATGATAAAAATTACAATTTCCATAATTGTTTATTGTTGAAATTGCAAAATCATCAACTATTGAAATTCTAGGGTAGAAGTGTTGTAATCATTTATTCTTTGTGGTGATTTGCAACTTGTATTTTAAATATTTATTTTTTTATTTTATACCATAAAGTTAAAATAACATTTTTCTTGTAATGTATTTAAGTAAAATGGATATAAATTGTATAAAGAAAATTTGCCCACAATTATGTAATGTGATGATTATAAATCATAGTAATTTTTATGCCCACAATAATTTTTATCAAGTTATTAATAATTATCTTGAGTTAAATATAAATACTTGATTTTCAAACTTTACTAGTAATTATCAAACTAAATGTACAATTTCAAGTTGCACGTACATATTTAGTTGTTTTGAAATGAAGTTTTACAAACAATTTTCTTGTTTTAATGTATTTTCAATACTTGTACATTTTTCTCAAGTCACTAGCAATTTTCAATTTGTTAATTTACATGTAAAACAAATTTAAAGTTACTAGCAATTTTAAAGTTAAATGTACAACTCGTATTTAACATGACATATCACCATGATAAGATTAATGATTAGAATCATATATTTTGTTAGGACAAATTGGAAATAATTGAATTTGCAATGTTTGCAACCTTGCATTGATATGTGAAGCATTATTGATAAAAAATTCTTAAATTGCAATTTATGATAAAATTACAATTTCCATTTAATTGTCTATTGTTGAAATTGCAACATCATCAACTAATGAAAATGTTATTTTGCATTAAAAATTATGAATTTCTCCTCAATCATATCACTATGTAATGTTTCTAATTAAATATCGTATTCGTCTCTAAATCAATCTTTTTTCTCCACATTTAGAGTATAATAGGTATGTTATTATGGATAGAAAATCAATCTTAAATTATTATTTTATGTATATACAACATGGGATGCATGATGTTGTCCTTAAAATTCTAGGGTAGAAGTGTTGTAATCATTTATTCTTTGCATGGTGTTTTGCAACTTGTATTTTAAATATTTATTTATTTATAAATTATACCATAAAGTTAAAATAACATTTTTCTTGTAATGTAAAAGTAAAATGGACATAAATTGCATAAAGAAAATTTGCCCACAATTATATAATGTGATGATTGTAAATGATATTAATTTGTATGCCCACAATAATTTTTATCAAGTTATTAATAATTATCTTGACTTAAATATATATACTTGATTTTCAAGTTACTAGCAATTTTAAAGTTAAATGTACAAGTTACTACCAATTTCAAATTTTACTAGGAATTTCAAACTTTACTTCTAGAACAATTCTCAAGTTTAATTAAGTTAGCAATTACAAGCATTTGTTGCAAGTTCGGATCTGGGAATAATCACTGTCTATTTAACTGTTGGAAGTACTTGGGAATAATCCCTAAAACTCATTGTGAGGAGTACCATAGGAACCTTAGAGTAACTAGCGCATTGAGAGGACCTGCCGGCGAAAAGGGCAATCACCCCTACCTGATTGACTAGTTTTTCTCCTTTAGGTAAACCAAGAGCTATCGTTTGTGACCAAGCAGTTATCAGTTTTACCTGAGCCATCGAGTGAGGGGTAGTGCCCCAATACGCAAGCCATCAGACAGCATTGGTGGCCGAGTGAAACACTTCAACTCTTAGGAAGCCGAACATACTTGGGGTCCATATCTATTTTCTGTTGAACTGTTGTCGATCACTTCCACACCATTTCACTAACACCTCGAGGTTTTGGTGTAACGGTTCGTATCACTTAAACAATTTGAAATTTCATGTTACTAGCAATTTCAAGTTACTCAAGAGAAATTTCAAATTTCAAGTTACTAGCAATTTCGAGTTTTACTTAGAACAATTCTCAAGCTAAATGTATTAGTTGAAAAATTCAATTCACATGCAATTTTCAATTTTTCAATTTCCACATCAAATTTCAAGTTACTAGCAATTTTAAAGTTCGATGCACAACTATCAAGTAACCAATTTTATGTTTGTTAATTTACATGTTATGTAGGGATAGATTAGGGTCAGACATCACATCATGGTGAGCAAGAATCACATGACCCTGTGCCCCCTCATGATCCTAATCAGCCATCACATGACACCTTTCCCTCTCACATTGAAAATATAATTGGGAGTTGCAGTGGGGTTGGAAGGGGTGGAAATTTTCTAGAGGATTGTGCAGTTGCTTCTGCACAAGAAGAGATTGGGAACTCGATCCCTGGTCGGAGAGTTAGAGAGCATGTCAATAACATAATCAAGTCATATTTTGAACAACATTCAACGATGGCACAAGCTCAAATCCTACATGGGTTGATAAAACACAAAAAATTTAAACATGCCACAAATTTGTGTTCGGGTACACAGGGCGCTACCAAAGGACCGAACACCAAGAGAAACCACTTCACACAAATAGATCACAGCTCAACACACTGATTTTTTGACGTGGTTTAAACCCTCTTGAGGGAAACACTCCATGGCCCCGGCCAAATAGCTTCTATGGGACAATTTATTATGCAAAGAAAGAAAGTTACAAATGGGATTCTCATAATCAATCAACTAAACAATGACCCTCCATGCTATTTAAATAGAGATCATGGACCAATCGGGTGTTAAGCCACGGATCAAGGTTAGGTATGATCTAAGAGAAGTTGAGTCATCGAATCACTCTATGTCAGGAACATATCATGACCGTTAGATTAAGTATTTACAAATGCATACTAATGCATGGTAAAGAAACACACTATCCCTATCGGATATATTACACAAGTTGATCTTAACTAACTCCTAAGTGTCTAAATATCCTGAAATCCCCCCTTAAATACAACTTGGGATAGGATTGAAGGATTTACAAAACTGACACTGTTAGGAGTTCAAGAACTTGTCATTAAGGGGGGATAGGCTCTAATGCCTCCTTCCTTCTCCTAATAGTGTCACTTTTGTAAATCATTCAATCCTATCCCAAGTTGTTCTTAAGGGGGGATGTTAGGATATTTAGACACTTAGGAGTTAGTTAAGATCAACTTGTGTAATATATCCATTAGGAATAGTATGTTTCTTTAGTATGCATTTGTAAATACTTAATATGACGGTTACGATATGTTCCTGACATAAAGTGATCCAACGGCTCAACTTCTCTTAGATCATACCTAACCTTGATCTGTGGCTTAACACCCGATTGGTCCATGATCTCTATTTAAAGAGCATGGAGGGTCATTGTTTAGTTGATCGATTATGAGAAGCTCATTTGTAACTTTCTTTCTTTGCATAATAAATTGTCCCATAGAAGCCATTTGGTTGGGGCTGTGGAGTGTTTCCCTCATGAGGGTTTAAACCACGTCAAAACATCGGTGTGTTGATTTGTGATCTGTTTGTGTGAAGTGATTTCTCTTGGTGTTCAGTCCTTTGGTAGTACTCTGTGTAATGTTAGGATATTCAGACACTTGGGAGTTAGTTAAGATCAACTTGTGTAATATATCCATTAGGGATAGTGTGTCTCTTTAGTATGCATTAGTATGCATTTGTAAATACTTAATCCGACGGTCACGATATGTTCCCGACATAGAGTGATCCAATGGCTCAACTTCTCTTCGATCATACCTAACCTTGATCCGTGGCTTAACACCCGATACGTCCATGAAATCTATTTAAAGAGCATGGAGGGTCATTGTTTAGTTGATCGATTATGAGAAGCTCATTTGTAACTTTCGTTCTTTGCATCATAAATTGTCCCGTATAAGCTATTTGGCCGGGGTCATGGATTGTTTCTCTCAAGAAGGTTTAAACCACGTCAAAACATCGATGTGTTGATCTGTGATCTATTTGTGTGAAGTCATTTCTCTTGGTGTTCGGTCTTTTGGTAGTACCCTGTGTACCCGAACATGGTATCAGAGCTTTTATGAAGAGCCACTTTCGATTATGATCTAGCTCTTGAACTGTTGTTACCGAAACTCGAAAGGGTTTCTGGTTATGGTATTTTTGTGCAATTTTGGGCTGTGGGAGGTGTTCCATTACGTCCAGAGCGTCATTTCCATTGGGAAATAGTTTTCATTTGATCGAAAATGATTCTCAATTGCTGCAGAAACGCGTATTTCATCAGATCTGAAGGTATAATGTTATAGTGATGCATTTTTTATTTTCTGTTTTTAAAAGAAAAGAAAAATCTCATATTTTATCATTTTTACCGGTAGATTTTTTTGGGCTTCGGATTTTTGCTTTCCCGTCTGCGTATGCTTTTTTCTGTGCACCTTAAGCGATCTTGGCAAATCAGAAATAGAAAGGGAAAGTGTTTTTCTCGGCTGCGTATGCTCTTTGCCGTGCACCTTACGCAATCTCAGCAAATCAGAAAGAGAGAGAAAACGTAGACCTTCTGGGAAAGATAACGAGATCCAATTCCACAAGTGTGAATTTTTTTTTTGTTTTGATTTGTGGTGTGTCTTGCAGGAAAAAGGGAAAGCACGCAAACCGAGCAAGAAGAGTTAAAAAAAAAAACAAAAGACCCCTTCCTCATTCCCATATTTGACATACCTTTTAATTTAGCTCACTTGGTTCAAAGTTGCTTTATTCCTTATTAGGTGTTGAGTTCAAGTCTTAGGAAGTTTTTAAAAGAAAAAGTGCATGCAATTTATCTTTTCAAGTTACTTTATTGTAAAAGTGCATCTCACTTAAAAAATAAAAATACAAGTGAGTCACTTAAGTTCTTTTTTATTGTTGCACTATTTAAAAGTAATATCATTGTAAAAGTGAAATTACTTATTTTACAAAAGTTGTTCACTTAAAGCAACTTTCTTGTAAATTGATTGTCAAAAGGTTCATCTTGGGAAGAGGGGGGTTCTTTTTTTTGCTGGACATTCTCTAGCTGCCACGTCACTATTGCGGACATCTTCAATAGTTTCTTTTTCAAGCTTAACTTAATCATACAGAGTCAGTTTTCAGTGGCATTTTTTTTAAACTGGTTATTTTTTCGAGCTCTTCACATCCAGACTATTGGTTTCTACTCTTACAGCCATTAATTTAAAAATATGGCCACTCCTTGTGATATTCAACTTAACAGTTCCAACTATTTCTCATGGAAATCTCGTATGGAGGATGTTCTACGAAGTAGGGGACTTTTCAGAATTAACTCAAGGAAAGAAATAGAACCCACTGATGATGGTAAGAAAATAAAATGGGCAAATAGATGTGACAAAGCTCATGGATTGATTGAGATGTCAATCTCTACTAATTTGCGATTCCACATATCTGGAATTCATGAACCTAATGTTGCTTGGGACAAGTTGGAATCTGTGTTTGGTAAACACAATGAAATTCGAGGTCACCAACTCGAAAATGAGTTGATTTCTTTAAATCCAAGTGACTTTTCATGCATTCAAGATTATTTATCTTAGTACAAAACTCTTAAACTCTTATGTGCAGAATGTAAGATTAAGAGGGAAGACAAACAATGCATTTATCATATTCTTTCCAAACTTGGACCTGCATATTCTGTTTTTGTATCTACATTTTACTCCATGAAAGAATCCTTGAATGCAACTAGCTATCAAGAGCAAAGTCTTGAATCCTTTTGTGATTCCTTGATTAGAGAGAAAAATAAACTCATTCACCTTGGAATAATCAACAATGCAGATACATCTGGGAAAGCCTTATTGTCCCAATAGAAAGAAAAGTCCAAGCCTCCCAAGAAACAAAATATTCGCAATAATAAGTCAAACAAGGGTCCAAAACCCTCTCAGTAAGCTCCTTCTTTAAAAAATGACAAAGGATCCAAGCCAAAAGGCAAGAAGACTGAGCGTCATTGCAACTACTGCGGGAAAGATAATCATGATGAATCTAAGTGTTTCAAGAAGATGGAAGCCTTGGAAGCAGCAATGAAGAAGCACCACATCATTCTAGATTCATCTTCAGAATCTGCCTCTCATGGACATGCACTTTGTACTTCTGGTTATTCTTATAATGCATCTTCTTCTTCTACTTCAAATGAATGGCTCATTGATTCTGGAGCATCTTATCATATGGCCAAGGATCAAGCCATCTTTTCTACTATGCATGAATGTAACACCAAACAAATTTTGTTGATGATGATAGATCTCTAAATGTTGTAGGAGCTGGAACAGGTCCAGTATATAATGGTCATTTTAGTTATGTACTATGTGTTCCAAGAATTTCCAACAATTTGTTATCAGTCTATTAGATCACTCATTCTGGTGAAGGTAAAACTGCGACCTTTACACCTCACCAAGCTGTAATAAAGGATTTTAAAGATCCTCAACAGGTACTAGCTACAAGAATTGTTGATGATATTACTAGGTTGTACAAGTTTAACAACTTTGGGTCATCACCTTTCCCTTCAGTTTTTGTTGCTCATAGTGATAACTTGAGCAAACTTTGGCATGAGCGATTTGGTCACTTAAATTATGGCTCATTGCAACAACTATGTAAAGACAATATGGTGATAGGTCTTTTGATGGTATCTTGCATGGATGGTGTTTGTTCCGGCTGTGTACTCAGAAAACATCATTAGGATAGTTTTGACATACGTGCCTCTTGGCATGCCTCGGTTCTATTGGAGCTTGTGCATAGTGACTTGTGTGGTGCTCTTCCATCTGCTTCCTTTTCTGGTTTCAAATATTTCCTAACTTTCATTGATGATTACACAAGACGCACTTAGGTTTATTTCCTAAAACTTAAGAGCGAAGTATTTAACATGTTCTTAGCCTACAAGGCCCTTGTTGAAAAACAATCTGGTCATCAAATTATTAAGTTAAGATCTGACAATGGAGGAGAATATGTTAACAAAAATTTCACTACTTTCTGCATTGAACAAGGCATCCAACAACAGCACACTGTTCTATATACACCACAACAAAATGGTGTAGCTGAGCGAAAGAACCGCACTTTAAAAGAAATGGCTAATTGTATGATCCAATCTAGGGGACTAAGTCTTCAATTTTGGGCTGAAGCCATTAATTGTGCAAATTAAATAGTTAATCGCACCCCCACTAAAGCATTACAAGGTATAACACCAGAAGAAGAATGGAGTAAAACTAAACCTGATGTAAGTCACTTCTGTGTGTTTGGTAGTGAAGCATGGGCTCACATTCTGGATGAAAAACAGAAAGCATTGCAGCCTAAATGTGAAAAGTGCATATTTGTTGGATATTCTGAAGATATAAAAGGTTATATACTTCTTCAACCACATTCTCATTATATAATCATTAGAAGATATTTTAAATTTGATGAAAATCTCTTGGCCTGCGAGCTTAACTCGGTGATTGTGCCATCTTTGGCCTGTGAGCTTGATTCGGTGTTTGTGCCTTCTTCTTCTTCTTCCAACTTCCTTGACAGGTCTCCAACTCCAGTTTCTGATGATGACAGTGAGGATGCAAATCCACCTCCACCTGCTCATGTTCATCTAGTTGCACCAGCACAAGTGCTTCCTTGATGGGTCTGTTCAACATGTGAAGCAGCTGGTGTTCTTGCCGGTGATCCTAGAGATTAACGTTGAACACGTTCTCAGTTTCAGCGAGCCTCTTCTCTTTTGGCTTAAGTTTCTGAGAATCATGATCCAGAAACTTTTGCAGAAGCTTCAAGGAATCTAGATTGGGATGCAGCCATGGATGAAGAATATCGTTCCTTAATGGTGAATGATACTTGGGATCTTGTACCTCTTCCAAAAGGAAGAAAACTTGTCAGATGTAAATGGGTCTACAGAACTAAGTATGCATTAGATGGAAGTGTTGAAAGACTTAAGGCAAGGTTAGTTGCCAAAGGTTTTTCCCAAGTTGAAGGGATTGACTACAATGAAACCTTTGCTCCCATCACAAAAATGAACTCCATGCGCCTTGTTCTTTCCCTTGCAGCCTTACATAACTGGGAAGTCCATCAAATGGATGTCAAGTCTGCCTTCTTACTTGGTGATTTACAGGAGGAAATTTACATGGAACAACCTCCTGGATATGTTCAGAATAACTCTAGCCTTGTCTGCCACCTTAAGAAATCCTTATATGGCCTTAAGCAAGCTCCTAGAGCTTGGTATGCCAAAATGGATAACTTTCTCCTTTACACTGGTTTTTCTAGATGCCATTCTGACCCCAATGTCTATACCAAGAAAGTAGGAAACCATCTCATCATACTTGTTCTATATGTTGATCACCTTATTCTTACTAGTAGTGACCCTAAGCTTATAACCCATGTGAAATCCAGTCTTAAATCAAATTTTGAAATGTCAGACTTAGGACATTTACATTATTTTCTTGGTCTCCAAGTCCTGCAAACCAAAGAAGGAATCTTTATTTCTCAGTCTGAGTATGCTTGTGACCTTCTTCGTCGCTTTCACATGGAAGATTGTACACCAACCCCTTCTCCCTTCCAGTCTGGAGTCAAAATTTCTGCCACTTGTACTTCACCTAAAGTCGATGCGACCTTGTATCGTCAGCTTGTTGGTAGTCTTTTATACTTGAATCATTCCCGTCCTGACCTTTCCTTTGCTGTTGGTCGTGTTGCCCGTTATATGAATAAAACTCATGAAAGTCACTGGAAAGCAGCTAAAAGAATACTTCGATATATTCGAGGTACAGTTCAGTTTGGGATTCATTACAGTACATGGGGGAAACCTTTCTTGGTTGGTTTCACTGATTCAGATTGGGTCGGTGATCCTGCTGAACGAAAGTCTACTGCAAGTTATGTTTTCAGTCTGGGATTTGGAACTATCACTTGGGCTTGTAAGAAACAAAAAGCTCTTGCTCTTTCTTTAGCAGAAGCAGAATATCGAGCCATAGTTAATGCCAGTCAAGAAGCTTTATGGATTTGACAGATCCTTTCAGATTTTGGATTCGAGCAGCACCAGCCTACTCCACTTTGGTGCGACAATCAAAGTGCCATAAAGCTTGCCAAATATCCAGTTCTACATCAACGCAGCAAACACATTGAGCTACATATGCACTTCATCAGAAATCTTGTTCATGATCGTGTTCTTGAAGTGCTATTTTTCCCTATAGATGATCAACTTGCAGACATCTTCACCAAGTCTCTTACAAAAGCGAAGTTTTCTAAACTTCAATCTATGTTAGGAGTTCAGGAACATGTCATTAAGGGGGAATAGGCTCTAATGCCTCCTTCCTTCTCCTAATAGTGTCACTTTTGTAAATCTTTCAATCCTATCCCAAGTTGTTCTTAAGGGCGGATGTTAGGATATTTAGACACTTAGGAGTTAGTTAAGATCAACTTGTGTAATATATCCATTAGGGATAGTGTGTTTCTTTAATATGCATTTGTAAATACTTAATCCGATGGTCATGATATGTTCCCGACATAGAGTGATCCGAAGGCTCAACTTCTCTTAGATCATACCTAACCTTGATCCGTGGCTTAACACCCGATTGGTCCATGATCTCTATTTAACGAGCATGGAGGGTCATTGTTTAGTTGATCGATTATGAGAAGCTCATTTGTAACTTTCTTTCTTTGCATAATAAATTGTCCCATAGAAGCTATTTGGTCGGGGTCGTGGAGTGTTTCCCTCAAGAGGATTTAAACCACGTCAAAACATCGGTGTGTTGATATGTGATCTGTTTGTGTGAAGTAGTTTCTCTTAGTGTTCGGTCCTTTGGTAGTACGTTGTACACCCAAACAAGTTGTTCGGTTGTCGATGTTAAAACAAAAAAGACATGCAAGAATGCAATAGAAAATGTAATAACTGCATTATCTTCATTTGAAAAATCAAGAAATAATGATACCCGAGCTGCTCGTAAGGAAATTACAACGGCTGTTGTGGCACAAAGCACCTCAAGAAATCGAATGGCATAAACAATGGTATCATTGCTTAATGTTTCAAAAAGAACATTGCTCAAATATATTAAATTCAGTGTCGGGATAGATGAAAGTGATGAAGCTGCTTGTTGGGATCTTATTTCTAGGGAACCCTATCGAGATAGGATGGCAACGGGCATTAGAGAGAAGGTGATAGAGTTTTGGGATAGTCATTCTCATACTATTCCAGATCGAAAGCATGTCTTGCGACAACATTTATCCAAAGGAATTTATCAGGAGCACTGTAAGCATGTGATGGAGATGACGGGAGTTGCACTTTACGAGGAATTCCAAGAAACCAATCCTGGTGTTCAAATATCATTTAGCATGTTCAAAAAATTGAAACCATGGTATATTAGGCTGAATACGATTCACGACACTTGTTTCTGTCAGTACCACACCGAATTTCAGCTATACTATGACACATTTCTGGATTTTTGCAAAAGGCACTGGAACGGTGTACTAGATCCTCACACAGTGCGAGATTTTATTTGTATGATACTATGCAACATGAATCTTGAACATGTGTTTTTCAGTAAGAGGTGTGTAGGTGGGAGAAAATTCCATGAATGCGGTGATTTGACATTGTTCCATAGGAACTTTCGTATCGATCCAACACACCATGGATCATCAGATATCACCGTTAGGTGGAAGAGGTACGAGTACGTCACCATGAATCCAACACCTTCTTTATCTGTGCCATACAAGAGGATCGACTTGCTCGATGATGAGATTGCTGGTTTAGACTTCATGGAGAAGTTTCAAAGTCAGATTTATAAATACATAAAGCACTCCCATAGGTCCAGGTGGCAAGCTTTAGAATTCAAACATTCCCGTGAGGTATTTGGGCCAGGCACAATCTTATCAATGGTATACTTTGAGGAGAACTACACCTTTGCTCCTTAGAGAGAGATACAGAGTGAGTACTATCACTCTGACCAGGTGTCTATCTTCGTATATATATTGTACAGACATGCTCAAGAAAACATTGATGGTAGGGATAACACTCCCCAGTCACGTGAAGTGATCAACGAGTACCATTTTTATGTTAGTGCTGATCGCGAGCATGACACATTGTTCATTCAACACTACTTTGGGTTGATTTATGATTCATTCAGGTAGAGAGGCGTATCATTTACTGAACACTGGATTTGGTCAGATGGGTGTGCAGGGAAATTCAAGTCGGCACGCTCATTTTATTGGTTGAGTCGCTTGTACAAATAGACAGGAATCCGACACACCTAGAGGTTTTTTGAGACAGGGCATGGGAAGGGTGAACATGATGGCGCAGGTGCATGTGTGAAACAAGCACTTCAGAGGTACCAAATGAGTCATGGTGCAACCCGACTCAAATGCTCCACTAAAGTAGTTGATTGGTGCACACGTCATTTGGGACATCAGGGTCGCGAACAAGCAAGGCTGGTGTGCAGGTAATAAACTCCAAAATCAATTAATAAGCTAATAACATTCAATATCAACATTTCCAAAAGAACACATGTACTCGATAGGAATTTACATATGACAAACTAAATTCCATGCAGGTTCTTCTGGGATGTTTCCCTTGGAGATGTTAATAGATCCATGCCATGGTATTGTGACACCATCTCTCATAGGAGGGAATTGCATTCTGTTCAAAGTAAAGATATGGGGGACATATTTTCCATTGAAAATAGGAAGTATGCCTGCTTTTGCGATTTTTGCATTGATGCAAATGGATGCGGGCTTGATCACTGTGAAAATGATTTATATGTCAAACCATGGAAATATGTATCTCTTAATCCAAAGGGCCCACATCCAATTCCAGCATGGCCAGAGATTCACACTGAAAAAGCAATGGTCTCATTAGATTATAATCGAGTTTCCGATATTGCTACGAAAGTAAAATAAGATAATAATTAAATAATTAATAATTAGGTTAACCAAGGTAATATAATGCCACTTATTGGATTAAAATTAATTTGAAATCTAATCTAGCCAGTACGGCAAGGTCGCAACCTTTGCTTTCCACCTCAATGAGTAATATCGTAATATCTTAGGCAACGAGTAATCTCTTGTGCGATTTTTCTTTTCTTCGAACTGAAATGTGATGACCTTCAATCAATTTCTTGACAACAACCGTAGCGATGCCTCCCTCAAATACTCAAAATGAGTCTTTCTGATGAGACTCGATGGTCAAACCCTTCTACACTCGTCGGGCATGCAGATTCAATGTGTAATAGTCTTCTGGTGGTGAAGTTAATATGTATATTACCAGTGGCTCTGAGTATTATCGAGAGTCTTAATTCCAACGATTGATTACTATCAAAAGCCCTCAATCTACAAATGGAGACCGCACTGAGAAGACTGGTATGGTAACTCTTCATGATCTCGGTTGACAGCGAACAGTACAGATTTGGCCCGCAGATTTTGCAGACCGCAAATTTTCCCAGAGATCTTCGAATGGCAACTTGATTTGTAGGAATGGAGTGGATCCTTGCTTATTACTATAGACCCGATACTTAATGCAAATGATCTAGAGTTCACGAGATTACAGTGTTCCTTCCAATGATGCTATATGTAGAGTCAGTTGACAACGATTAGGGCAAGGGATTTTTTTATGTATTTTTTTTTTTAACTTTAATGATTTCTTAGATTTGAACCAGACTGATATCGTAATATCTGAATCGGATTGGTCCGAGCTTAAGTAGGAATTGATGAGCTGAGTCTGAGCTCAGAGTGTAAGAGCCGAATCCGAGCTCAGGTCGAAGGAGCCGAATCCGATCTCTGATACCAAATGCAGTGAATGTATCCGTTCACTAAGTTAATAGTCGAATCCGACTCTCATATTGAATAATAGATAAGAATAATATATTAGATGATAGGATAATAGATGATATGTTACAATGATGGCCCTGCCTTAAATATGGCTCGGGCATTTGATGTTGAGGAGATGCACCATTTCATAACCTAACTTTAGTTAACCTAATTATTAATTATTTAATTATTATCTTATTTTATGTTCGTAGCATTGCCACTCTCTTAGAAAGGTTTGTCCTCAAAACTTATAATTTTGTCGCAATGTTCTTTGCGATGTCATGGCTAACGAAACATGTCGATACGAACTGCTAAGTGTAGAGCATAACTTCCGATATTTGGATGGGTCAATCCATCCCAAATTGATTTGTTGCTGACTGTTGGGATTCCCCACTGATCGGTCGTTAAGAGCTTTGATCACATTAGTACCATCGTCTTTCGACATTTCCCACTTTTTAGAATATCGATTTTTATGGTTGGGGTGTCGATAGGGAATTTTCACAATGTCATTTTATTTTACAAGCGTCGTCTTTTGAGAATTGATCTAAGCTTGGAGTTTTATTTTCGTCTCTTGAGGTTTTAAGGTTTCATTCCGTATCTTTTTCAACTTGTTTCCTAACTACCTATTATCATTTTGAAACTTCTTAATCAATTCGACTTGTGATTTTCTGTCATCTTCAGATGTCTTAAGTTGTTCCTTAAGATCTTCATTATGAATTCTAATACAACTATTTTCTTCCTGCTTGTCTAGAAGGTTCCCTTCAATGTCGTCCATAGATTGTTCTATATTCGGGCTATTTTTCAACTTCTTAATTTTTGTGACTAGTATCTTGTTATGACTTCTTAGTCTAAAAATTTCTCCAGCATTGTTGGATAATGCTTTATTACTCTTCGCAATCTCTTACTTATGTGTCTTTTTAGAGTCATCATTTTGTTGTTGAAGAACTTTTATCTGTTGTCGACACTGGTTGACCTCTGATTCTTGACTTTCTAATTTATGTCGTAACTGCATTAGTTCTTCATCTTTGTCGCTAATGATTTTGTTCAAGTGTATTATTTCGGTTTCGTAATTATTTATTTCCTTCTTTATATCTTGATTTCCTAACCTCTAATTGAATTTATTTTCAGCTTTTAATTCATCAATTTGTGCATACAATTTTTCTATATGCCTTTCCTGGTCAGAGATTTTTATTTCATTGTACCTTTCTTGTAATTCAATTCTTATTTCTGAACTATTAGTTATGTCACGCAATTGTTCATTGTCTTTTTCGATAACGTTTTAACGTGGCTTCTAATTTTTCTCACAAATCATCTTCCATGGTTTCTATCTTCTTCGACGGTGGAATGATCTTCTTGAAGAGCCTTCTTTGGCTTGAATTTGCTTTGTTTCTCCAAACAATTCTTATTTCAAAAGAATTGATTTTTTTTTTTTATAACAATAATTATTATTAAAAATTTAATAATATTATTATTATTAATATTTTGTTTTTGAAATGTAATATAGTATAATAATAATAAAATATTATTATTATTATTTTAAATCAAATTGTTAAACTATTATATTAATATATTATAATAGTTTTAATATATGCATTTGTTTTTTTCTTTTACAGGTGTGAAGGTCATGGAGAGCGACCGCGATGGAGATGGCAAGTGGGAGGGCAGTGTAGGCAGAGGGGGTGGCAGGTGCAACAAGAGGAGAGGGAAATGGGTTGGATGGTCATAGGGAGGGATGGCGTCAGCAGGTGAGGGAGCACGCTGGAGGGAGTGGTGATGGCAGCTATGAGTGGAGGTAAGGAGGAAGGCGCGGAGTAGGAGATGGAGTATGCAACAGCGCAAGGGAGGAAGAGGCTATGCGTGGAGTGGAGGAAGTGGGAGCGGGAGTGCGCTGGGAGGGAGGAGGAGCTATTGAGCATAGTGCTGAGGGAGAAGGCCAGTGGCGTGATCAGGCATGGTAGGTGGAGCTGAGGCGTAGGTGGAGGGGAATGGAAGGCTGGCATGAAGCTGCCACGACTAGGGATGAGGGTCGCGGGTATAGTTACACAGAAGATGGCGTATGATTGCAGGAAGTGGGGGCCATGCGAAGGCTTTGCAAAGAGAAGCATGAGGGAGAGAGGTTGACGTGTTGGGTAGTAGTGCGGGTAGCGGTGCGGAAGTGGAGGTCAGTGTGAAGGATGCAATTTGGGAGTAGGCGCAGGATTTATGGCTGCAGAAGGGGAGGCATGAAATGGAGTGTGGACTGATGGACGAGCGTGGAAGGAGCATAGGTGGTGGAGTTGAGTGGAGTGTGGTGGCACAGATTGGATGGAAGGAGTTTGCAATTGTGCATATTAGTGCTAAGATGTCTCCTATGGCGATCAATGTTGTGACGGCTGATAGGTGACTATTGGATATGCCATTGTACTAAATCAATACATCCTTTTAATTAGCACCTGAGTGAATAATTCCAAAATTTTAGATTTCCTTCGTGGAATTCACCTCACAGTAACCAGTTGATGAATTGGTGGATTTTTTTTAGCTGATGATTCCTTCCAACGTTCTGAAGCAACTTAACAACAGGAATTTCCCACTACAGTGGTTCAATACTTTGTCTTTCTTCCTCACGATAGCCCAAGATTTGGTCCTTTATGATTTATTTTTTATTTTTTTTAACTTTAATTATTTCTTGGATTTGAACCACACTGATATCGTAATATTTGAATCGGATTGGTCCGAGCTTAAGTGGAAATTGATGAGACGAGCCGAATCCGAGCTCAGGTCGAAGGAGCCGAATCCGAGCTCAGGTCGAAGGAGCCGAATCCGAGCTCTGATACCAAATGCAGTGAACGTATCCGTTCACTAAGTTAATAGTCGAATCCGACTCTCATATTCGATAATAAGTAAGAATAATATATTAGATGATAGGATAAAAGTAGATATGTTACAACGATGCCCCTGCCTTAAATATGGCTCGGGCATTTGATGTTGAGGATACGCCTCATTTCATAACCTAACTTTAGTTAAACTAATTATTAATTATGGAATTATTATCTTATTTTATGTTCGTAGCAGATATGGTTAGGGAAGGTACAAGAGTCTTTGTTAAGTTAATTAGTTCATTATATCTTACACATATACAAATGTTGAAGAAATTTGCACATAGGACATTTGAATAATATTTGTAATGTATCTTGTAGGTGATGTATTCGTTGTCATTGCACCCCTCCACAACCAAGAAAATGTTGCATACTATTTGATACGTTGCACGCAAATAAAGATTAGATTGGTGTGACCCTACCAGGATGGGGACTTCACATACCAGGTTGGAGACATGGTTCTAATGGGACAATTTTTTGAAAAAGTGAAAAAACAGCATGCTCACATTATTTACAGAGATTTTATGCATGAATATATATCATGTCAATACAGTCATTTGGTGGTTGCAGCTCGGATACCTCTAACAGAAATCAAGGTGAAGAGAGGTGATCCAAAGAGATGGAATATGACAGAAGCTGACCATGATCGTATTATGGAGACTTGCATTCCTATAACCCATTGGCCAGATGAATGAGTTACATGTATGCCACTTGCATCATTGGCATAGTTTTCATGTTGTCTCGTGTAATATTTTTTTGGAGATTTTTGTGGAGGTTGTTTCATAAATGTATTTTTGTAGATGCTTTAATGTCAAGAATACAAATACCAAATGGGAGGCTTTTGTGAAATTTGGGTCATGGTGCTCCAATGTGAATACACTTGAACATGTACATGTTCTAATTTTAGATTTTGATTTCAAATAAAATTGTAATGTAATTGAGAATTTAAAATACATCTATACAATGTGGAATAGTAAAATTTAAATTTTGAATTGTACAATAATTACCATTTTGTGCAACATTCTTTAATATATGATTTTAGAAAATTTTGGGCATTATAATTATTGTTTGGACCACACATTCTTGTATTGATAACCTAGAATTTTTTCTATTTAGGACTATTGTGTTTCTCTTGATTGTTCATAATCTATCATTGAAGCTTCAACCAGACGTCTCATACATACCCATGTGTGGTATATATGTGACTCTTCCTTAGCTATATTTTTTGTGACGTGACCACAATCAATCCATAGTTTTAATTTTGCTTACTAAGGGAAATGAAGGGCACCAAAACACTCCTTCAATTTGGTTTCCTTCCAAAGCAATTGATTAATAATTAGATTGACCTTGCTAATAGAATTTTTACATTCGTGGGTGACATTTAGTTATGGTGATTTGGTGGTTGAAAATCCCTTTGCTTGACACTTGTTATAATTCACATAATTCTTGACTTCATTTGTTATAATCTTGTATCATGGTGAACTATGTTCTTGATGGCATCAAGTGCAAGCCATGATGAGATGAGGATTACATCGTCCATATCATCAAAATGATTTGTAAGGTTTTGTCATTAGTAGTTGGGAAGCATAATCTCACAAAACATTATTTTGTTTGTTGATGTAAGCATACATTAACTTTACATACTTGTATTCAATAAAAAGTTATTTTGTACATGTTGATGTGAACATTCAACATACAAGCATAGTACATGGAAAAGTAATAACTTGTACATGCCTTCATATATGCAACTTACCTAGTTGGATCAAATGGTGTCATTATCTCCATTTGTCATCAAAACATAAATCATATGAAATAGTTGTACAAACATAGTTTCTACCATAGTTGTACAAGCATCTGCTATCAACATATTTCCATTTCTTATATTAACTAGGTGGTTATGCCCATTGCCAAGAAAACAAACCATACCTTTATGACTTTAGATTAGAGCACACACTTACAAGAAAATAACACAAAGATTACCTACATACTATATAACTTGTAATTATATAATTTTGTCTCAAGGGATATTTCACACTCTCAATGGACAAAAACATTCTTATATACAACAACACATTGAATTTTCAATTGAAATTACACATTAAATTTTCCATGTAACTTAATTGGAATGTGGAAATTGTAAGTGAATTGTAATGTGTAGACAACATAATGCAAAATGTCAATTTCAATTTTCAATTTCAAATGTATTCTAATTTGAAATTTTTATTTCAAATACAAAATTAAGAAATTAAATTACATCTATATACAATTTAAAATTGTACAATTTAAATTTTAGATTGTACAATGTATCATAATTTAAAATTTTATTTCGAATGCAATTGTAATGTAATTGAAATTGAACTTGTAAATTGGAACAACACATTGTATTCTCAATTGAAATTACACATTAAATTTGAGATTTTGATTTTAAATTGGAATGTGTAAATTGTAATTGAATTGCAATGTGTAGACAACATAATGTAATGAAAATTTCAATTATTAAATTCAAATGTATTCTAATTTTACATGTTGATTTCATTTCTGCAATTGTAATGTAGTTGAAAACGAGCTTTTAAATTGCAATTGAGTTGGAATTGAAATTACACATTGAATTGGAAATTTTACATTGTATATAAAATAGGAATTGTAATTTCAATTTTAAAATGTAATGTATGTATTCAATTCTAAATTTTGGAAGATGTTCTCTAATGTAGTCGAAATTTGCATTTTAAATTGAACTAAATTGTAACTACACATCAAATTTTCATTTGAAACGACAAAACATAAATTTGTAACTGTAATAACAATGTCTAGATCTAATATAAAAAAACAATTGATTTCAAATCATACAAAAAATACACATGAAAACATCAATATGATAAAATATACAAAATATCCAAAAGTCCATATCCAAAGTCCATATATGATAAAAGTCCATGTATAAATGATATAAATCCATATCCAAAACATGATAACATATATATAGATCATCCAAAACATGAAAATATATAAAATATGAAAATATGCAAAACATGGAAATGTATAGATCATCAACTCATCGGCCACTACCCCCACGAGACCTTTGATCGTCCCTCTGACTGCCCTCTTGTGCATCAGCTCGCTGCTGTCTCTAAGACTCTAAACCCTCAAGGAATTGTGCCATATCCGTCATGTCAATGGTGATATTCGAGATCTGGGTAGGAATATGGGTAGACGACCCTTCATTAGGATAATGTACTCGAGGTACATCCCAACTATGTGTGAAATCCATTGCAACATTGACACCCACCTATTGCGATGCCTATGTAATATGCCCTTACATGTAATAAGTTAGATTTATTAAAAATTAAAACTAAATTTAACATAATTTAAAAGCTATTTGTAAAAAATTGAAACATAAAGTACAAAAATCAATTACTAAATGTGACTCAATATTATGAATTGGAACATAAATTAAAAATCACATGTGTCTCTGAACCCAGATCATCAGAACCTTCGCGGTTCTCATGTCGATAATTAGGATCTACTGCCTTTTCATTTCCCTGTACAATTTGAAATTCATTTGAAGTTAAGGTCTACAACATAAATCTAGAAAATTAAGAAATAAAACACAAATTATTTAAACTAAGAAATAATATTCAAACACAAATTAAATTGGAACATAAATTATAACTTACCTCGACTAGAAAACCAATAGATGGCTCGCTAGCAAAGAGTTGATCCATGAATGGGGTCCCCTGCATGGATCAATAGAATACAACTCGCTTAAGTATTATTGACCATTCAATTTGTGACATTGATATGATGTAACATGAACAACATATATACATAATTGTACAAAAGTATACCTATTGTGTAGTGACGCATCTATGATATAACTGAAAGTCTGCATCTCGCGTTGACTCATCATACCGCAGTAGGGTCTCGCGATCGAAAATCCTGAGCATGTCACTAGAGACATGCTCTATCTCTGGCTCTGCAAGTGGAGGAGGTGGTCTAGATGCCTCTCCATGCGCAGCAATAGCAACACTGCCCAAGGCAGTGAACAATGAGTCTACAAGGTCAGCTCTAGCCTTTGCAGCAACCTGGGATGATTGTGCCACATCCCCTGACCTGATAACCGCCCTATCTGGAAGCGGTATCAACCTCAGAGCGGGTGGCACGAAGGCAGGGTCTCTCCGAGCTCTAGGACGTTGGTCGGAGCGTCCCCTACCATCCCCATAGAACTAGAACCCTATGCTAGTGTAATGTGGGTGCATGTCCAAAACAAACTTTGCATAAACATTTTTTTCAAAGTACAATGGAACCTGGCCATGGTGGGGGAACATGCCCCACACTCCCACGAAACTATCATATATATGTGGTGCAGTGACCTCCAACTTAAACTCCTTGAGTCTAAGCGGTTGATCGGGGGTGCGGTCACGAGGGATGTCGAATAAAGCACTTTTGATGTCATTCCCTCTTATGGAGACATTGATATCCTCCCATTTGTGGACCCCAATGACACCATCTCTCCTCCTCTGGCATGCATGTCACCAAATGTCATTGAGAGGTCCTACCCTCTTGTAGAGGGTCAACATCTCATCAATCACCAATAACATCATTGACAATGATCGCCGTGTGGGAGAATCCTCCCTCAAAGTGATCACACATGAGCTCACCCACTCTCGCTGGGAAATGATGTCAGCGAGAGTGATCTGTGCAACCTCATCATCATATGATCCCCCTGATGGGTCACCTGCGATCCAAACCAAAAAAAAAATGTTACTAAAAATTTATATTATAACTTGCAGCTGAAATTCAATGCATTATATACTAAAACTTTACTGAAAAATGTGCTAACAAAAAATACACACCCGATGCACTCATGTCTTGTTGCACATCCTCCTCTTGGGGATCCACATGTATGTCGTCGGGATGAACTGACACATTATCTCTCCTACTTCCGCCACTAGTGGTGGTTGACCTCGGCTTGGCATCACTCCTCAATGAATGGGAGCATTGTCGATGGCCGCCCTGTTGGGTGACGTCAGATCCTCTCATGCTTCGCGGAGCACGAAGCACCGAATCTCTCTCTTCTAGACTATCTGCATCACATTTCAATTTCTAATTCTAATTTTCTTTCAAATTCTATTCCAAATTTACCATTTCAATTTCAAATTTTCTCATTTCAATTTCGAATTCTATTCCAAATTTCACATTTCCATTTCAAAATCAAATTCAATTCAGATTTCAAATTCTATTCCAAATTTCACATTTCAATTTCAAATTTTCTCATTTCAATTTCAAATTCTATTCCAAATTTCACATTTCAATTTCAAATTCAAATTCAATTCAAATTTCAAATTCTATTCCAAATTTCACATTTCAATTTCAATTCAAATTTCAAATTCTATTCCAAATTTCACATTTCAATTTCAAATTCAAATTCAATTCAAATTTCAAATTCTATTCCAAATTTCACATTTCAATTTGAAATTCAATATCTATTCCAAATTTCACATTTCAATTTCAATTTCAAATTCAATTCAAATTTCAAATTCTATTTCAAATTTCACATTTCAAATTCAAATTCAATTCAAATTCAAATTTCAATTTCAATTTCAAATTTCAAATTTAAATTTCAAATCCAATTCCAAATTCAATTTCAATTCCAATTCAAATTCAAGGCCACCACTAGACTAGAGTTTGCTCCTATTGATGCCCAACCATCGAGTGAAAGGAAGGTTCCTACAATCATTGTTTTAGATTTTTGGATTCAATTTTGCAAGATCTATTTTTTTGGATTTGGAGTTTGATAGAGCTAAGCGAGTTATTTGAATTGTTGAGTGAACTAAATGAATATAGCCTCAATGTTTAATATCGACTTCTGAAAATGATCTATTAGGCAAGTTGCATTAGTTTAGATGCCTAGTTCTGCATATATTTTGTGGGCATCTCATAGTTTTACAGACACCCCGGATTGATAACTACAAATCCAACTCATGTCAATAGAGAACTTGGTGACAACATGGTATTAGTAGCATGAAGGCATACAAATACATGATTAGTTTTGCATTGGAATTTTCTAAGTAGGGTGTGTTTTCTATAGATTTATTTCATTTGAATATAAATGGTAGAGTAGTTTTTAATTATTTCAATTTCATTTGGTGGTGCAATAAGGACCACCCCATCGACTAACCATTGGAAGGATAAATTATGAAGGGATGCATATGAAGGAGGAAAAACAAGTAGAGTTTCGGGAGCTAAAAGTCTGAGATTTGCATACGAGGAATGAATTTTTTTCTACTATGATTTTAATGTTGTAGATTTCAAAATATAGAGAGTCACCATATTCATGTGTATGCTCTCTTCCTATGTCTAGTTGTAATTTGAAAGATTAAAAAAGAAAAATATGGATACAAGTCTTTATATCAACTTGTAATTCTACTGTCGGGGTTTTCTGAAAAATTAAATCCGTTTGCAATTCATGAGTGCATGATCTCTTGATGGGACATGTTTATAAAAGTAGACCAGTTTGGTTTAATAAAGTAGACCAAGTATTTTGTAACATCAATGAGAGGTGATACCCCATAAGGCAGAAAGCTACGAATCTGTTGAACCAAATCCAAATCCAAACCAAATTCTTACCAAAGAAATGCAGGTATACAATCAGATCACAAATCAAAAGGAAAAAGAAAGAATTAGAAGCTAACAAAGTAAGCAAATCTTAACTAACAAGCAAAAGACTCATACCTGGCAAAATTTCAGCTGACTACCGAGAGGGTGAAATGGATTCAAAATTTGAAAAGAAAGATACAGTCATGATCCTTGAGACGAACTATAGACAATGGTGTAAGAATCATACATTAATTACATGCATGAAAAATGATGACAAATCTCCCCAATCAGTAATTTTAAATGGCATGTCGGTAAAAGAAAGATTAAACAAAATGCAGTGTGCTTACCGTTGTAAAATCTATCCATAAATGAAGAAAAATAAGGTTGTACCATTGATTGGAAACTTCTTGAGGTAAGAATCCTCAATCCAATATGCGATCCTAGCATGAATTGTAAAATGATCAATATAGAAAAATTCAGATGAATTTACAGATGAATGATGTTCATTATGAATGGAATCGTTTGCTTTAGTAATTGTACCAAATGAATGAGAATCTAATGTGGTCGAAACTGAGGTGCTTCATGCAATGAATTTTTTAAATTAAATGAGATGTCATTCCTCTTCATATTAAGCATGTTATCATTAAAATGATTAGAACCATTAACATGATTAGTTTCAGTAGAATATTTAGTCTCAAACAGTTTATCATTTAAACAATAAAATTCTCCATTGAATAAAAGTGGAGATGAATCATTAGGAGGCATTCCGAAAAATAAGCTCTTTGAAGCATTCTTTTCTTCCCATGTAAAAGACAATAAACCAACAGATTGATGAGAATAAGTTTTATTCTTTTCATCTTCTAAGCATAAGTTATTATCATCTTGCACCCTATTAAAATATGGCCAGTCAGGATGAAATTCTAAATGCTATGAAATGATCACGTGAGAAGTATAACCCATTATATAGTTTATTACATTTCAAAATAATAACAAAGAAATTATTATTATTTGAAAATATATTAATGAGACAAATTAGCTTGACTAGTAATGGATGGATCATGAGATTTTATAAAACAAATTCCCAACATTTAACACCAATGCAATGCAAATAAAAAATATCTAGTACTTCATACATGGTTGTACTTCTTAGGTATGCTAGACTTATTAATGCAAATAAAAAATATCTAGTATCAATGATTGTACTTCTTAGGTATGCTAGACTTATTACTGATGAAACAAGTGCTCTAGTTTACTACAAAGCTAGGGATTGGGAGTTTCAATTTCATACATGGTTTATGAGGATGCTCATTACATGGGAAATAACATCATATTTTTTATGACTTAATCACTTGTCCTTGCATAGGGAACTTAGATTGAAAAAACATTTCTCAACTCTCATAATTTTACTCTAGAGCTAAATCATTTTAGGGTTAAGTAATTTGCAACCAAGTATTAGTCTTAATAAACAAATTTGCATGAATCTATATTAATAAATCAAATATGTGTACAATAAGCTAACATATATGATCTTGCCACAATAGGTCTCCATCACCAAGTCTTGGTCTCTATATCCTTAGCCACCTGGACAGAACTCCCTTGCAAATGACTCTCGACTTATCACTATTGTTGCTATATCTGAAAAATATATACATGCCACTTTTTAGGCAAAGTTGAATTAGATTAGCCAAAAATACTCTATAAAGAAGATATCCAAGTACCAAAGGATATTGCATAAGATCAACTCAAATTTCATCAACATAAGGGTGAGAACCATAGATTAAATGTGTACAATCCCACCATGCACCTATGGGCTTATAAATAATGCATACTTGTTGGAGAGATAGAGCATGGCCTTACAAGTGTCTACCTTGAAAAAATGTTGTTTTATATATGCCCGTCCACAATTGTTTGGGGCCATATTCAATTCCATTGCATTCATAAACATATAGCTATAACATAGTGTTTTTTGGGACACACTAAACTCCAATAATGCATTCAATGACAAAAGAATTAACATTTTCACAATAAATTTAGTGATAAATGATGATGACATTAATCATAATCCAATTAAAAATATCACAACTTTTCTTAGTTTCAAAATAAAACACAATACATTTACAAACGTTACATAAAATCTTTCTAGAAGTATTCAAACAAAGTTCCAAAAGTGTTACGAGTCATTTTGTTGATAACATAAAAGAATGTTAAATAATGAAAATTAGTGATTGGTGGAATATTATTTTGAGGGTTCAAATTTCAGACAAATAATAGGGTACAAGTGTACAAGTAAACTCTAGTTTTGAATCCAAAAGTGCAACAATGTCTTAGCAATGTAATTTCCATTCTCAATTTGAATAAAAGTTGCAATGTTCTTTAGGAGACAAAAAATATCATAAAAATAAAATATGTAATTAGAATCCATTCAACATGTGTTGCGATCATTTGCTATTGATTGTAGGGTGAATCCACGAATGTATCCCTCTTTGAGAAATCCATGTATCCCTCTTTGACCACTAGTCCCAATATTTTTTAATAACAATCATAAAGCTATGGTCAAATGACTTAAGGGATAGAAAAAAATAATATTCTTTCATTGTATTTTCCTTATAAATAGTAAGGCTGACAAAGTAATGTTAGGTAATATGAGCTTGTTCTAAGAGGACCTATAGTCATCCATTGCAAATTTCCAAAGAGCATTTCCTTAAGTTTTATTTGTCTAGCCCTTTTTATAATTTATACATTTTAGAAATGTCCATATTTTTAAAAAGGTGTTTTTATTGTTGAATTGTAGTTTGTATTCCACAAAGATGGTGGAAAAATCTAATCCCAACACATCTAGTCTAGTCCAGCAAAATGCATTTCTAGTGGCTTATATCATTCAGAGACATCATCTAATGACGTTAGGTCACTTGATGTTGGGAATTTTTCCAAGCTATCCATTATGGTTCCACGCCAATTTATCTTCATTGATGCTCACATTGTGGACATACTTTTCATGGACTGAGAGGGGATCCTATTTAGGACAATTTGGCAAGTTAGTTATGGTTATGGTTATGATTAATATTATTAATATTCATTTTTTAATTTTTTATATTATATTATTAATATTAAATATTATTTTTTTTAAAATAAATTAAGTAAAAATTAATAAATAATATATGATTATATATATTATTAATATTCATTTTTTAATTTTTTATATTATAATATTAATATTAATATATGATTTTTTCAATATTTTTGGCATTCTTAGAGGATTGAAAAAAAAATTGGCAGCATTTCTGCTTGCAAATTCACATACCAAATATTTTTTAAACAAATAAATGCAAAATAAATTTAAAATCCTAAAAGTATTTCAATTTTAAAATAGTTTTGGTCTTTGTTTTGAAATGGATTTTTGTTTTAGATTCAAATGGTTTTTTTTTCAATCCTCTTGGTTTTCTCGGAGGATTGAAAAAAAATGGGCAGCATTTATGCTTGTAAAATCACATTTTAAAATAAATCGGGTAGCATTTATGGGGTGAAATGCTACCGGTTGATATAAAAACAAAAATAACTTAAATAATTTAAACAAATAACTAACAAATATGTAAAACCCTAAATCTATTTCAAATTTGGTTTTTGTTTTGGTTTGAAATGGGTTTTTGTTTTGGTTTGAAATAGGTTTTCGTTTTAGTTAAATCAAATTGTTTTTTTTTTCGATAAGTTTGGTTTCAATGGCAGTTTTCTGTTTCAATGGTGGTTTAGTTTCAATACCTACATCCTAACCATTTCCAGAAAACCAAATTAAACGTAGATTTGATAAAAAAACACAAATTTATACATAAAATATGAAATATATATTTTTTTTAAATCACAAAACAAATGGTAGATTTCTATTCACCTGGTGGAATAGACGACATGATGGCGTTGCTGTGGGGAGGTGGCGTCAATGTGGGGAGGTGGCATTGGGCAGGTGCTCGTTCAAGGTCCCCGGTCACTATTGCTCTGTCTCTGTCAAGGCGCTGCACGAAAACAGTGCCGGTCGGGCCCTGTTTTGTTTTTTTTCTCTATCGCATTCCCTCGATCGAGGGTTTGCTCGATCGAAGGTCAGTCAACCCACGGCACAACTGCCCGGACCCTGTTTTGTTTTTTTTTTTTTTTTCTGATGGATTGAACAAACCCTCGATCGAGGGTCTAACGAAACCCTCGATCAAGGTTTTGCTCGATCAAGGGTTGGGTTAGACCCTTGATCGAGGGTTTAAAACAACCTCGATCAAGGTATGTTAAAGCCCTCGATCGAGGTAGGTTTAAACCCTCGATCGAGCATATAAAACCTCGATCGATGGCTTGAAATTACATCAATCGAAGGTCTGAAAAACGATTTTTCCCCTTGAAATCCGCCAAAAATGGTGAACCACATTCGTGGATTCACCCAAGAATAATAGTTTATTGTAATTATGATTATTTTAATGATTTTAACTATTTAAAAAGTTAAACATTGATTAAAGTTCTTAATAGTTAGTCATTATAAATTTTATCATTTTTAATATTTAAAAGAAATAATTTTTCTTATTTTAATTAAATTTAAAAATAATATATATATATATTACTTAGTTTAAATAAATGTAATACAAATTCTTTTTAATTATTTATACCTTTCTAAGAGACTTTCAAATATACATTACACTCATCCACATTCTTTTGGTTAATATATTTTAAAGAGCTCCTTTACAATTTACAAGATATAGCATCAAAAAGCATAAGCCCGACAATGAAGGATCGCTCAAATAATGGAGAAGTCCATACAGACTGCTTCCCATACTAAGGCCTCACCCACCAATGCGCAATAATGTAATAGTAATAATAATAAAACATCTTAGGATTAACACAAGAGCACTTTACAAAAAATTGTTATCTTGCATCCTCCATTAATAAAAAGATCATATAAACATCATATATGATTAAAATTTATTAGATAAAGTAATATCTTTAAATTTATAATATAATATAAAATGAATATCTAATAAATACAATTTATTTACTATATAATTAAATAATATCTTATTTTGAAGATGATCTAACCATCCAATTAGCATCTTCATTATTGTTGCGTAAAGCTGGTTATTTTAATGCCATTTCAATTGTTCCTCCTGTGAAGTCGTGTTTTTGTTTAGTCTCAACATTTTGTTCGAATTTGTCAAATTAGCCTTGCCATGCCACATTATAGTCAAGCCAAACATTTCTTTTAACGAAAAATATAAAATTGGCAAAAGATAATATAAAATTATATTATTTTAAATAAACTATTTTATTTTGTTTATTTAAAATAATATTTTATCTGTGTTATAAAAGGTTTGAAGATTTTAAAAAAGGGGAGTTTTGTCATTTGAATATGTTTAAACAAGGGAGTTTTGTCTCATTCAAACTCCATGTTGGAAAACATATCACCACCAAACATTACATGTTTCTTAAGCCAGGTCGAAAGGAGACGTGGACAGATGGAATACAAGGAGAGCCCATGGTACCACCTAATACTCAACGCGTCTAAAGTTTGGTAACAATATTATATATGAATATCAAGGATACCAATTTACTATTTCATGTGTCATCTATTCACAAAGTGCAAAATTAAAATGCAAATATATCCAGGTATCCGAGCTCGAGGATGTTATGTATTTGGTGGACTTGAAAGATGAACTTGCAATCAGGTACCAAAGATTAATATTCAAGTGTCCAAAAAGTGCTCAACCATATAGAACTATCAAGCACCACATCTCAGCTACCAGGTGCACCACATCTTAGCTACCAGGTGCGCCAATGAAGAAATCATTTTTATGAATATATATGCTATTTCTCAGAGTTCACCAAGAATGAAAAGATGTTATGAGTCTCTACAACAATTTTTAATCTAACGCTAAGTTACAATCTCCATCATGCCAAATGATGACACCAAGTGTTGAAGAACGCCCATCGGAGCACCAAGGCAGAGAACTCAGCTACCATGAGTGGTACACCAAAATATTGTCACCCTTGTGCAAGTGTCGCAAGTGTCGTCATCCTGACCTAGTGTCGTCATCATGACCATTGCAAGTATCGTCCTTATGACCAAGTGGCGTCATCATGACCGTTGGGATAAAGTCGTCCTATTGACCATTGTGTAAACTCTTTGATCTAACCCCTAAACTCATTCTAGGCTAAAACACATCCAATTGAGAGATTTTTCCTACCTAGTTGACCTCTTTGAGTAGGCTGTCACACTTCTCCTTCATCTAGGGTGTGACGTCTTAGTTTCTGGTCAGCTAGAGTGAGACACTGTCGCACTTTGTCTTCCTACAAAGTGCGATGACCCCCCTCTGTCGCTTTGTGTCCTCTACCAGGGTGCAACGAGGTTGGTTAAAGGATATTTTGGGGAGTATCGAGGTATTTCTAGAAGTTTGTTGAGGTGGAGGCCTATCCCTAGGCTCTAGGTGAGGTGGAATTTTGGTTCATAACCTTATGGGAAGATCCCTTAACCATCTCCCCCTAATCCTCAACCTACCCTATCTATTTAGCCCTATATAAACACCCACTCTCTCCATGAGAGGGGGGAAGGTCTATGGTACCCTTATGTTGGTAGAATCCATATTGGTGATTGGGAAGCTTGTACCAAGTTGGAGGCTTGGATTGGATATGTTGGATGGAGGATGCGACGTTGAGGCTTTGGTTGTAGCTTCATCCTTTCTATTGTATTCCCACCTTTTGATACATTTAATATAATCTCTTTCCATAAACTGTTGTCTCATTGATGATGTTGTTTAGAGTTTTCCTCCTTAACTGTTAACTTAGATCAATCATATGAAAGGTATGCTTTCACATTTTTTTAGTATCTATATGTTCAACAGGGTCTTGTAGCTATGGATTTGACAATGCTAGAGCATTGGATCAACAAAGAGAAAAGGGATCTGCAAATCTAAGGTAAGCTATCTATTCACTAGTTTGCACTTCTATTGATCTAGGAAAGTAGATCTATATTCTGTTTGATTTGTTCTAGACTTGCATTAAGCTAGGGAGACCACGCCTTAGATCCGTCTTTTGTAGATTGTCCGTTAACAAATATGGCGACTGTACTGGGGAGTGAAAATTGATTTGTAGCGTCAATTTGAATGTTATTTTCAGTTGATTTCTTGCTATCCATTTTATTTGTCATTGGCCTCTTAAGCTGGTTTCACCATTAGATCTTCACTTTGAAGAGTTTGATTACCTTCCTCTGGATTTGTACTTTTTATTTTCAAACCAGTTCATTGCTCATTACTTGGAGATTTGGCTCATTTTTGAACTTAGATCTCGCCTGTCTCACCTGGTTAGGATACAAAGAGAGACACTGTGTCATTTTTTATCTCTTTTCTTTTCCTATTAGTCAGTCATCGCAACCCTTCCATTGGTATTCTGCGACATCGTCGCACTTCTCGCATTGCTGAACTGTGACATCACACTGTGTACAATTACATAGTGTGTCAATCTGCCAAAAGTACCTTACAGGCACCCCTTCTCCATTTCTGATTTGAGTTTTGGTTTGTGTGCAGACTCCTCTACATTGTACCTTCCAGGCAGAGACCCTTTTTGTCTAGCAATTTTTTTTTTGGCTTGTTTGTATTGGTTTTTGGGTCTTTTGAGATTTTGATTCATGTTTGGCCCATCTCAAGGCTTTGAGATAATTTTTGGTTTGGCGTGACTAGCTTGTTTTAAAGATTTGAAAAGTGTGGGATACCCATGTCTTTTTTGAGCCTCTTTCTCTTGGGTTATGAATCTTGTTTCCTTTACATTCTAAGTTGTCCAATGGTTATTGGAAAAGATTGATTCTTTGTCTCCGCTTTAGTTCAAAGAAAAACTTGATTTTGTCACTCTTTTGCTATATTCATGAAATTGAAAAACATAAGTATTCTTCTTGCTTTAATTTGATCATTTGAAATTCTTGGTCTCACACTCATAAGAAGAAGAAAGATTCGTTTCACATTTGTATGCATTTGAGTTAGATAAGATTGTTAAGTGCTTTTCTTTGTCTTGCATTTGACTGGAAACATTTGTGAAATCCTTCTTTCGATAGCTTAGATGTGTCTTTTTCAAGTGTAAAAAGATAGGAAATGAGTTATAATTATTGCATTTGGTAGATGTTGAGCCTTTCTTGAGTGTCTTTGAGTTGTTTAGGTGCTTGCCATTTCTCTTTGGGAATTTTTGAATGATTAGAAGTGTTGTAGAGATTCTCTCACTTTCTGTATATAAATATGAAAAGCGTTTAGTTATCAAATTCCATTTATGGTACATGCATTTGAAAATTGAAAGTGCTTCATTATTTTGTCTTATACATTGTTAAAATTAGTTGCATCTTTTGTTTTCTTTGAGTTTTTTAGCTAATTATTGCATAAAGTTAGAGTTATTGCACTCGACGAAGGAATTCTTCTTTTCACTACTACTTAAGTACTTTTGGTTTGAAACAAAAAGAAAATATCTCCTTACCTTAAGTAGTTTTCATTGAAAAGGAAAGGCAAATGTGCATTATCATGTAGTTGAGGATTGCATTATGTTTACATTTATGTACTCACCTCATGCATCCACATAACCTTACAAGATAAAATTACGCTAGCTTAGGTTAAAATCATTTAGTAACTGTGTGTAAGTTAGAGACATATTCCGGGGTCTTTAAGCGTGGCAGTTGTCGTTGTTTGCCAGCACTGTATCCCAGGGGTATTGTAGTCTTCCACGTACTTATCGGTATATCGAGCTCCTTCACGTACCCACAAAGTACCATAATTCGTACTTGGCATATATCAAAGGGTGTATCACGTACTCAGTAGTATATTAGAGGTCTCTTGCCGAGCAGTTGTGCATTAGAAAGCACCACTACAGATTTGAAATCCCATGTACCTTGTGAATATCGGAAGACACCCATAGGAATCCTGGAACCATCTGAGTTTACCATTTGGCCGTCGTGGCAGAGAAATACACTGAGAACAACACTCAAGGAGATTAGCACGCACGTACTATCCAGGTAATCGGGTATGCAGGCAAGGATACGGTCCCTATCCTCCTTGTCACATCATATTGTTGGACTCTGTAGTATATAGCGGTTTGCGATGCCTTGATAATCCTGCGAGGTTCCAGATTTTGAATCCACTCCTATTCACACAGTTTACTTGTTGCTTTTAGACTTGAGTAGTGTTTGATTTGTGTGGTACTTTAGAGACTCTTATGAAGTTTAGATATGGAAGACTCTTTCGGGACTACCAACCAAGGGGCCCCTTTCCAGGGTATGCCATTTGTTATTCCCCCTTATGGAACTGTTGGTCCTCCCTTTATGGCTACGTTGAGTGTTCCTAGATTGACGATAGGATTACCAGTATGGTTATTCTCCCATCCAGTTACACCAAGTGCACCAATTGTGTCGAACCTGGGTCCTTCACCACATGGGCATCAATCTCATGGTGACCCTTCTCCTTCTCCATTGAAAGTTGAATCGGCTTCCATCTCTTCTTCTTGTCCTACAGAAAATATGAAGTTAGTAAGAAAGCGGGTGAGAAGAAGAAGAATAAATGAAAGATTAAGAAGAAGAAGGATAAGAAAGTGACCAAGAATCAACCATCTGCCTCTAATGGTACTCATTCTATGAGAACACCTCGTAAGCCCAAGTTCCCTTGCAAAATTTTCCAGGATTATCACCTTCTCAAGGATTATCCTGGTCTTTACTGTGTGTCAAAAGTGTGGTCTAGAAACCCCAAACTGCTTCTATCATCAACCTCTGACCATCATGGTGATGATACTCCCTCGACTAGTGACCCATTGGTGAAGGGTCGAAAAGGTAAAGTCCTGTATCCATGTTTGATATGAAAGGATATGCATTGTACTTTCCTTTGTCCAAGCATGGATGAAGCTTCACGGTGGTTGAAAGATATTACTAGTTCTCAACAGGTGCTTCCAACAAGTGAAAATAAGTTATCCCTCGAACCCCTTCCAGTTGACCAAGTGATCGATTCAATTTCATCTATAATCGATCCCACTCTTCCTTACGAGAGTGAAGTGATCGAGTCGATGTCATCTCCACTCGACCCCGCTCTTTCATTGGATAAAGTTCAGACTGAAGCAGTCACCATGACACAATTTTCGTCTCATTCTCATCTTCCAAGTGAGAGTAAATTGGAAACCGTTGACATTTTCCTAGTCAGTTCAGAATGTCCCAGTTAAGGGGAGACCCTGTCCATTCCTACAAGACCCTCTCCAAGTACTGAGGTCATTTCCTTTGACTAGAATGGTCTAATAGAATCTCGTCTTCCTTCGAGTATTCCTTTTCAAATATCTATAGGAGTTTTTGATAAAGAAATATTTCATAGGATAGTTGATGAGGGAGCTTCTGTTAGTATTTTATCCTCAACTACTTGGAAATCTATAGGTTCCCCTCAGCTTGTGCCAGTAACTCACTAGATTTTCGCTTTTAATAGATTCTCCCGCAGTTACTTGTCACGTTGGAAGGTAAAACTGTTTATGTTGATTTCATGGTTTTCCAAGGTCCTTTAGATTTCAATCTACTCCTTGGACATGATTATGTCTATGCTATGAAAGCCATCGTTTCCACACTCTTTTGAGTGATGTATTTTCCTCATCATGGGAATATTGTGACCATTGATCATCTTTCCTTCGTGACACCCACTCATCATATGACTCCTAGTCATCAGACTTCCATGAATGTTTCGCATGTTTTAGTGGTATCTTCCCCCTTAGGATGGAGTGTACGAGCATGGTTTATGTTATGTTTCAAGCTCGTTAAAAAAATGAAACTGACCACTCTAGCATAGTTTACCTTTGGTTTCAAGCTTGCATAAAAATGAAACCTGTCTAGTGAAGCATAGTTTTATTCTATTTTAAGCTCATTAAAAAATGAAATAGACCCCTCTAAGCATAGTTTACCTTTGGTTTCAAGCTTGCATAAAAATGAAACCATCCACTCAAGCATAGTTTTATTCCATTTCAAGCTCGTTAAAAAATAAGATGGCCCCCCTTAAGCATAGTTATTGTCTATTTCAAGCTTGTGTAAAAATGAAATAGAGCCCCCTCCCATCAGTTCAAGTCTCTCACTAGAGTTAGAACTTGGACCTTCATTTCATTTGCTTCTCATTTCCCCCCCTTGGTGAACATTTTTTTATTATTAGCCAGGTTGGTAGTTGGGTTAGCAACATCATTTTCAGATGAAATGAAGCTTGGCAGGCATGCCACATGTACTACCATCAACAATCACGTTGAGGGATCACCACCATGTTAAGCCGCTAACAATCATGCTAGGGGAATTTACCAACCGCTGGGAATCATGTTGGGAATGAACCCGTCAATGGGCCTTAACCTTGAGCAGAGTTTACCTTTGGCTTCAAGCTCATTAAAAAATGAAACCAGTAGTTTGAGCACAGATTAGTCTTTGATTCCGAGCTCGTTAAAAAATGGAATAGACCCCCAAGCATAGTTCACCTTTGGTTTTAAGCTTGCATAAAAATGACACCAGCTTCACTGAGCATAGTTCCTTTTCGGTGTCAAGCTTGTTAAAAAATGAAACAACTCCTTTCCCTTTGAGTCAAGTCTTCTTGTTGACTTAGTACCTGAACCTTCTTTTCACCCGCCTATGCCTTAGCCAGATGAAATGAAGCTTGGGGACATGTCTTCAACCTCTGAAAGTTATGTTGGAATCAACTCGATCGCCTCTTCACACCACGTTGGAGCTAAAGTCACTTAATTCTAGCAATCATGCTGGGGGCATGTACCAACCTTCGAATTTTATGACGGGAATAAATCCACCATTGGTAACATTTTCGAGCATACTTTCATTTTTACTTTTCGAGCTCATTCAACCATGAAAATTATCCCGAGAATAGTTCATTCTGTTACAAGCTCATTAAAAAATGAAGCAGACATAAGGAGCATTCTTCCAACCTATCTTCGAGCTCGTTAAAAACAGTAAGATGGCATTTGAGCTTACTTTTCACTTTTTTCGTGCTCTGGTTGAAACATGAATAGTGGTTTGAGATTACTTTTTACTTTTTCGTGCTCTCGTTCAAACATGAAAAAGATTATGAGTGCTTTTGATACCATTCTCGTGCTCATTAAAATTTTGAGTTAAAAAGGTATATCTAACGAGTATAGGTTTATCACTTTAACCGCCCTCAGTAGACTATTTACGGAAAAGGAACTGTGTCGAGTTTACTTTTCCTTTGTTGTACTCGATCATCAACCATGACAGAGTTGTTCATGGAGTCCTTTTTAAGCTCTTTTCAGACTCCCTAAATAGAAAAATATTGTCAAGTGAACTTGATGCTTTCACACTTGTAAAAGCATTTGAATGATCGTCTTTCTGGTGATAGTTGACCCCTTTTTCGTTCCAGGAAGCACTATTTATGAAAAAGGAATACTCCAACCAACCATGGCTTGAAGAGTCCTCTCCCGCGTTGTTTTACCCTTTTTCAGGCGATGAGTCTAACTTTACAGAAAAGGACCATTAGAGTCTTCTTTAGTTATTTTCAGACTCTCTAAACATGAAATGACGCCGAGTTTTCCTTCTTTGGACTCGTTAAATTTTAAACATTGAAGGGCCCATTATGGGACAAACCCTTCATTTCCTAGGTTTGTAAAAGATTTGGGATTGGACTCATCTATGAGATGAGCTATATCGAGCATCTGGTTACCCTCATCAAGCTCATAAAAAACACATGAGGCACTCATCATTTATGATGGGGAAAAAGGAAAGATTTTATGTTACATCTTAATTATCGCTGTACATAGTCACTCTTGAACATGGCACTGGTTTTCATTTTCATTCAGTACTCGGGTAATCTGTTTGTCGTCGAGTCTTGTCAATTCCATGAGTCACGTCACTCCTTTGGGTCAGCCAAAGGATGCTTCCACCATCAATTGCATTGGGATTTAGTATCATTCTCATCATGTCAATACTGCCAAGTAATGCCATGCCCATGTTCAAGAGATGTTTCATTACTCATCATCTGTAGTCAGTATACCTTCGATCATGTTGGTCTACCTTGAGTCAGTCTTGCACATTACTTTACCATCTGATATACACCAAACATTTGTTATCAAGTTTCATGTCGATGATGGGGGATTCATCATGGCCCTCCTTCGACAGGTTCATCCTCGTCGACTTCAAATCATCATCTGAGGATTGAACTTAGAAACTAACCAAGTACCTTGGCCTTGCATGCCTCAATGGCAGGTTACCTTGCTTTCAACATGAGTTTACATCATTGACTCTTGATTGAAAGATTCCATTAGGCGTTCGACTTCAGCTCTTTGATTCACGCTTGATGGTATGTACTGTGATGCCTTGGGGATCATTGACATTAATGGTGATTCCCCTCGCACTTGTTAACGGTATACATTAATGACCAGTAATCAAGTGGTTTCTACCATGTTCGAATCCAAAACATTGTAATCACATGGATAGATTTGTATCATTGCGGGTTCAGCTTGAAGACCTTGGGGAAGTTCTTTCCTACCTAGGTTGCGATGGAGATTGTTTGGGACGCATAGATCCACTTTGTATTGGTCGTGGCTATGTTGTCAGTTCAGAGTTACACGGATCCACTTTTGTATTGGTCCTAGCTGTGTTATCATCTCATCATGGATCTACGATTGTGTCTAGTAGTCATGATTATGTTCAATTGGTGTTTACTATCATGGATCTGTAGTGTAATGGTCGACATCCATGTTTTGTGTTGTATGAGACTTATGGATCTCACGTCGTTTCTACAGCAACTCCTTCCAACGAGTAAGTCCTTGTCATTTTTCTTACTACAAAGCATTTCACCCATCTCATTCCATTAGCTTCATGCAAGTGTTGTCATCTTGACTTAGTGTCGTCACCATGACCGTTGCAAGTATCATGCTTATGACCAAATGTCGTCATCATGATCGTTGTGATAAAGTCATCATTTTGACCATTGTGTAAACTCTGTCTTCTAACCCCTAAACTCATTTTGGGATAAAACACATCTAATTGAAAGATTTTTCTTGCCTAGTTGACCTCTTTGAGTAGGCTATCGCACTTCTCCTTCATCTACAATGCGACGTCGCAATTTCTGGTCAGTTAGAGTGAGACACTATTGCACTTTGTCTTCCTACAGAGTGCGACAACCCCCCTTTGTTGATCTGTGTCCTTTACCAGGGTGCGACGAGGTTGGTTAAAGGCTATTTTGGGTAGTCTCGAGGTCTTTCTAATTTTTTTTTGAGGTGGAGGCCTATCCCTAGGCTCTAGGTGAGGTGGCATTTCAATTCCTAACCTTATGGGAAGATCCCTTAACCATCTCCCCCTAATCCTCAACCTAGCCTATCTCTTTAGCCCTATATAAACACCCACTCTCTTCATGAGAGGGGGGAAGGTCTATGGTACCTTATGCTAGTAGAACCCATATTGGTGATTGGGAAGCTTGTACCACCTTGGAGGCTTGGCTTGGACATGTTAGATGGAGGATGTGACGTTGAGGCTTTGTTTGTAGCTTCATCCTTTGTATTGTATTCCCACCTTTTGATACAATTAATATAATCTCTTTCCATAAACTGTTGTCTCATTGATGATGATGTTTAGAGTTTTCTTCCTTAACTGTTAACTTAGATCAATCATATGAAATGTATGCTTTCACTGTTTGTTAGTATCTATATGCTCAACAGGGTCTTGCATCTAGAGATCTGACAATGCTGGAGCATTGGATCAACAAAGAGCAAAGGGATCTGCAAATCTAAGGTAGGCTATCTATTCACTAGTTTGCGCTTTTATTGATCTAGGAAAGTAGATCTATATTCTCTTTGATTTGTTCTAGACTTGCATTAAGCTAGGGAGATCACGCATTAGATCCGTCTTTGGTAGATTGTCCGTTAACAACGAGCCCGAGTACACACGCCCGAGTACACACGTGCTGAGTAAGATGCTCCACCTGTCTTTCTTTTACATCAAAAAGAGTACCAAAGTGCCAAATGTTACAAATGTAACAAAAACAGTGGATATCCAAAGGAAGGCGCCCAACAAGGAGGACATTCCTTTGCCCAGATTGTTCAAACAAATGTAATATTGGAAGAGAGCTGTTTACTCAACATAAAAATTAAATAGCAAGGAAAAAAAGAAACATTTAGTTAAAAGAAACATTCTTTAATGAGAAAATGATAATATGTCGTTTGTGTTCATGGTTTTCTCATTTTAAAAAACTGAAAATTGAAATGAGGTTATAATTTTAATATTAGTTTCAAAGCATGAACAGTTGCTTGATGTCTAATATAGTTCCAAACATGTAATGTTCCAGTTTCAACAAGTTAACAAACTACCAATATATATTCTCACCATTGTTTTCAAAAACCAAATAAACGGACTCTAGAATCTAATTAAAAACTTCGAATATTACCAACAAAACTTCCACAGAAAAAGCTACAACTCAACCAGAATCGGCTAATCAATTGCCAATCACAATGCAATTTAAGACAATCATATAAAACTGTTGTAGGTTGTACACCTAGGAGATTTCACAACTCAAGTCTCCAACAGATAATAGTTTTTCATAAAACCTATAATCGTAAGTTGGAATAACAGTTCTACGTCAAAATTTCTGATGCACAAAACTAGTCAAAATATTAATAGAACGAAATAGAAGAGAAACCAGCAACAAGAATAGCCTATACCCTTTTGGATCGTTTACATTTGATTCCCAGGTATTGGTGCCAAACGATGGTCCAGGTACCTTTAGATGCCGGAAATCCATCCAACAGTCCAGGTTAACTCATTGGGGAACATAAGTTTCGACCCAGGTTTCGAGAAACTTGATACCGCTACTCCATCCAGGGTTACATGCACTTTATCTATTTAACAGTTTGAATAATCTCATATATAAGAAGTTACCACACCTAACAGAAACGCCATATTTCAAGTGGATACGTGGCTACTTCAGCATCACGGCAGCAGGCAAGAAGTTTTGCTACGCCACAATCTTCTCATTCCACATTTTCAGTTACAGAAATTTTTTGCTAGGCAGGCACAACAAGTGGATTCTCACCAGAACTATTAAATTTATTTTCTTATATATAATATATGAAACATAACCTTTTTTCAAGGAAGTTTACCTTGCAGGGGGCAGGATTACGAGCATATTGATCGAGCCATGCTCTCATGACGGCTTGGTTAGGTTTGGACCAAACGTCAAATGGGTTGAACCAGCCGCTAGCAAGAGAGAGCAATCCCCGACTCTTTCGTATTATCCCACCCCGCCATTGTTGTTCGTCCGGTGGGGGGAACTACCTCCCAAATCCATTCTATATCCTTCCTTTGTCCACGAGTGGTCAATGCTCGTCCAACACATACAAATCTAGTAAGCAAGTATAACATAAAATCTTCTAGCTGTGCCATCTCGCCTATCTGTTGTTGGAAACATCTGTAAATTCCATTATTCCAAAAGAAGTGAACTCACTTTCAACTAAGTGACTCGTCCAGAGTTGAAGCTATTATTTTATGCTGTTTGGAGGGTATCCCGTAGACTTTCTATTATGTTGGTAAGGGTACTTCCTTAGAATGGGTGCTCCTAAACACTGGTACTGCCACCTTATCATCCCACTCTGCACAAACGCCCATATGCAGATAGCTTATATTTCTGAGACAAATAACCTAATCAAGATTCCCCTTTCTACAATAATAAACACCAAAATAGCAGACTGCCCGGTTAATTATCCCTTATCCATGCATAAGGACAAAGCAAATTTATTTTTAACCCTATATTCCCTCCCATGATGATTACAGTAAAGACATTTTCAAATTTTAGTGCAAGCAAAAGGCTGCTGCACTAAAGCCAAAACTTATCCACAAATAGCACACAAACCATAATTGCATGCCTAACTAACAATTCAAGAAGGAAAAAAACCAACATAATAATAATAAATAAAGTAAGCCTACCAGTTTCGACCTCGTGACCTGATTCAGTAAAAACAATACGTATAATCCGATTCTGGTCGGTTGCCAATGCATCTAGTTTACGCCAGAGAACCCTTGATATTCGCCTCTGCAGCCTTCTTCAAGTCCGGTGAACTATCCAACGTATCAATTCCAATAAAAAGTAGAATAAGAAGAAGCTTGAGGCGGCCAGTCTCTTCTGAATTTGGTCGCATGAACAGAATTTAAAACTTGCCCACAAGCAACAAGCATTTCACACTACTGAGTAGATACGCCTGGCCAAGAAACCTTAAACTCGACGAAGCTTCCTCATACATTCCGTTTCCATTTCTTAAACATGATATACGTGAAAGAATGGGGTAACGGAAAATCTCTTAGAAATCTAATTACCATCACATTCATTCTACCAGTCTTGTAATAGTGATTGACTTTTGGCAGCTTTTCTCTAGCAACATACACTACATGAGGCAAAATATCGTCTTCAACTCCTTAATTTTCATACATCACCTTCATATTAATGTATTGATTCATGAAAACGAGGATTAAACTGACTTATATAACAAAACATTTCAGTTCACTTCACAAATTTAAAATTTTCAACCATTCCTCATGTGGAGTAATTTTCATCACCTTGACTACACTGACATGGTTGCGAATGTCTGAGATTCTAAAACCATGAACACCATCTAGACATATAGCGTCTAATGGTACTTCCTAAGTCTCCAATGCTTTCATAATCCTCCTTTTCAAACCCTCAAATTCATCCTGGAAAAGTTCAAAAATGTCAAAACACATCACAATTTCATAGAGAAATGAAGCACCTTTAGTCCAGATAACATTCTACCTTCGAGAGAGTTCGGATCAAAACTCTTTCTATATTGGGTCTTTCTTTGGAAAAATACACAAATGGTGCTTTGTCTATATATCTAACTTCTTGCAAAACAGGTACCCATTTGTTTTTGTTAAATCTTAAAGTTTCTACAAGTGAGTAGAAAGTGATGGGAGAAGCACCGTCGTGTGATTCATAACATGTAAATTTTTGAATTGGATAATTGATTCCAAGAACTGAAAGAATGGTTTTGGCGGTGACTATAGCATGCTCCTAGAAAGGGTCCACCGGAGGAAGATTTGAAGCAGAGTCGTCTCCCTGATAAAAAGAAGAAACAAACAAACATAAGAAACCATAGCTAGATTAAGCATTTGCAGCAAAATGTATAAAATATTGGGTAAGCTATGTATGAAATACTTAATTGGTCAGGTGAAATCTGATTTCACATGATAAAGCTCCCTAGTGGTTTTCTGCAACACGTGACAAATCATACTGGAGTTTATTTAACAATAATTTACAAATGAAGATCATAGTAAGTGTAAACCTCTACTAGTGGATTCTATTAGCCCAGCAGCTCTGGAAACAACATCAGAGTGGATTGACAGCATCGACTAGCCCGATAACTCATATAGCAGCACTATAATCTGGATTCAACCAACGTAGGCACATGTAGATATGCAAGTAGAATGGATTTGTGGACCTTAATGGCGAAACTTAGATATGCGATTTCTATGTTCACATCCACTACTTCCTTTTTCTTGTTCTCAGTATTGGTCTTGTTCAAGATCACTGACTCCTTGCTTGATGCCTCTGCCTTCTTCCCTTCTGCACCAGGATTTTATTTTAGACTCATAATTTCCTTCTCGACCTTGATGGCCAAGCAAAGCTACGAAAATAGTACATTTCAATACAAACGCAGACTTCACCCTATAGCCATTATGGTTGCAGAGAAAGGTAAGAAAATAATAGCACCCTCTTTCAATACATTCTGCAGTTTAGAGAGAGGAATGTGAAATAATACATCTGTCAAAAAAACCATAGACTTTTGTCCACACGTTATTCCTTGAATATGTTAATGCAATGAAGTACATTGAGATTATTCCTTGAATATGTTAATGCAATGAAGTACATTGAGATGAGAGATGTGTTTCTTGTCGAGATGCGACATGTGAAAATAATTTGTACATTAGGTTAGTAAAGGTAGGTTGGTATTTTAATTTATTTTTATAATTATTTTAATAGCTTTCAATGATAAAATTCGTCAATTCAAAATTTCTAGTTCAATCACATTTCAATAAATTTTATTAAAAAATTAAAAATAAATAAGAAAAATATTTGAACTTGAGTGTACATTACATATATTTAATGTACTCAGATGAATTAATAGTAAGGTTTTATTAACTTTTTAATAAAAAAAATTTTAAATAAATTTTTAATGAAAATGGATTATATAAAAATAAAATAAAGGATTTTTTCACCATCTAAATGAAAATGGATTATATAAAAACAAATCAGAAGATAGGATAAAGGTTTTATTAACTTTTTAATAAAAAAACTATTAAAAATTTAATAAACTTTTAATGAAAATGGATTATGTAAAGACAAAATAAAGAATAGGAGAAAGGTTTTATTAATTTCTTTAATAAAAAGCATTAAAATAAACTTTTAATCAAAATGTATTAGATAAATACAAAACATAGGATAGGACAAAGGTTTTATTAACTTTTTAATAAAAATTATTAAAAAATGGATTATATAAATACAAAACATACCATAGGACTAAGGTTTTAATAACTTGTATTAAAATAAACATTTAAAATGTTTGGGTTTAATTTCGATAAATTTGAAATTATTCAAGTTAACTCTATTTTTTTTAATAAAATGGATTAATAAAATATAAAATATAAATAAATCCATTTAAAAAAAACAAAAAATATTAAAATACAATCATTTTAATTTTAATAATCTCTCTATTTTATTTTGGGAAAAATGTATTTTGAGTAAGATGATAAGGGCATAGTTAGACCGGATTTATGGAAGAACATAAATAGATGACAAGGTAAGATAGGTTAAGTACTTGATGTGTGAAGAAGATGGCGAGTTTAACACAAACGGGGTTTATGATGATGAGAGACTAACCAAGTTGACTCAATTTTGACAATGAGCTTAAACAATTTTAAAGGGTAGATTTTGGTACCAACACATAAAACAAAGATATGAGTAATAAGGAGTAGAATATGTTGTGAGAGAGGACTATTAGGGAATATAATATCTTGAGTAAAAGTCTCTTCATCATGGTTTCGAGTAGTAATCCAAACTTTGCCAATGTATGTGGTTCCACTTGATTTGTCGATATAATAATTTATACTTCAATTTAATCATCAACATTAAAGGCTGTCTTAACTAATTGATATTTTTCATGGTCATTAAGTTTCAATTTTGGTTAAGGTCTCTTGAATGTGTAGAAATTTTATGGTCGGATATGGACTCGAATTTTCTACAAAACATCTTGCATTGTGTTGAACATCCTAGTTTTTGTGCCTTTAAAGCTCTATTGTCTTTAATACCCTCATTGATGGATACAATTATTCTAACATTGTTGCAGATAGTGACTATTTTACTTTAGATAAATATTACTCGACTTGCTCCAACAAATTAACAGTTCATCTCTCCATATAGTTATGTTTTGGAGTTGTAAATTGTATCCGAACATCAAAGAGCTTGTAAACAAGTTCATCTTAATAAAAAGGTCCATTTTTTATTATGCTCCATTGTACCTTGTAATTGCCAAATACTCTATAAAGCCTTATTATTTTTATTAAAATCCTTCCTTTGTAAATAATAGATATATATAATTTATTAACTTTATCTATCTATCTATCTATCTTTGTATGTGTTATCACTTAGTCTTTTATATTTGTTCGTGTGCTTGAATCCAATCAACCCTTGAAAAGTCGTGACCTATCAATGATTACTGAGGGAGAATGGTAGTTCCTTCAGGTAACCCCTGATGAGACTTTCATGCCCGTGAAATCTATATCTCTTGTCACGAGTAAATGAATGGTTTACCACAATTTTTTGTTCCACCCTAATCTTTACATTAAAGCTCACTGTTTCACGATTTTGGTGGTTATCTAATCATGATTTTTCTTTTACCATTGTGGTTAGTGAGACCTTCCTTTTATGCACATTAATGGACAAATGTAATATGAAATCATTGGAACGGTGACTATTCGGTGACACGTATACTCTGGTATGCGTGGAAAACTTTAGTATATATTGCAGCAATAGTATTTAAAATGGATACTCTCCTTTATCAATTTGCAATGTGCCTGGGAGGATGCTGATAGAGATAGGGTAGGAAATAATTATTTTGACCAAAATGTTTAGCGCAAACTGAAAACTGCAAATAAATATAGAATCTTGGATTGTTAAATTTTCCATGTTCCGTGTTTTGCTTCTCTACAGACATGTTCAAGTTTCAAAATGCAAAGTGTATTCATTTTTTTACTAGTATGCAGTTTTTGACAGACATGTTCAAGTTGCAAGTGCAAAGTGTATTCATTTTTCACCAGCATGCATTTTTTTTTATAGAAGACAACTGACAAACTTGCCTTAAACTCAATTGTAAATTACTTTATTAAATTTTTTTACGAGTCAGTGGGGTCAGTGTTCTTATCCGAATCCCCGTGAATAATAGTTTCGCCATTCTCATCTTCTCTTTCAAAATATGTACCCATATTTACTTGACATCCCTCATTTGTATTTTCTTTTCCTGGTAAATTTAGCCTTGAGCCACGATCATGGATGCTTGGGATTTTCTCATTCCTCACTCACTCTGAGAACATTATCTTAGACTTTCAAACATTTTGTCACTCAACAGAATTACTCTGATTCAGTGTTCCTATTTCTCAATACTGGGCATGCTAACAGCCAGTTAACAACAATGCACTATTGGTGGAATTTCTGACTCATAAAATGATAACGTCATATTTACAAGGGATAAGATCGATTCAATTTAACCAAGGAAAAAAAATATACAACCAAGAAGAAAACTGATGTGATTTACCTACTTAGCTGCTCAACGCCATAGGCCACATTTCAATCAATTAATTGGTATGTTACAGGTCCACTACTATGCTCATGCAATTTGTATTGTCCAACCATTTCTTGTGTTTTCAAACTATAACAACCGAGTAGTGGAAAGGCATAAACCAACCCATAGCAATTATCAGTACATACCCACGATTTTGGTGGATGCATTCCTTTCTCCAGAACGTTACAAACCTATGTATATTCAATCCACAATTTCTGATATTTGGAAGCACTCTTTCCCTCTGTGCCTTTGTGTATATTCAATCCACTATTTCTGATATTTGGAAGCACTCTTTCCCTCTCTGCCTTTGACATGGTTCAATTCCCACCTCATATCATGCCCATACTATCCAAATTAACAGTACAGTCGTCTTCAATATATTTTGTTCCATCAACTTCCAACTTAGAGTGGACAGGCTATGCCCACGATCTCTGGTCTACACTACAACCACTTGTATTTAGCTCATCCTTGAATACAAAAAATGGTGCAAACTTTGAACATCAACCATGACAATCCTGTCTTTGGAATCTATTAATTCTTTCTTAAAATTATCAAACTTTTTATTGTTGCAAGTGGAAAATCACAATATTTTGGAGCTATACGCCTCCCTTCATGATCCTCTTCTGCTTTACCAGTCTTCCCTTTTCTATGGCAGGAGTTGAGGTGGACGATGATTACTATCAACAGGGAATTCAAGCTACTCGTTTTTCTTTATATTCGATGCCCAATACATCACCAATTGTTTAAAGCCACGGGAAATTTTAATGAATATTTTTCGATCATTCTTCTATCACAGTAATCTAAGCCTCGATTTCCATGGGACCACAGATATTAACAACACACAACAATCTATCAACATAATATAAAATCGATGTACTGGGAGAGAAGATGAACACATAATGAAAACATAACATATAGGTCAGAAGTGAGCACATACTGAAAACATAACATATAAGTTCATTAAAATCACCGAGATCTATTATATAGAATGTTTGTAATTTCCCCTCTCTGTTCTCTAACTCTTGCACTCTACATTCCTCTATCTTCCACTTTTCCCTTGTCTATATCCTCTCCTAGTGGCTATCACATGGAAACAGGGTTTATCTATAAATTGAAGGAGGAAATTAGCTCGAGCAACCCTAGATAGAATCGTATCCTCCAAATTTAGAAAGAAATACAACCAATTTTGATATGTCCCTAAAATTACTCAACTCCCCTAATTGTATACTAAACTAAGAAAACTTAGTTAGCTATGAAATAATACCTAGATCCTTCTAGAAATCATTAAATTTTTATTGAGGAAACCAACTCTCTTTCTTAAATTCCTAAGACCTTCTAGAGGTCAATTACAAGTTGACTCATCATAGATGCTCCTACATCCTTTTTTCAACCTCTATTGTAATTTCCCAAGATTTCTATTTGTTGTAGGAAAGGTTTAGGTTCTTTAACTATGAAGAGTCATAGACGTTGAACCTTGGGGAAACTTTATCATGAAAGTAATCACTTTTACAAAATCCTGGGGGCTGAAATTGCCATCCCAGATAACTGACCAGTGCTTGTCAGCATAGTTCTAGGACCACATACTATCCACATAACCCCACATCCAACACCAGAGAGTTCGTAGAGCTACAGACCATAGCAGACGTAGAGAACCAAATACAAACAGAGAGCAACATAAAAGACACATATACATATGAAAAAAACCACTAGCCAATATAACCCCCATACCCATTACAAAACCGATGTCGAGGAGATATACATCCAAGATCGTAAACAGACTAAAACCTGAGTCAATACAATCGAACCCATAGATCCCATAAACAACACCAGCAAAAACATTGAGGTCAAAACCAATCCAGAGTAACCAGGTCGCATCAATACTAGAAACATCCTTGACCTCCTTCCTTGCCATTTAACAAAACAAAAATGCCGACGGACCGCACCAGCATCCGAGCGCAAGAGACAGCAGGCTAGGAGGGAATTAAATCGATGGGCCAGCCTCATCGTCAATATTCACCACCAGAGGTGTTTTAGCATCCTTTCCTTTGCCACCCATGTTTACCACCCGAGAATTATCAACTTTCTTAGTCGGGGAAAGGTAAGAAAATCCCAATTTGGCCATAAGATCATCTAATTTCATATGAATCAATTTGGATTCCTCAACATGCTCCTTACAAAGTTCCTCCAAATGCGTCATCCTCAAAGAACTAGACAGAATGTCCATTTGATTTTTCGTCACCTGGGAAGAAGGGTTTTAGTCACCCAAAGCATCACAACTCACCGATTATAGAGATCCATACGACCCCGGGTATTACCGGGGTCATGAATCCAATCGGCCATGGTTGCAGCCTCCAAAGGAATTTCCTCTGCACCAACCCTCCACCACACGGTGTCTTCCAAGTTATCTACCACCCTCTGCACATTTTGAGGGAAGTAACGACAGGAAACAGAGTGGTAGCAGCCGCATTCCACTGCTCACGACTAGGACCATACTGGTCATCAAACCCTCTTTCCTCATTTCCTGGCTCCACAGGATTACATCTTACTTGTCTAGTGGGACGCCCTCTTAGCAACATTGTATTGTTTCTCTTACTTAAAACCTTCCTCCCACTGATAGAATAAACACACTCCAACCCGACAGGAACAGACTGTATAGAATTACCACATTTACTCAAAACACCAGGAGACTCTAAATTTAAAGGCAAGACGCCTCCTATGTTCATCAAAGCCATTACAACCAGCCACTTCTTGTAATTATTCACACTATCTTGCTTAACCGTCATCTCAGCATTCCTCTGCTTCGAATGACCCATCACCACAGTATAAGGCCAATCCCAAATTAACGTCACACGCACCATATTGTGAAACCTGACCTTAGTAGACGGAGGGAGATCTACGGAGTGTTGATCCTTGGAATACTTGAAACAAAAGACTAATAACCACTTGTCCTTCCCACCCTGCATAAGGTACCATCTGTTAATGCTCATCAAAATTAGCAAGTCTCCTGCCGTCTCCACATTGTGCCACGCCACCCCTGTCACTTTCTGCAATCATTAAACATTGCTGACAACATCGAACCGATGGAATTTCCAGAGCATCACCGTCCCACACATCATTATGGTTAAGAACCTCATGATTATCCAGTGGATCCACAAGTCCATTGGCGCTTCTCCTTACATGCTGGAAAGTGACAACATTAAACGAGGTGATGAGTTAGCCAAGGCACGTCAACCTCCACGCAAGCCTCCATGACCTTACAAGTTTCGCAGCTTGGGTCCCATGCTTAAGTTTAACAGTTGTTTTAATCAACATGTTAGAGTCACCTTCGACGATTAAACTGCTCATGCCATGACCCGCTGCCATGACTAACCCATGCAGCAATTCTTCACACTTGGAGACATTATTGGTTTCATGCCACAGGTACCGGAAGTAGAAAAAAAGAATTCTGCCATGATCATTCCGTAGAACACCTCCATACCCAGCTTGCCCAGGGTTCCCCTTAGACGCTCCATCAAAGTTTAGTTTAAGCCATCCTTTCAGTGGTGGAGACCAAAATGATGGGCTTGCAGGGGGACGAACACCAGCCAGGGGCTGACCAATGTAATGAGGGATTCCAAAAATATCCCACGTAAGCAAAAAATTTAGCTCATTATCAGGAATTTTTAGATCTTGTTCATTCCATCTGGTTAATTTGAGAGTTTCAATAATATTATGTTGAATATCCTCCCAAATCATCTTCCAGGAATTTATCTTACCACTGAAAATTCATTGGTTCCGCTCCTTCCAGACTCCCAATATGAGAAAACCTGGGAACAGTTCCCAAATACGGTTAAGTAGTCTTCCTTTAAAGGGATCAAGCGCCCAACTTTTAACAGTGTCTTCTGGGGCATTTATAACTCTATTTGACATGCGGAATCTCGTGGCTCCTTCATCCCACAGTGCAGAGGTAAAAACGCAACCATCTAGAAAGTGCGCTATAGTTTCTTCATTGATACCACATAGACTACATCTTGAAGGTCCTTCAAAGCCCTGCTTGAAAATATTGTCCCACGTTAGGATTTTCCCTTTCATTACCAGCTATAGGAAAAGAGTGAGTTTTGTCCACAATTTCGCTCCCCACAGATGATTCCAAGTATTATAACCCTGTATGCTCGTCGAGGTAGTTAGCAGGCTATAAGCTTCCTTTATAATGAACATACCTTTAGGGCGGTGCCCCCAGCAGAGGATGTCTTTACCTCTCTGCGTTTTGATCATGCGAGTCGATATTATATCATAGATTTTCCCTCCGATGTCAACCCCATAGGTGTCCTTCCACCATGATAAAGGAATCCAAACATGAAAGCCCTTGAATTTGAATCCTCCTACCAATAACAATTCACCGTCCTCCAATTATGGAGTAGAAAAGGGGAATTAGTAGGGATATTAGTCACCAGAGATGAAGGGGGGGTTCTTGTTTGCAAGCATCTGTCCTGAGGTTCGCTGAAGTACCATCACAAATCTCCCAGAAGTTATGATTACAAATTAGCTCACTACCATCCCGTACCATATTCCAGATATGAGATCCATTCTCCAACCCATTTCCCTGGACCCATTCCTGTTGATCTGTATTCCAAGCATATTTCGTCCCCAAGAGACAGGCCCATTGTTCATTAGAGTGGTTGAGCCATCTCCACCATATTTTAGCACCACAGACCTTACTAAGTTTTTTTGGATCCCGCAGACCTAACCCTCCCTCCTGCTTAGGTTTACAAAGAGTCTCCCAACCAACCAAAGGCCACTTTCTATGATCCGACGTACCTCCCCACAAAAAGTTACGCTGCAACTGGATGATCTTTTTCATCAATGATTTAGGAGCTGCCAGAATAGAGAACATATATAAAGGCATAGCTTGAAGCACAGATTTTACCAAAACCACTCTTCCAGGGAGGTTCAGAGATATGAGAGTCCAATTTGGGAGCCTTTCCTTCATACGATTTAAAAGATCCTCCCAAGAAGCCTTTTTTAAAACTCCCTCTGATAAGGGATCCCCAAGATACTTGGTTGGAAGCGAGCTTTTTGGAAGCCAAGAATGCAAATAATATTCTTCTGACAAATAATAGGCATGTTAAAGAAAAAAACCAAGGATTTACCCATGTTAATATTAAGACCCAAGGCTTGAAGAAAAGTTTCCAAAACTTTCTTTATCTGCCTGGATTCTTGGACAGAAGAGTGGTCCATAAGCATGGTATTATCAACAAATTGTTGATGGGTGATGGCCTTCTAATATGGCATAAAATGAAGCCCTTTAATAATACCCTTTTCAACACAATGAGAAATGAGTCTCCCAAGCCCTTCTGTCATGATCACAAAGAGAAAAGGAGATAGGGGGTCCCCTTGACGAATACCCCAGGAAAGTTTGAAGATGGAGGATGGTTTCCCATTGATCAGGATAGAGAAGAAAGCAAAGGAAGTGAGGTTAGCAATCCATTGGATCCAAACATCACAAAATCCAAACGAGCTCATGATTTCTTTCATGTAATGCGAATCTAGGTTGTCATATGCTTTGGAAAAATCCAGCTTAAGCATCATCCCAGCTTTTTTAGTACTCTTCAGAGAGTGAATAACCTCATGGGACAGGATGATTCCATCCATAATTTTCCGACCTTCCACAAAGCCCGATTGCTCCATAGATATCAGTGTGGGAAGCAGGGGTTTAAGCCGATTGGAAAGGACTTTGGTTATGATTTTATAGATAATAGTGCAGAGCAATATTGGTCGAAATAACTCAGCTTTCTCCACCATAGGAGTTTTTGGGATTAGGGTCAGAAAGGTAGAGTTTAAGGCTGGGAGAAATCCTCTCATTCTTCGAGACTCCTCCACCACCTGCCACACTTCATGTTTTATTAGGTCCCAAAAGGCATGGAAAAAATTGGCTGTGAACCCATCTAGCCCAGGAGACTTTCCATCTTCCATTTGGTTAATGGCCGTCTCAACTTCCAAAAATTCGATAGGTATGATAAGCATCTCATTTTTTGCTTCAGTGATAAGTCAAGGTATAACAACTTTAACCTTCCTACAAGCCTCAGATCGGTCAACAGTCGGTTCTAAAACAACCTGCTTGAAGTGATTAACCAGTTCCTGTTCAATTTCCATATGAGATTCAACCACCCCCCCATCACCAGTCCTCAAGTTACTGATCTGATTATGGTGTCTATGGTGGATTGTCGCTTTATGGAAGAACTTAGTATTCTGGTCCCCATCCCTCAGCCAGAGGTTACAAGATTTCTACTGCCACAAGATCTCCTCCTATTTTTTGCGATGAGAGATCTGTTCAACCAAACGTTTTTCTTCAACTACAAGCTCAGGGGTCACTCCATTCATCATGATACATTCTTGGATGTGCTCCATCTCCTCCTCAAGCTTGGATTTCCCCACTTGGATGTTCCCAAAGACATCAGTATTCCATCTCTTTCTTTTATGTTTTAGGGCCTTCAGTTTTTGTTGGAAACAAAACATTTTGGTACCCACAGGAGGATTCAAGGAGTGCCACCATTCTTCCACCCGGGCATAAATGTCTTCATGAGTTAACCAAAACTTCTCAAACCTAAAAGGTTTGGTCATTTTTAGTCCTAGGTTACGCCAGGACAGGGAAACCGACCAGGGATCAGATCTCGAAGAAGCATGAGGGTGGGATGTCAAAGTACCTCCCATGACCATGATACTTTCCGATAGGAGAAATTTGTCCAGCTTAGATACAACCAAATGTTCCCTTCCACGCCTATTATTCCAAGTGAACACAGAGCTTCCAAGATCAATATCAATCAGCTTGCTATTCTCAATGAACTCATCAAATAGAATATTCTCCGGGGTGAGAACTCTGTGTCTCCCTTTTTTCTCCGACAGGGACCTGATTGAGTTGAAATCTCCTCCCAAAATCCAATGGGTTCCTTCGAACTTTTTCCTCAGATTGTTCAAACTAGTAATGAAATTCCATTTTTCCTGGTAGCTACTGGGCCCATATACATTAGTGAGCACCCCTCTCACATTGGAGCCTATGATTTGGAAATCAGCCGACAAGCTAAAAATGGTAGACCGAAAGTTGAACAGATAAACTTTCCCAGGGTCCCATAAAACCGCCATACCGCCCGAGTGCCCAGTAGCATCTAAGGTCATAATATTACAATGTTTCCAAATAGTCTGAGCCTTAGCTTTCAATTGTGTTCCAGAACATTTAGTTTCTTGCAAAAAAATCAGAGCAGTTTGTTCTTTCATGATCTTGTTCTTAAGGGTTCTACATTTGTGAGGTCCATTTGTCCCTCGAATATTCTAGTATAGTAATTTCATTAGGCACTATATATGGAAGAGAGAAGGGCTTCCTGAATGGTAGGATGTTTCCCTAAATCAACCAATATTGCTCCAATCTCCCCAATCCTGTCCCTATTAGATCATCTCCCACGCTTGGAAATACCTACTTTGAATATTCTTTTATTTTCTTTAAGCTTCATTGGTCCTATCCCCAGACTCAGAGTAGGTTTTGTTTTAAGGATAGCTTCCTTCAATAATTGTAGTTGATTATCTAGAATGGAATGGACCTCCATATTCTTACAGGCCTCTTCAATGTTGTCTAAGTCTAGGTCCCCTAGTTCCATTTCTTCCAGATCCTCCTCATTTCTCTCAGTTTCCACACGGTTCTTACCAGATGGATTGAGTGATAGGCCAGTAACCGGGATCTATAACACCGGAGCATCCCCAAAGCTGAGTTTTCTCCTCCGAAATTAAAGGATGATGGCTTTCTGTGACATCATGATCAAGAGAGGAAAAGCTATTAGGGTTTACCTCCTTAGTCCCTGCTACAGGGCCATTGTGTCTTCGCCCCGTCCTTCTGCGATTAGTGACTTTAACAAATCCATCCTTATCATTCTGGTCTGTAATGTTACTGCCTAGGATTCCCACCAGGAGATTCAGGTGACAATCTCTAGCCAGATGGCCATGGGTATGACAACAACGACACCTAAAGGGGATGTGTTCATAATCCAAAGTTTGAAACCACTTTGATATTTCCCAGTTGAGAGTAATTCCTTCATGTAGGGTTTTGGATATATTCATATAAACACAGATGCGGGCATATGAAACATACCTTCCTTGCTTGGTTTGATCAGATATCTTGACAAAATGCCCCAGCATTCCTCCAATAGCTTTTAATATGTCTAGATCCCAGTACTCCACTGGAAGAGAATATAATATGATCCAGAAAAGGGCGATTCAGATATCCTCCTTGTCTAGATTGAAATGATCCTTCCAAATACACAGAAAAAGACCTGAAGAGTAGTAAAAATAAGGTCCACCCTCGAATATCTTATCCTTCTCCTCTACATTCAAGAAAACCACAGTGAAGAAGCCCTTTGAGCCCAACAGCAGGTCAAAATGCCCCTTCGGTTTCCAGGTAGAATGAAGCCACCAGTTTAAGACTTTCTCCATAGGCCATGTTCCCATAAATATCCCTATAAGGATGTGGTCTATCATATGCTGTATTTTCTCCTTCACCCATGAGGGGTTCAAAGAAATAGTTGGGATATTGGGTGATTTAGGAATGCACAGCCCCTGCCCTACTTCACCACGACTAGAATCAATATTAGCCACTTGAGTATCCAGACCCTCTCCTCCAATTCCTGTTACTTGAGTTCGTAGTGGTGATTCCACCTTCTTTGGAGCAGTATCCTTTGACAATGGAGGGGAAGAGCCCCTCCCCTGCGGTCGAACCATTTGTTGACGGTTGAGAAAAGACCTTAAATCTTCGATCAGATAGATAGAGAGAAAAATAGAAAGAGATCAACCGTTAGATCTTGAAAATTCTTGGAGCCTTCTCATTTTCATCATTGATTAGATGCTGCATATGACTATCACCTCGGGGAAACTTGTTTACATTGAGGAATTCTTTTATTTTAGAAAATTACTTGCATGTGATAGAAATATTTTAGATGGACCTTGTTTACCTGCATTGTTTATCCGAGTTAGGGAAGATGTTTGTTTGTGTTCAACCATCTCTGTAATGCTAGGGTTGGCTCCAATAAACATATTTTTTTACCCCTAAAATTGGCCCCCAAAAAACTCTATATATTATACACCACACTTTCATATACATACGTAAATATAAAACTAGCATATATCTAGGTTAACTATGGATATGTGGCATAGAGGAATAAAAACATTTGAGGAGCAAACCTCCATATGTTTAAATAATCTTTGAGGATGTGGAATCATAGTCGTTTGCAACTTGAGTATTTGGTCATTCATGGTGAGCCAGGTTTAAAATGGATCTATGCTGCTAAATGATCTTCACTTTATATATAATAATTGGGATGTCTATTTTTCCTTACCCCTATGTCTTTTTCTATTGTGATATGAAATTTTATGGTGTACATGTGTGTGTATCTGTGAGTATGTGCATGGTTGTAGATACACTTGATATGTGTAGTTACTATCTGTTGATGAGATGATGTTTATATTCATGGTTGAAAAACTCATGAGAATGCATAAATTATCACACTAATATTTACAATATCACACAAAATATGCATTATGTAATGAAGTTAATACTAATGTTTTAAATTGATTATTTCTTGTTTGCAGAAAAATGGTGAAGATGACTCCATAGATGATCCATATTATGTTGTCACCAATGTACCAGAGAAAGATATTGCCAATAATCATGCAAATGGATTAGATGAAAATGATGATGGATATGATGTTGGGATAGAGGAGGATGATGATGATGATGACGATGGTAGCCATTGATGTTACTATTGAGATCGTGGATGTTTATTGCTTTCTCCATGCTACTAGACGCATATTGTTATTTTTGTGTTGATCCAAGTTCATATTACATTCTAGGCCATTTTGATTTGTATGGTGGATTTATGTTAACATATAAACTTTAATTACCCCATCATTTTGAAATTTCTAGATATGGATATCAAAAAAGATATATCTTCTGATATTGGTATTTCCCCTATACATATTGTTCACTTGTTCTTTTAACCTTATTATGATGATTTGTATGATAGGTTATTGATGTGATGATCTTTTATAATTTCACTTCTTTTGGTGAAAGATAATTGCGATGTTATTGTTATTATATTGTAAATTTATATATATTGGAAGTTGTCGATGACCTTTTCAAGAAAAATTAATATATATGATGATGTTACTAATTTGGATAAATGTTCTATGTTTGTGTTAAATTTCTTCATAAATGCTATGCAATTAATTTCAATAATGGTATCTACAATTAATTTGAATGTTTCTTTATGTTATTTCAAAACTATGAAGTAAATGATATATGAGAACTATTGAAATTAATGAAATAATTATAATAATTTGATATAATAAATATATTAGCACACAATTGGATATAGTTGTAGGTGTTAAATAACAAGCCTAATGTGGTGCTAATAAGGAAGCAAAACTAGGAGCTAAAATGGAAGCCCATTGTGTCACAAATCTAAAAGCAACAATGGACGAAATCCTGGCACTAAGTTGGAAGTCAATTTTGATTCTATTTTGGAGACCAAAGTAGAAGCAAAACTAGAATCTAAACTAGTGGCCAACAAATAAGCAAAATTAGATGCTAAATGGGAAGCTAAATGCAACATTCATGAAGAATAAAATTAAGAAATCCAAGGAGCTAAACGAGAAGAAAAATGTGGCGCTAGTGTGGGAGTAAAAATGGATGCTAAATTGGGTGCTAAAGTGGTAGCAAAGCATGGTGCTAATATGGACTTCAGTAGAGATGCAAAACTAGGTGTTAAAAATGATGCAACACTTGGCGCTATTGAGGAATCCAAACATGGTGTTGATATGGTAGAAAAATAAGACATTACTTTGGATGCAAAACAGGATGCTACATAGGAAGAAAAATATGGTGCAAGAATAGAAGAAAAAATTGGCTCCATTTTGGTAGGAAAACACACGCAAAAAAGGAAGCAAAAATTGGTGCAAATTTGGAAGAAGAAAATGGCACATATTTGGAAGTAAAACATGGTGCAAAATGAGATGCTAAAGTGGTAGCACATATGGATGCTAATTTGGATCCAAATATGGCGTGAACGTAGATGCAAACATAAATGCTAGTATGGCACTTTTAAGGATGCAAATATGGTGCTAATGGGGACGTCATTTAAGAAGTGAAAGAGGACGATCTCTAGGAAGAAAATAGGATGTTATTTAGGAATCTAACCTCGACGTTATTTAGGAAGTGAAATTGGATGCTATTCTAGAAAAAAAAATGGGCGCTATTTTGGATGTTATAAAGGATGCTATCTAAGAAGCAAAAAAGGACTCTATTTTAGGATCTTTACGTTTTGTACATGATGCGTCCCATTTAGCATCTACTTCGATCACTCAATGAAAAAATAATTACACTAAAAAGGGATGCTAATTCCAGGATTTGTTGTAGTGGTATTAGGTTGCATAATTCTCACTTCATATCCTATTTATAATAAAGGAAATTCATTTGTATAATAATCTAATCTTGTGTTGTGTCTTTTCTATATTGTATAAGGAGGTTTATATCCGGAAAATTAATTGCTTAATTTGTTGTTCATTAAATTATAAACCTCTCTTGTAATATAATGAGGTGCCAAGAAAAGTATATGTTGAGATTAGCTTGATTGATGTTGAAATAACGTAAACTATTCACACCCACACAATCTACTAAATAAACACTTCTAGAAACCAAGTTAAACAATTGAACTTATCCTTTGCATGTAAGACAATCACACTTTCTCTTTCAACATTAATCATTCCAAAGGTAATCAACATCATAAAGAAATTCAATAAGCTTAAGAATTACTGTAGCTCACTCAAGGAAAATAAAAGAAATTTGATTAACTAAGTCACACAAGACTATAAATAAAATATCATAAGTTTCTGGAATTGTTGATCCAAACCCTATAGCTTCTCAACCAATTCTTGGATTTACAAGGTTAAACATTTAGAATCCTTGATCACACCAAGGATCCCTTTGAATCGAAAACAACACAATTGCATAAGATAAAAGAATTAAAATATATGACTGGATATTCAAACAAATAATCTAAACATTTAATGATGAATTGAAAATTAAATTAGAAATGAAGTTTCTAAAGTAAAATATATGCGAACACACATTCAATCAATAATAAAATCTAAAAACTCCTGGGCTAGCAGGTGCAGGGGGGGTAATTTTCGACTCCAATGGGAACAAGAAGAAGGAATTTTCCTGGGGTTTAGGAAGGAAAACCAATAATGGAGCGGAGTGGCTTGGTCTCATCAAAGGGCTAGAGATCGCCATCAACCTGGGGATATCAAGAATTACAGTCTTAGGAGATTCCTTAATCATTAGCAGAGAATCTAGAAGTATGGTTGGCAATATAAAAGAGCCCACCTAAAAAATGCATCATCTTCTCCTCTACACTAGAAGGGATTTTCATGAGATTACCTTTTTGCATATTCTTCGAGGACAAAATTGACAAGCTGATGAAATGGCCAATTTCAGTGTTTGGTTTTCCTATGGTTTGCTAAGTTATAACAATGAGTGTTTGGAAAACACATGGATCCCCTAGAATTTGGAGAGTCTTAATGGATCGGGCTCATGTCACCTCTTTTTGGCTCCTTATACCTCCTTGGTCTCAACACTTTGGAGGGTTAATTTTTTATAATTTGTGGAATCTATCCATTGAATTTCCGATGACTCCTACACTCCTCGTTGGCCTCCCTTACATGCTCGAATTTATTGTCATATATCAGCTTACCTGTTGGATGGCATGCGTGGGGGATGTTGGGGTTTATATTCACATCTGGAAGCTTCCAAGATTTCATTCCTTCGTCCCGAGAACTATGCATCTATTGTTTGTTTCTCTAGTGCTTCTTTGTGTTGTCAGGAGTATGGATCTTCATATCATGGGGAATCCTCAGGGCAGGGGAGATGTGTTTTTTCATGGTGCTAGGTCACCGTAGGGAAGGGGAGAAGTGATACAGAAATGTGGCAGGTGTTTCAAGCCGGGGAGAGGTCTTAGTGGAGGTTGCAGCCGTGGAATGCAGCATGAGGAACTTAGAGGAGACTCGGCATAAGAAGAGTGCAACGATGGGCTTGGCCCATGTTGCAAGCATGCTAAGGCTGGGAATTCACATGGCGAGAATGGGAACCGTGGTATCTCCAAATTCGAAGTTGAATTCTTGGACCGTTTATAGGAATTAGAGCTGCAAGTTAGGCTGATAATAAGTGAAATCCTGGAGCATAAGAAAATCCTAACTCGCCTTTACATTCTGGTGTATGCTACTCACACAGAGGCTAAAGCCTAGCATCAAAGCATTACTGAGAAAGTGGAGCACCTTGAAGAGACCTTGGGCCTAGCTTACCCCCACAAGGTTTGAAAGATAATATTCTTAGGCAGAGATCTTGAAGACATCAATAGGAAAATGGAGAAGCTGCACAAATTCATGGAAAATGATGGAAAATTTGTGGACCTCAGCATGAAGAAGAATGGGGCAGCGAGCTCTACTGGTGTTTCCATGGACATGGAGCTACAGTAGCTATTCATCGGTTCAGGTCTCGAGTTGGGATCTTTCTAGTTCTGTTTTGGTTTTAATGTATTTCAGTATTATGCTTCTGGCTTTTAGATTTCATAGTATAGATACAACCTGCAATTTTGCCATCCTGGAAGGTTTGAAATTCCATTTTTTGTATAAGGCAGAACCTCATGCTTTTTTTCTGCATATTCCTTCTAGAACAGTTCATAAGATGCTATAGCTTTCATAGGACAGGAAGATTCAATGATAGTTATCAGCTAGAACATGATGAAATTGGTGTGATGGATGTCTTCCTCATATGGGAGCAATCTGATCACTCTCTGTTTTGTAATTTCCATCTTTTTGTCTAATTAAAGCTGGCTAACCGTTTCTGTTTAAAAAAAAAAAAATCTAAAAACTAATTTCTCCAAGTGCATCTAGTTAATGGGTGTTGGTTGGATTAATTGTCTAATTAATTAAACAGCTGAAACTCCCAAACATAAATTATCAACCCAAGGAAGTATTTTATTTCAAAGCTGTTGTGCAATATCTATGCAAGCACAATTTCTACCTGACACTGTTACTGTAGTGCCCCTAGACTACTGTAGACATTGAGGGCACTTGGTTAGTGACCCGACTGTTTGAAACATTAATAAAATAATCCTTTGATTTTATTTTGAGTATATTTATGATTACGCTTGATTGTAAATCAATAAAATAATGATATATGTTTGTGAGAAATGTGTGTAGCGACAGGTGAAACAGTTCACCGAAGGACACACAAAGGAATATGAAGGGTTGTAGAGTATGGGTAAATCACACACAGGGGGAGCAATGACGATGTCGACTTCCGACAAGAATACCACGCATGAGAAGATAAGCACGGATCCGCTTGCTCAAGAGGAATGCGTGAGGGCATACGAGGTAGGCCACAACGGAGCTGGTCATGTACGAGTTGAAGGGCGCGCAGTGAGAACGGACTCACTCCTCAGCGCCATTAGTCCCTAGATAGCATGTAGACGGAGGATGGATGGTAACGATTCCTAAAATCCCTACAAGAGTTCCCGCAAGTCAAAATGGAAAGATGGTGGCAGAAGGGCCTGACGATGCGGTACCTTGTCGAGAATGGAAAGAATGGATGCAAGGACCTAACGATGTGGTACCATGCCAAGGAATGGAAACCATGCATGACTGGACCCAACGGAGTGGTGCCATGTCAGGGAATTAAAATTAAGGAACCAGGAGTCCAACGGCACGGCACTGTGATCCTAGTGAGTTTGATTGTTAAATTCAACTGCATAAAAACTTATAAGATTAACTCTAGATTATTACTTAGCAAATGCATAAAAATATTTTAGGCATTTACACATGAATAGTTATTTTTGTTAAGCATTTAAAATAATAGAAATCATTATTTAGGAGAAAAATAGAATCCTTAGATTAGACACCTAGTCAACTAAAAGTTAGGAGTTAACTAAAGTATCTAGGGGACAGACTTGAGGAAACCTAGGGATTTAGGTGCATCTCCTAGAAAAGATGACACTTGGATGGGTGAATGTTTTCTTTTAAAATTTAAAAATAATTATATAATTGTGCATGAAGTGACATGTGTCGTAGGAGGTTTTCCTTTATAAGGAAGACATTGGGAAGGGGAAAAGGGCCCATAATTTGGACGATTGTCGTAATTTTTGAGTGCCTCAAAGACTTGCTGCTATTTAAAGGGTTTGGCTAAGAAATCCTGGGGGTAAGGGGAAACCCAAGCTGGATTTCTGGAAAACATGTGTGAAATCTACAACCTGAAACTTGGGGGAGGCCATGTGACTGAAAGCATGAGCCTATGGTTGGGTGGCGGAGCTAACGGTTACTTCGCCTATGGTTATACGAGCTTTTTCTAGAGGGATCCTATGAAAGATGTGGACGACAATGGGCTAGATGGATCGGATTGACGACGGCTACTCCTCCGATAGCGGGATCGACCGACGAATGACAGTTTTAGGGATGACCCCACAAACGGGGGGTCCCTACATTTGGTATCAGAGCCGGTCGAGCCTTGAGGGCACCGCACTCATTTTTTCATTGAACGTGGTGATCAAGCAATAGGATTGGAGCTACAATCTTCGAGAAGTTTCACCTTCAACTGGGGTAACTGTTTCTACAGGTTCTTCACTGTTTCTACAGGTTCTTCACTGTTTGTATATTTTGTATTTATTTCAGTTTTATTTGAAAAGTTATAGATCTGCAATATCATGTGAGAATATGAATTTATGATTATGCTTGACCGTGCATTTCAGTAATTTAAATGCTGTAATATTCAAAGTATTTTAATTATGGAATTGACTGTACATTTTAGTATTTAATGCTGTGATAATCAAAGTATTTTAATTATGAAATTGACTGTACATTTCAGTATTTAAGCGCTGTAATATTCGAAGTACTTTAACTATGAAATTGACTATACATTTCAGTATTGAAACGCTGTACATTGGAAGTATTCAATTAAGGAAACTGCTGTAAATTTCATTATTTAAAATAACTGTGTATTAAGAATTTCATTGAAGAAACTGCTGCACACATCTGTATTTTTTTTTTAAATTGCTCCGTAGTTGAAGAATTTGATTTGGGAAATTTCTGTGTTTCTCTTTATATTTAAAAAACTTTGCAATGAAGTATAGTATAGGGTTCTGCAATAATCTTATTTTCAATAGAGAATAGTATTTTCTAATATAAATTTACTTAGACTGGAAACTATTTAGAGCGGTATTGGGCATATCACCTAGTTCTGGTTGCAACCGAATGATTCAGATCTGTAGCATGACGTCCTGACTGTATTTATACTCCCTTAGATTCTTTTTTTTATCTATGTATCTAGATGGCATCGAAATCATTAAATCTAAGATCGATTCGAGCTACCGTCGCTTCCAATCCTTGTACTATGAGTACCATTGTTTTACAGTCAACGTTTTGGTCAGGATCCTTTCTGTTGGAAACTTTTGCATTTTAGATAGATCTATAAAGTATTTGGAATGTGCCCAAGCATTAAATTCTCGTCCTTTCTACCTACAAGAGATCAAAATCCGAGTTAATTAATTTAAATCTATGTTCATCCTCTGCAAAAACCTTGTGATCAGAGAGCCGTACCATATTCACGGGTTGGCTTATGAGATCTAGCAAACCAAATTTGTATTTAACCAATAGATCTCTGTGTGAAACCGTTGATAGATCTGAACTGTAACTGTAATCTATGTATGTGATAGGTTTTGGAATCTCTGTAAATCCAAAACCGTATCTAATCTTTGACCTCACATGAATCCGATGTCAAACCTCTGTGGTCAATAGAGCATTCTCTTATGTGCTTACTTGTGCATTTTAGTGATGATCACTAACTACGGTCTCCCTTATACCTAGCAAAACTCTGTTCCAGAAAACACCTTGTAGATTTCTGTTGGATTACTTCCTATTTCCATCAGTTCTGAAACAGAATTCGTAGCCAAGGTATCGACCCATATCCTAACGCCGACTCCAGTTGACTATTCATTTGGGGCTTGGATCTTTGTGACCTCTGTCTGCAAAATCGGGGTATCGAAATAATCCTTCTTGGCTGGGTAAAAACTCCCATCTCAGATAATCCCAATCGGCAATCCTCAACCGTAAAGTCAGTTGGTCTGTGCTTGAATAAAGGTCTCACAAATGTTGAAAATGTTCTTAGATCTGGAACGGTCGATCTCAAATTCTTGGCTCCAGTTATGTTTATTATTACCAAATTCCGGTCCTGATTATGTGTTGCATGACGAAAGCCATTTGTGTAGGAATCTTAACTAATAGTTAAATCTAGTGCCCAGACCAATCTCTAGACCAATCTCTATCAGTTATTTTTCCCTTCAGCAATCTCCTTCCACCCAGCACGAGATCTATGCTGACCTCCTTCCTCGTAAAGCACAGCACCAACAAATTGTTCAAGCGTCATTACCGACCGTGATTGACGGGATGAGGGAAGGATACTCACGTAAGTAGTATCGACGTATGTGATTTGAGATCCCTCCCCACGTTCAGATGAAAGCTTGGCAGAAGAGATGGACCGTAAAAAGAGGGATCTCCCTCATATTTTGGCGGACTCTCCATGGGGATCAATTGGTATTAAAGTGAGCACACATAGGAAGTTGAGGGAAAAAGCTATGTAGGATGATCGCTGGAGTATTATATAGGGCGATCTATATATTATAATTGTGGGGGTTATCTGATCGCTTTGTTATTTTGATCATTGGAGTATAGTGTGAGATCTCAGCTTGATTTGTTTTCATGCATTTCCAGGTTGCTTGTTTCTTATTATGAGATGACATTAGATTGATCTGTGGTCTATTTTTTTTTAATTTTTTTGTATGCATTGTATTTTGTAATGGAGAGAGAGGATGGCTGTAGCTAATCCGGATTCAGTTTCCTCTGTATGAATGTCCTTTGAATCATGGGGAAAAGAAAGCGGCTTTTACCTCTGAGATCAGTATTTGATTGTTTGCATATTTATATTTTTGTGTGCATGCTCTATTTTGAGAGCCAAATCGTGTTGCCAAGATTTCACTATTTGAGGGTATGCCTTGACGACTTTCTATTAGAGATATACTGCCACAGAAGTTAGGTTGCCAAAGTGAGATAGATAAATCCCTTTTATCTCAGATCTATGTTTATAAATACATGTTGCCAGGATTTCGCTGTTTGAAGTTATGCTACCACGACTCTCTGTTAGAGATATACTGCCACAGAAGTTATGTTGCCAGCATGAGATAGAAGTGGGAGTGTTAGATCTGTCCTTTATGTTGAATTCAGATTCGGTTGTTATATTGCATTTCTAGGTTTATACTTATGTGCTAAATGAAGTGGTAGATCAACGCTATGTTTGAAATGACAACATAGATCTCGTTCCTTCAGATCTCTGTGATTAGCGCAAATGTCTAGGGAAACTCAGCTCCTTGTGAAAAGGATCTATGTGGTAGCCTGGTTGCTCGAACCCTGACTTTAGTCGAAGTTTTAATGTTATGTATTGATTGGAAACCATAGCTCTTCTTGAAATATGGATTTGTTAGGTTGCTTAGAAGGAAATTTATGTTTTGTGTTCATTATGAGAGGTCCTGTGTTACCAGCGTTAATGCTAGAAAGAATGCCCTATCATATGTTATTGGAGATCTTGATAATAGCATGAATGCCATATACACTCTGCTTATGCTTGAGAGTTCCTATGAGATCAGCGTAGGTAGACCGGTCTGTAAGTTGAAACCGAAGTGTGATATCTCTGATCTCTACATTTCGCGTTATTGAATTCGTGGTTGTTTTCTTTTTGTTGCGTATTCAGTTTGTTGGACGAAATGCTAAGAGCAAACTCTGTCATAATCTCTATAATGTCTATGTTATTGTTTCCGATTTCGATTTGGAAAGCAACACTATGGAGACTTTTATTTAATCGGTAGCTAAATGGTGTTATCTGTTATGTAATGGTTGATGAATCGATACTTCTGGAAGAAAATATTTTACGGAACAAATGATCATCCATACCTGAGGAGAACCTAAAGTAAATCACTTTATTAATGATCACTTCACCTTCCAGCTATTGGTTCAGGTTATCTACTTTAACACGTATTGTGATGTCATATGTAAATGTATTACAATTACAACCTCTTGGTTTCCACAACGAGGTGTGCATAGTATACGTTAAAGACTTTTTTTTTTTTGTATAAGAACATAGGTGCCAAATGAGATCATTCTACTTCGCTTATGTGGCAGACATCAAGAAAACTCGAATGCCTTGAATCTCTTTTCCGTAGGAATAATAGTGATGTAAGGTTACTAATAAACTTTTATGTTAAGGTTACTAATTCGCTTATGTGGCAGACCTTAAAATGAATAATAAAAAAAAAATTATGTTGAGAGATTGACTTAAGAGACCTCGGAATGAACAAGATAATGGAGCACCATTACAATCACTTTCACTTTAGTTGAAGTTTATTCCATAAATTACTCTAAGTAACATGGTATCAAATTTAGTTATGAAATGAGTGATTAGTATAAGTGACATTTACTTTATTCATGGGTTAGAATTGAAGAGGAGATTGTCTTAGTTTAATGCTATTATATTTTCAGGCTTGATTTGGTTAAGGGATAATACATTACCATTTATCGTAACTCGTATGGCACTTCACTAATCCATAATATGATGTTATATGTCGAATGCAAAATAAGTAATTGGAGTAGCAAGTAGTCTAGAATATTTATCAACTTATTGATATTTTGTATATATATATAGGTATTATCATTTGAATAATTAATTTAAATTATATTCTTTTTTTAATATAAACAAAGGTGGAACTGTATGGTTGGGAATGACATTTAATCCTTTAGGTATATAATTTGTTATAGAGAGAAATATTATTATTTGATTATGACTTAAATTATATTCTGTTGCATTATAAATAAAGGTGAGTATTTTATGGTTTGAATTATTATTAAATTCATTACTTTTATAATATGTTTTAGAGAAAGAATTGTATTATAATATGCTTTAGAGAAAGAATTGTATCCATGATTATAGTTTAAGATCATATTCTCTTGCATTATAAACAAAGGTGAGAGTGTTATGCTTTAGATATTATAACTTCATTACTTCTATAATATGCTTTAGAGAAAGAATAGTATCCATGATTATGTTTTAGACTTATATTCTTTGTAATGTAAATAAAGATGGGAACATTGTGGTTTAGATACTATTAAATTTACTACTTTTATAATGTTATTAAGGTAGAATCCATTAGGAAAGTAAGAATTATATTGTGACCCTATTCGTATTTATGACAACTCTAACAATATGTTATGTTGTCTATTCCACTTAAAAATGTTTTTTTTAAGTAGGTTAGATTTTAAGTGGTATGCTAATCGAGATATATTACCATGTTCTGATTTTTTACTTGATAGTTGACTAAAGGTACTAGGATAGAAGAATAAATCTAGGTTAGGATACTTTCCTAGATAACCTTGACGAGAGGACAGGTAGACACATACATTTAGTAAATTTACTAAATGACAGAAAATAGATAAATTTTTAACTGATAAAACACCTTGATGCTAAGATGGTTGAGACTTTGAAAAATTGTCGAGGAAGTGAAACAAACTTAAAATTTGAAAATGGAGATATCTATGTAACTAGCACAATGAACTAAGCCCAATGAAATTTATTTTCTAGCATGAAAATGTTGACGAAAAAGTACAACTCGACGTGATCGGGACAATAGTAAAAGAAGAATTCTCCATTAGGAAAGTCCGCCGAAAAGACCAAATGAAGACGACATATGTAAAACAAAGCATGGAGAAGATCGACACAATGAATCAAAAGTAATGCAGCTAACCTGAGGACATAGTCAAACCTTCATGAAAATATGACTAGCTCGAGATAGAACTCGATGAGGTTGAGATAACGAACATAGTACGAATTGATGAAACTAACAAAGTGGTATTATGACAACATGAATGATGAATTGAGGTAAGGATCTGATAATCTTGAGTAATGATATTGATGAAAGGACTAAGAGATAAATTTTAATATGTTTGACTAAACCGTTAAGTTCCGACCCTAGGAATCCATTCGATTTGAGAACCAACATTTAGGGGTTTTTGGAAGTAACCTTATGGAAATTGGTTTTGAAATATTTGAGGGTCTCTCTCTCTTGATTTGTTAAAAATGTGACCATGTCTTACCCATCTTCGATTGATAGAATATGTTTTGATGTTTACCTTCTCGTCTTGGAGGGAATGATGACCAAATATATTTGGAATCTTGCTTGATGGTGATTTGCTAACTAATGGGTGGCTATTGATGCTGTATAGTTTGTAAGTAAGTTTGGATATAGTAGACCTTCGCAGATCTAGGTTGGTATTGACAATTATGAAGGCATTATTGGATTCACAATACACTTGTTATGATTGAGTTCATAAGGATGTATTGGAACTAGGTTGGAGGAAAAAGAAAACTTACGAATAGAGTCACTAGTGCTTAAAGCCTTGATAATTGGAGAAAAATAGAAGAGAATGGCAAGAAGATGAGAATAGGAAATTAAAAGTTAAGCCTAGTGTCGTAAGGGTGAGAATAAAATTTAAACTTCGGGATGAAGTTCTATACAAGAGGGGGTGTATGTAATGCCCCTAAAATGACTATGGACTTTAAGAGCACCTGTGGATTGACCCGGTGGAATAGACTTCAATAAAGTGGCCCTTCGAGTTAGGATGTGTCTTAATAAGGGAGAATCACTTAATGATGTGCATGACTATAGTTGATAAATGAATTAATGAATTGAATTATATGTGTGGACTAGGATAATTGATTGATCAATTCTTGCTTAAATGCTTAGCCTTGATTGGTCAAGTAAAAGTATAGTAGGACAACTACAGCCCTAGATTTGTGACTTGGGAGGATGCAACTGAGATGCGTCATAGCTTTCCACATTTATTCTGAACTTCAGGATGAAGTTATAAATAAGTAGGGGTGTATGTAGTGCCCCTAGACTACTGTAGACATTGAGGGCACTTGCTTAGTGACCCGACTGTTTGAAACATTAATAAAATAATCCTTTGATTTGATTTTGAGTATATTTATGATTACGATTGATTGTAAATCAATAAAATAATGATATATGTTTGTGAGAAATGTGTGTAGCGATAGGTGAAACGGTTCACCGAAGGACACACAAAGGAATATGAAGGGTCGTAGAGTACGGGTGAATCACACAAAGGGGGAGCGACGATGATGTCGACTTCCGACAAGAATACCACGCATGAGTAGATAAGCACTGATCCGCTTGCTCAAGAGGAATGCGTGATGGCGTACGAGGTAGGCCACGACGGAGCTGGTCACGTACGAGTTGAGGGGCGTGCAGTGAGAACAGACTCATTCCTCAGCACCATTAGTCCGTAGATAGCATGTAGACAGAGGATGGATGGTAACGATTCCTAAAATCCCTACAAGAGTTCCTGCAAGTCAAAACAGAAAGATGGTGGCAGAAGGGCCTGACGATGCGGTACCCTGTCAAGAACGGAAAGAATGGACGCAAGGACCCAACGATGCGGTACCATGCCAAGGAATGGAAACCATGGATAACTGGACCCGACGGAGTGGTGCCATGTCAGGGAATTAAAATTAAGGAACCAGGAGCCCAACAGTGCGGCACCGTGATCCTAGTGAGCTTGATTGTTAAATTTAGCTGCATAAAAACTTATAAGATTAACTCTAGATGATTACTTAGCAAATGCATAAAAATATTTTAGGAATTTGCACATGAATAGTTATTTTTGTTGAGCATTTAAAATAATAGAAATCATTATTTCGGATCAAAATAGAATCCTAGGATTAGACACCTAGTCAACTAAAAGTTAGGAGTTAACTAAAGTATCTGGGGGACAGACTTGAGGAAACCTAGGGATTTAGGTGCATCTCCTAGAAAAGCTCACACTTGGATGGGTGAATGTTTTCTTTTAAGATTTAAAAATAATTATATAATTGTGCATGAAGTGACATGTGTCGTAGGAGGTTTTCCTTTATAAGGAAGACATTGGGAAGGGGGAAAGGGCCCATAATTTGGACGATTATCGTAATTTTCGAGTGCCTCAAAGACTTGCTGCTATTTAAAGGGTTTGGCTAAGAAATCCTAGTGGGAAGGGGAAACCCAAGCTGGATTTCTGAAAAACGTGTGTGAACTCTACGACCCGAAGCTCGGGGGAGGCCATGCGACTGAAAGCATGAGCCTATGGTTGGGTGGCGGAGCTAACGGTTGCTTCGCCTATGTTTATACGAGCTTTTTCTAGAGGGATCCTATGAAATATGCGGACGAAAACGGGCTAGATGGATCGGATTGACGACGACTACTCCTCCGATAGCAGGATCGACCGACGAATGACAGTTTTAGGGACGACCCCACAAACGGGGGGCCCCTACAGTTACCTATTGGTATGAAATAAAAACTGATTATAAACTAGATCACACCTTCTTGAAAATAAATCAAACCTAAAATCTATTCATAAAACCAAACTGTAAATCTAATCAAACTTCAAGTAAAATCAATTCTTATGAAGCAAGATCTAATTGCATGAACGTAAAAGAAATGCTATGTTAGTCAACGATATTTGAAAAGAAATTAACATGAAAACAACTATGATAAATCTAATGAATGAAGGCATACAACTATGATAAATCTAATGAAATGAAAACATGAACTAAATAATAAACAAATCTAAAAAATAACAATCAACACTATCAGCATCTGCTCAGGGGAAAGGGCCCTTCCTCCACTGAGCAGAGCTGGATCTCCACAATGAAAGTCTACAACTCCAGAATTAAGTAATTGCGAGCATATATTATCAGAATGGAATCATTACAGCAAATCCTGGATCAAATCCTATAGCATAACATTGCTTTCCATAACCCCCCTCCAAATACATTAGAATGATTACATATTTATACATAAAATGCTCTCAGGAGAATGAGAAACCGAATCCCCAACTTGTGATCTATTTCAACCAATTGCTAATTTGTAAAACCGGCCGCAACAGTAAATTTGAGAAATACATGTTCAGAGAACCAGCTGTATAGCTTGAACCGTAGCTTTGTTTAGTGATTTTGTTGCTAGTTAGGTAAATGAGGCCGTTGTGCACAAAACCCATGCCTCAAATTTTTGAGATTCGTCTCCAGGTGCTTGCAAATCGAGACGCAAATCACGGTGTTCTTATCTGGCACACGTTTTTGGTTGGAACAGTTTTAGTATGAGCTGGAGGGTGCCATGTTGGACTTGAGCACAAATTGAAGTCACAAATGCCCATAATCAATCCTAGGAATGAAAACATGTTTTGAATCTCCATGTAAGTTTGCTAGCATGCCAACTTTGGAGGCTTGAACCATGGTTGCTACTGCTACTAATATGAAAAATCACTTCATAAACCATCATTAGTAAAATTATGCATAATAGTCTTCAATTCATCAAAGATAAAGGGAAATAATCATTATTAACCACTAAAGCATCAATGGAAGTATTATGTTATTTTACGTGCAGTTATAGCAAATGGATGGAAAATTGAATGATAAATGGATAATAATAGGAATAAGAGGGACGAAATATATGTCGAAAGGTGATGAAAATATGGACAAATCCGTGACCCAACATCTCCCCCAAACTGAACTTGTCGCATATCCTCATGCAACCCAATACCTGTGTAGCATCCAAACTAGAAGGACTCATTCAATTGTTGCTTTCATTTTACCATTCACACATTTGCAGCTGAAATGAGAAATTTAGCAGAAAATTTGGCAGAGTAATAGTGGCAAAAATGGCCAAATCTAGCGGAGTAACAGCTGCTTTATGGATAAATCTGGCAGAATAATAGCTGCGAAAATGGCCAAATCTGGTGGAGTAACAGCTGCAAAAATGGCCAAATCTGGCAGAGTAATAGCTGCTGTATGGATAAATATGGCGGGGTAATAGCTACAAAAATGGCCAAATTTGGCGAAGTAACAGCTACGAAAATGGACAAATCTGGCGGAGTAATAGTTGCGAAAATGGCCAAATCTGGTGGAGTAACAACTACTGTATGGATAAATCTGGCGGAGTAATAGCTTCGAAAATGGCCAAATCTGGCAGAGTAATAGCTGCGAAAAATGGCCAAATCTGGCGTAGTAACAGCTGTAGATAAAACCAATATGGCGGCATCATAGCTGTGAGAATTGGCAGAAATGACCAAAATTGGGGGAGTCACAGCTGTGCGAAAAAGGTAGAATCGGCAAAAAATAGCGGAGTCACAGCTGCAAAAATTGGCGAAAATGGCCAAAAGTGGTGGAGTCACAACTGTGCGAAAAAGGCGAAAATGGTCGAAAGTGGAGGAGTCATAGCTGCAAAATTTGGCGGAAAGTTTAGTAGAGTCACAGCCATTTAGCGAAGAATTTAGCAGAGTCCCAGCCATTTAGCGGAGAATTTGGTGGAGTCACAGCTGCCATAATAGGGAAATGGACAAAATTGGTGGAGTCAGAGTTGGTGTTCCAACAAACTTCTTGAACTAATATCTTCCAAAATACAAACTGGGTTTGGATGAAATTTTGCAAGCAAGTTACTACAAGTCCAATGCATCTCCACACCGAAAACCAGAGATACCCACATCACAAATTTCGAGAAAAATGCAAATTGGCTGTAGCTGATGATGGCCATTTTTTCTCAATCTGTGAAGTATTTTTTTTTTCTGAAAATTGGTGAGTATCTTCCTCTTAACATAATGCTTCTGCTCCCCAATGCTCAAATAAATCTGATGCATGGATATTGAGATATCGACAAAATGGCTGTAGGTGATGGTAACCATTTTCTCGAAAATTGTGCACTAGATTGTGTTGAAAATTGCCAGGTTTGTTCATCCCTATATTACGCACTTCCTATCCAAAAATCATGAGAATTCGATGCATGGTTTGTGAGATATGCTCAATTCAAATTCTACATTTTATATTGAAAATAATGTGCTTGAGTAATATGAATGTGAATGACAAACCAACAAGCATAGTAGCTCCTTCTCCCCCAAACTGAATAATTGCCATGTCCTCATGGAAAGTAAGAGTTGTTATCTCAATTGTAAAGTAGCCATCTCCCCCAAGCTTAACAGGATGCCATTCTTTGATGCCTTGGAAGATATAAATCAGTACATGCATCAAAAGACCTTCAAATTAATTTACCACAAACCTCACTGCCTTTCTGTGTTCCCACTGATTCATTTTTAGACTTCCCTCTTTCGAGTATGTAAGACCACGTCCATGCCAACAAATATTTAGATCCATTATTGCATACATACCAAGCATGAACAAAAGATATTGAATCCCACTTATGAATCAAATTGTGACTCAAATATGTTTAAATATGCCCATCCCATTTACCATATCCATTTTAAGATTAATGCCAAATAATGTCTGTTAATGCTACTATATATATGGCTCTAAATATGCTTCCTCTTGTTTCACCATCTCAAATTTAATTGCAACCATATGAATGCCCTGCTACTATTGTTATATGTTGTCATGATCCAAGAAACTAGTCCATATTACTGCTGTAATATACTAGAGGTTTTGAGTTTGTTAAATATCAACAAGCGTTGGAAATTGTGTTGTCCTCATATGTCCCATGTGACAAGCTGCTACAAGACTGTAGAGATCATATTTGTCTGGGCAGTGAAAGCATTGTCAATTCTATGCCATATATTTCCTTCTAAGGCTGCAGTAGCATGCTAAAGTTTGAGTATACAATGGAAATATTAAATAAAATATGGGCAAACATAAATCAAGTAAGGAAGATATTGTGCTGGAGATGGCATTTGAGAATGTTATCTAGTAGAGGATGCTTTGGCTTCTTGATTTTTCCTAGGATATACCTTCACTTTCTGAGATGCAACACAAAAAAAATACTAGAGATAGAAGGATGAATGTGAATTATGAAGCCATGCAATTGCTATGATGTCTTTGAGAATATTCAATTTCCATATTTATGAAGGAAAAACATAGCAACTAAGAAATAATTCCCACAAGCAATTTTCCAGCAGACTGTTGAATCAGCAAAAGGTATATGCAAATAGACATAGGATTGAGAATATTCAGTTTCCATATGTATGAAGGAAAAACAGAGCAACTAAGAAATAATTCCCACAAGCAACATGAATTTGTTTTCACAACATGGAGGGACTTCACATGAGAGATTGTCCTCGGAAAAAATGATGATGTAGATGTTCCATATGCAGATTCCTCTTGCCTCAAATATGATCATAATGTTGCTTGTAAAACTTCTAAAATGGCTGTACTCATATTTCTTAGAAGCATTCAACCATGAGGATCCATGTGGGACAACCATGCATTAATGAGAAATCAACACCATGATTGATCTTTTAAAAATTGATAATCCTCATACCATATGATATAGTGTCTTATCTTCAACTTGTGTGGATGGAAACCTTTTGAATGTATTCTTTGTTGTATGTGTAACATATCCCAAATCCTGAACTAGTAAAATGGTGAAAACTTTGAAGCAATTATTATAAACAATATCCATAAAGTCTTCATGGGATGTGGTAAGTCAATCTTCTTTTAGCTAGCCAATTTAAACGAAAATTGTTAACTTCTATAAGATCCATTTATACCTTCATACCTTAACACATAACCAATTCTCCTTCGGAGTAAAAATAAGATAAAAGATCTTCACTATCACATAATAAGACATTCTTGGGTTAAAAGTATAAGACCACTCTATTTGTGTCCACGAAATGACGATTTTCAGTCAATAAGGAAATGCTCGAACATTCTGAATTACTTGCATATTTATTCATGATACAAACCATTATATTTATAATATTGCTTACCATAAATTTCACATGTTAGGGGAGGTGGATAAATAGTAACTACTTTCAACATTATGATACCCTCCATTCATATTCCAATCAAGTTGCTACTCAAATAAAGATTTTGAACATGTGTGAACGAAACAACAACTACATAGACATTTAGGGTGTTTTTAATGAACTCATTCAGCACCAAGACTAGCTTTAATGCAATGATATCAATTATAAAGAAATAAACAAAACACATCAACCATTGAGACATGAGAGGATCCAATGTACACGTGGTTCACCCAACTTTGGGCTACGTCCACCAAGAGAGGTCGCATCTTATATTAATTGTCAAAGGGAGGAGTATAATTTACAACACAGTGCTTGGGATTCACTTCCCTCTTTCACTAAGTGCTTGGGATTCACTTCCCTCTTTCACTAAGTCTCTTTCCGAGAGAGCCTTTCATTCAAAAATATTCCATATCTTATACCGCCTTATGGTAAGGCCTTCATGAACAAAAGATAAAACCTCCTCTTACTTTAATAAACCGAAATAGACTTTGTAAAGAGTCGCTAATCAAAAATTTACTAACTCCTCAAGAAGTATTTCTGAAACTCATACATCAAGAGATTCTAATCATTAACACCTTTTACATAAGGATTGTACTCTACGGTCCTTCCAAGACTCATTTAAACACATTTTGCTCATGTATATAAATGTAATGCCAAATAAATAAAGATTCGAATCATCATTTCTTTTAACCAACAACAATAGGCGAACTAAGCAGTGATTCTATTTTTAATAGAATCTATCAATCCAAAACACAAAGGTGAACCTACTGAGTTTTTCCAAATATCATTCTAAAAAGGAAAAGGGATCGCACTACATCGTTTCCGATCAACAAGAAGCATCTAAAATCAACAGGACTCACCACGATTTTTCGTGGCAGCATAACATATGTGCAAAGAGCAACGGTAATCCTCAACAGAGATCTGTGATGCTGGAAATGTACAATGCAAGTGAACAGAACCGGGATCAAGCCCATGGGCTATCCCTTCCTCAACACTCTATAGAAATTATGGTTGAGGAATAAAACATTTATGCAACAGGAAGATCAATCGGCGATGATAGAGTCTCTTGGCATTCACGCCATGACAGAGATCTATTACTCTGTTTTAAATAAAACAACATTTAGCAGAGTTCAGGCTCTAAAATATAAAAATAAAACAATAATACTCTTCTGACAACTAGATCTGGTTTGCTGGGCGCATGCTCTTGTTCATACAAATATCCAGATAAAATATAGAATTAATAAAAACAATACTATTTTATTAAAAATATTGGGTTTGGATCATTAAGCCCACTACAAACCATCAAGCATCATCAAGGTCGAACCCGAGTCCAAGAGCCAAAGCATAGTGCAACACGTATTCACAAGGCGTTAAGGAGAGACCCCACAAGAGGCACTAGTCGTTACCATTTATGTAATAGGAAGATCAATCGGTGATGATAGAGTCTCTTGGCATTCACGCCATGACAGAGATCCATTACTTTGTTTTAATAAAAACAACGTTTAGCAGAGTTCAAGCTCCGAAATATATTTAAGACTAAAACAATAATACTTTTCTCACAACTAGATCTGGTTTGCGCCTTCCATGAAAGCTCACACATCAGGATACATTACTCTATGTTATGAAAAGTAAGCAAGAAAACAACAATGATAAGTGTGTGGGATCTGGGCTTGCGTCCTTTCTCTTAAAAATAGAGATCTTACTCTATCAACGGTTGGTGTGCAAACAACTCAACGCAGAGGTAAATAACAATGCATTAACAAGGTGAAAACGCAGGGAAATTACTTGAGTACTGACCTTTATCGCTACAGAGCTTATCTGCTCTTTAGCAGATATTTTTCCCCTACTTCGACTCCCGAGACTCTTTTTGCTTACAGAGTTTGCATCTTCCCCTGAGACCGTAGGGCCATTCCCTTAACAAGGAAACCTTTACTGTCGGCAGACCGCATACGCTAACTCCCTCACACCAGAGATTTATTTTCCTTTTCTTCCCCTGATTTCTGAGCGCAGAGATCCTAGATGCTTTTCAAGCTAACTCAGGCACAAGCTCATGCTGAGTTATTCGCCCAGATTTCCATACTACCCAGAGAAAACCTAATGCGACCCTATGTAACTTTTAAAAATATCTTTGTGCAGGGATACGACTCTATCCATACATCCATATGATAGTCCCGAAGAGGACCACTAGCTGATGAAAATCTCACAGCCCGTTCACATGGATGCGCTCTTTATGGCTGCGCCCAACATTCTCAAGGATGTGCCCTCGAGATCGCGGAGCTGCACCATGTCTACCCAATGTGATATGCAGTGATCGATTTCTTTACTGATATTACAGAGTTCAATTCGAGAGCGCAGAGCTACGCTATATCTACTCATTGTTCCCCCCTCAGATCCATTCCTTACTGAGATTATATAGTTGTGCATCATCTCGCCAATGTGATATGAAAGGATCGATCTCTACCCGATCTCTCCTTTGCAGAGACGTCCCTTCTTCTATCGCACACATGGGTAATCCCCTCAACGTGTCATTCTCACACCACCATCTGGCAATGTAGGTGAATGGCGCTCCCTTAAATCCGGGTGTTAGCGCCAAGAAGATCTCCCCGATCCCAACTAGTCCTTTAGTGGAGTTCGCAGTTGCCTCTTCCAATTGAATGAAATTGCCACATGTACAACCAACATAGCCCAAACTTCTCGGCCATGTTGCCCACGACTAAGATACTCAGTCTCCCGTGATGGATCACCATAGTTCATAAAGCTAAAAGGGAGAATGGTGGTAATATCACCCAACACTTACTTTTATCCAAGGGTTTTAACCTTAAGACGCAATCTTTACACTTAACAAGGCCCTAATATAACAATTAGTACTTTTTGGGAACAAAAGGTTCTTTATATCTTTAAGGAGACAATCTCCTTATCTTCCTTCACCAAGCCTCGTGTGCCCTCTCTAACACTCTTTTGTATATGTACTTAACACTCTAGTGTTCACAATTTATTTGACAATCCTATGTTGGTCTTCATATATATTTTCATCATGTATATAACCCATATGCATACTACTAACTTAGACTTAAGTAGTACTTATTATAGTAACCTTATACCAATGGCTCATAGTTTAGCCTATGATTTAATATACTAAAATTAATAAGCTAAGCTTTATCGAAACCCATTAATAGGCTTGTAGTTAAAAATTAGCTTAGGAGGTTTATTTGGGATTTCTAACACTCCCTGTTGGAATGGGATTTAAGTGAATTATGTCAAATTATAATCCATAGCATATGGCCTTATACTAAGGTGTAAGTCATCAAGGTTGCCTATTCGTTTGTAACGAAAGGCTATAGTCCTCGACTTAGGACGTTGTACGAAAGTCTTGGTCAATACCCATAGCTCCAACCATTATGTCCTACAAGCTCCTTGGATTAATGTTTTAGATTATCAAGGATTCCCTTTACCTTTCCGTAATGATTTTAGTTGTCGACGCTTAGTTGTGCCATTGCATCTTGTCTTCTAAGTTTACAGGTTATAACTTAGAAAAAGAAATAACGATGTTCTCAAGGTCCACTGGTGGGAATTTGACCTTGAGCTACTTCCCCGTAAATCGGATACAATATTCAATTATAACTTAAAATAATAAGGAAATAAAAGGAGGGATATTACAGTATGGTAGCATAGACTTCTTCCACTATAGGTTCTCATGAAGCAACAACAATGCCTTGTGTTCCTACTGCTGGTTCTTGTGTGGCAGCAGTAGATAATTTTTTTCCATACTTGGATGTTGGGAACGATTTAGATGTTGGGTAGGACTTGAATTGGGTGTGCATGAATTGGAATGAAGTGTTAGAATTGAGTGGGGAAGGATGGGAATAAATGGACAAAAAATGCTATATAGAAAAAATGGAAATTGATAATCCTTAGTGGTTCTTCACGACTTTCTCCTAAATCTTTAATAAATTAAAAACTCATGCTATTTTACCTCAAGTGTTACCTCCATGGAAGCACAGGGGCTTCACTAGAAGGCAATATAATACTACGTTCATTCATATTGCGGTATTCAATATTCATCAAAACCTAAAAATTATATTGCTTATATATTAAGGAGAAAAGGGTTTTTTTATTTAATGTAACAATACAAAAATAGTTTGGGGTCTTTTTTATATGGGTGGGTTGACAAATATCCACCAAATGGAGATGGAGGGATCATGGCCGGATGAGAAATCGGGTTGAGGTAAGGCTCAGGATTACCAGTACGCAGGGAAATCGCGTCTTGAGGCATGCTTGAGGTCAGGGGGTTTCGTGGTGAAGTGGGTTTCCAGTCAATCATAGTCGAGAGACAGTGGTAATTAACATCCAATTGTTGCCAATAGCAGTCAGCCAGTTGTTATCAATAACCTTGGAGGCTCTAAGCCTCCAAAGCCTGTTATAGGCCCACGATAGGCCTTGGGGGCTTGAATACCCATCCACTCGTGCCTATTACAGGGCTTGGGAGGTTTAGTCAGCGTCCTAGAGCTTGTTACAGACCATGGGGGCTTGGATACTTATCCCACAACAGGCTTAGTCAGCGATTGGGGAACTACAACATGCAATCTAAATGTTGTACTATATGCATTGGCTCTAGTGACATACAAGAAGTGATCTCCTATCTCTTCATTAGACCATTAGATGTTGCAAATCATAATGATATGTGGTTGAGTAATTGCATTATGGGTGAAGTAATGTGCATCCACAATATACATCGAAAGAAGCAATGTGCATTGTAGAATGCATGTGGGGTCATAAGAGGGGTATCATATCAATATACTAGGTAGAAATATAAAGGGGTTATAAAAAATGTTAATGAAAAAATTGATACATATAATATCTAGTGAAAATAGGGGTTTTTTAAATTGGGAAGGCATATTTGGAGGGGGTTAAAAAGAATGATTTTGGAAGGCATTTTCAAATATTTAGTGAAATTAGGGGTATTGTTTCATATGCCATGAACGAACATGCTATGATAGAGGTTTATTGAGTGAATCCCCCGTGCATGGAAGCCTTGGTTGACATGAATGTACTGATGCTGGAGCAATGTAGCTCGAAGCTGAAACTTATGAAGGATGAATCTAATCCATTATGAGGAACTGTGCAAGATGACTGAAAACAAATGCTGCCAACTGAATGAAAAGAGTACTGCTGAACTGCTGGAACAATAAAAATATATAGTCTTCACCCAATATCAACGCTTATGTACAAGTTAATCCATGTGATTGAATTTTCTTGAAGTCGAACAGGGAGAAACTTCGTTGGATTACCAATCAATAATGAAAATTGTTAACCAACACGAGACAACTCACCAGTGATGACAATGAGCTATCAAGGTACAATAGTACAACCTGTCAGGTATGAATGTATGTGTCGACATCAAGTCACCTGCAGGATTTGACAAATAAGAGACATTGATCTATTCCCTTGATGATCAACTAGGAAATTTACCATTGATGCATGTAAATTCCAACATACTATGCATCACTCAACTCTTGTTTCCCAGATAGTGTGTTGATGTCAATGGGACAAGACCATTGGAAGGTGGAACTTAATGAATTCCATGTCATCCAATATGAGTACAAAAAAAATGATTGTGAAGAACTAGAGATGAAATATTTTCTCCAACAAGTAGGCTTTATTGGTAAAATGAAAAGGATAGGGGGTGACTCAACATGTAAGAGAGCTGAGAGACATTATTCATGGGTTAGGTGTGAGTGGAGTGGATAGTATGGGTGTGATGAAATGGAGCAGAAGGTCATGGAAGTGATGGAATGGTGGAGGCAAAAAGGAAATGTATGGGCAATCATGGTGTTGGTGAATGAGCATGATGGACAAAAGGTCTTTTGGGAGGCTTCTTTAGTAGCAATTCATGTAGCAATGGAACTTGACTTATGGAACATTGGTCTTCATATGGTTTGCACATCAATCTCTCCATTTTTTTATGTTCCCAATCCATTGGTAATTGAGAAAAAGTCTTCAAGAGTCACTCGTGCATGTATTGACCTTCTTCTTCCAAGGACCTACAAAAACCTAACACTTGTCTGTAGTAAAACATGAGATCATGGAAGAAGAAAGATGATTGATCTCTCTTCATCCAAAAAAAACAACAAGCAATTACTTTCAAAACAAATCCAAAGAAAAATGAATGAAGCAAAATCCACTTTATACCTGTGGGAGAGCGATGGCCATCTAGACTCGCCAATAGTATTCGTATCATAACTTCTTCGTTCCTTGTCCGATTTGAGTGATTCAAAATCCAAATGAAATTAAATTCATAGGTCTATGTCTATTAGAAACAGGTTTTTAAAAATTATATGTGATGATATTCCAATTTGCTCAGTAACAACCTGCATGACAAGGTGTTTTTCAAATTATGTACTAGACCAACAGTCACGGTTTTAGGCATAATGTTTTCATTTGATAACGGATTGACGTGATTTTGATTGGAGATGAAAGTAGATTCATGTAGCGATATCCAATAGAAGCAGGTTTTGAATCCAATGAGAATACATGGTTCAAATAGGCCAATGAACAACTGAGAAAGCATAGTTTTCTTAGTGCAGATTTATGACAGTCAGTTAGTATTTTGGTCATACGTTTGTGATACGATATCAAAATTGAGTGATTCAATGTATGATGGAAACTATATTCATATGAGAATATTCCATAGAAACAGGTTTTAAAACTTCATCCATTAGGTTTCCCAAAACGTGACTATCCCAACTCTATTCTTGAGCTGCCTACTCTTCCTCCAGTCAGTATTTCGACCATATGTTTTTCGTTTGACAACCAAATTGAAAAATTACAATTGGATTAGAAACTAGACTCAAAGGGAGACTTTGGATAGAAACAGGTTTTAAAAAAATCTCGTATGGTCCCTCAAAATATAACTGTCCCAACAGTGTTTCAGCGAATCCTAATAAGCCCAAAATGCCATTAGAATCCAATAAATGCAATTTTGCTCCCAAAAAGTGACCGGAATAGGTGTGAATGTTTGTAATGGTATAAATTTAAATAAAACACACATGCATACCAAAAACATTTCAAGCATTGAGTACCTATATTGACTTACACAGCGTGTTACAACTGCAGCTGCAACTCTTAAAAAATGATATAATGGTGAAATAAAGTCTGTGTAGTTTTATGGATGTGTTATATAGAAATAAAAAGTAAACACATACCATGGAGATCGCATAAGTTTCAAGCTTGAATGTTTCCATAATCGTTTGGATCCTTTTACCGTAATGTCTTCATTCACCAATGCTTCTTTCCTCTCACCAACTTCCTGAAAAAGAGAGATTAGTAATATGGGTTGCTCTTACTGCACCATGTTTCCAACAGTTATGATTCAAAATAAAATGATACTCTCTATGCATCCTATATCTAAGTGAAAATAAAAACTCGAATTTTATTTATTTACAATGTCCTACACTACTTGGAAATAACAAAATCTTCTAAAGTGTAGGAGAACTTCCAATGGATCCACTTTCAAAGAAATGAATCAAGTATTCTCATACTCCCAACAGAAAAATATAACTTTATGAATGCTAGGATATGAGAGGTCAACTTCCCTTGAAATGATTGTGCCAAGAATTGGTGATGTAAGGAATGATACTGTAGATTGATAACAGATTGAAACCAAGCTTCAATATAGTCTTTCTTCCGTTGATTTCTCTTGGCTGTTACACCATGAATCTCCTTAGTAAACTGATCTTCTTGACTGCATACGAGACTCGAATCTAATGATGTGAAGGATGCTTTTGGTTCCAATGTCCATTCATTAGATTTGTTTATCCTCTTAACTTGTTGATGATCATAAGAAACTTCACTTCTAAGTCTTGGATTTAAAACATGTTCAAGCCTTGTATGAATTTGCTACAATAGCGCACAGTCTTTTTGCAGCAGTGTAGATGAGGTGGAACATGAGGGAAATGTAGGAATTTTTTGCAGTTCAACACTGTAAGCATACTGTATTGCTTTATTATGGTGAGGGTGGAGGGTGGATTTGACAGGAAATTGTGTTGGATACCAAGGAGTTTGACGAGAAGATAGATCTGGCTGATGTAGAGGATTGGTTTGTGACGTTGATACTGAAGGACCAAGTTGTGTTGCAGCATGAGGTAAAGTGGCCATGTGATCATAACATATGCCATTCCAACCTTGTGGATAAGGTAGGTTAGAGTTAAGTTGAGGCTGCAACAACTACCATGGTGGAGGAGTATTCAATGATTGAGTATGAGAATAAGGAAAAATAGGGATAGAGTTTTGAACCATACATGTAGGTTGTGATGGTGAGACATCTATCATTCACTAGAGGAAAAGGAAAATCCTCTAATAGAAGATCAAAGACGAGGGGTAGATCTAATGCCTTATCTAAATGCCCTATATCAATGACGAGAAAATGATGGAAACATTGTAAATTTAGGCATTATAAGCACGAGGGTAACTTGACATAAATATAGAAAATCGAAGGATTTGAGGAGCCACAATCGACTAGAAGTAATCCCTTCGACTGAAGAAAAAGGGGATGTGTATTTGGACTTAAAAAGTACATATTTATATCATGGCTCTTAGTGGATCGACCTTGGTGCATCACCTCATATGAAACCACCCAAAGAATGGTTACATGAATATGAAAAATATGATAGTGGTGATGTTCTTCTAGGAGATGATTCATCAACCAAGATTGTTGGAAAAGGTAAATTTTGATTCTTATTAAAAGTTTGAAGGAGAGGAACCCTTCTAGGTGTGTTACATATCCCATGTTTGGCTTGAAAACCGATATCTATAAATGAGATGGGGAATGCATGTGTGCAATCCATATTTGATAATGGTACATGTAATATAGTGCTAAGAGAGATGGTATTGATGAGAGGAGTATGGACTGGAACAGTTTACAAGATATTGTGAAGAATAGACACCAATGGATGTGAAAATATAGTTGTTCCTAAATGTGATGAAATATCTTATTGTCTAGTTGACTTGATGATGTTGTGGCATCAATGGATGGGACACACTGATGAGAAAGGACTTTGTGATATGAAAAATAAATCTATGGTTGAAGGTCTCCCTAATTTTTCTAAAGAAGTATACTTTTGTGAACAATGAATTTATGGTAATCGTAGTCATATAAATTTTCCATATGGAGTCAATAGGGCCAAGGAAATACTGGATTTAATAGATAATGATGTATTTGGAGTAGTACCAATCCCATCACTAGTAGGATCACAATACTACATGGATTTTATATATGATTTATTCTTAATAACATGGTTGTACTTTCTGAGGAAGAAATATGAGGTCTTTGACAAATTTCAAGAGTTCAAATCTCTTGTAGAAAATCAGACTGGTAGAAATATGAGGTTGTTGATAACTGATAATGGAGGACAATTCTATGGTAAGGAATTCAACTAATTCTGCAAATAAATTGGTATAGATCAAACTAATAAAACTTCATATATTACACCTCAATAGAATGGAGTTGCTGAAAAATGAATATAACACTAATGGAGAAAGCAAGGATCATGATTAGTACTGGTACATGTACCAAACAAGAATTTTGGGAAAATGTAGTCAACATGGAATGCTACCTAGTGAATAGGTCATCATCAATGGATCTGGTAGAGAAAAATCCATATGAAGCATGGGCTACTAAGAGGCTCTCTCTTTCAAATTGCAAAATATTTAGGTGTGATTCCTTTATGCATATACCTAAGGAGAAAAGAAACAAGCATGATAGAAATGCATTTTTATAGGATACACTGATGGAATGAAAGGGTATAATATGTGGAATCCATTTATAAGGAAGGAAATTTATAGTATAGATGTGATCTCCAAATAATTTGGGGGTAGTTATAGGGTTGAAGGGGTTAGAAGAGGAAAGGAACTAGAAAATAAGGAGTTTGAGATAAACAATGAAAACTTGGAATCAAATGAGTTGAATTAATTTGACAAAGAGGCGAAACAACAAACCTTGGTGATCAAGAGGTCTCGTCGAGAAAAAGTGAATCAAAAGAATATTCTAGCATACCTTCACTCTTCTTTTGCATTATCTTCCATAGAAGATGATATTAGGTTGGTAAAGGAAGCAAACAACTCAATAGGGGGTAAAATATAGAAAATGGGCATGGAAGAAGAAATGAAGACCTTGAGGAAGAATTAAACATGGTATCTGGTCAATTTTTCAAATGCAAGGAAAGCCATCAGTAGTAAGTTGTTATTTAAGAAAAATATGAATGTAGCAGGTTAGGTGGAGAAGTACAAAGTTTGATTGGTAGTGAAGCGATATTCCCAAGTTCAGGGAGTCGATTTTGGTGAGATACTTTCTCATGTTTATAAGCTAACTTCTATTAGGGTTGTAATGTATTTAGCTACAACATTTGATCTTGAGATAGAAAAATGGACCTAAAGACAAAATTTCTTCATGGTGATCTTGAAGAAGTTTATATGAAGTAGCCTAACGGTTTCATAGTAAAAGGAGAGAAGGAGTTGGTTTGCAAGCTTAAGAAGTCTATCTATGGTTTAAAGAAATCACTAGAGATGTTATACCAAAATTTTTATATGTAAATCTAACAACTGAGATTTGTGAAAAGTTGGGTTTATCATTGTGTGTATGGAAAGAAATTCAGTGATCACTTCATATATGTAATTTTGTATGTCTACAACATGTTTTTGGTTGTAAATAACATGAATCTAATCAAGGAGGTGAAATTGTAGTTGTCGTCCAAGTTGGACATGAAGGATCTCGATGAAGCTCATTTCATTGTTTGAATGGATATTAAAAGAGATTGAGCAATTAGAAGGATTTTGTTAAATTAGAGTAAATATGTTGATACAATTTTGAAATGCTTCAACATGTAGGAGTGTAAACTGGTTAAGGTCTCTATTCCTATAGGAGTAAAATTATCTACTAAACAGTGTCCTAAGACACATGAATAAATATAGTACATGCCAAATGTGCCCTAATATTTCCCATAAAGTGGGAGTATTGAGCAAATACATGCCGACACCTAGAAAGGATAACTGGACCACACTCAAGAGAGTATTAAGGTATCTACGTAGTATGTCAAATTATTCAATATGTTATCAAAGGGAACCTGAAATCAACAAGAAAATATCTCTACATGGTTTTGTCATCTCTTACTAGGCCGCAGATCTTGATCACAGATGGTTGACCAATGGATATGTTTTCAAGTTATTTAGTGGGGCATTTAGTTGGATGACTAGGAGGCAATCAATCATGATTATTATCCCAATGGATAATAATAGGAATAAGAGGGATGAAATATATGTCGAAAGGTGATGAAAATATGGACAAATCCGTGACCCAACAATGGGGCCCTCGATGGGTGCACTGGAGGAATAACATGACTCAAATACTTATCAACAACACAATATCTTCAATAATAAAAAATACATTATAGAGTTAGAATTCATAGGACTTGAGCTCTAATCTCAAGAGTGACTCTCTACCTTGTGCTAGCTTTAGCAATCAGTCTTAAGCTAACATCCTCAAAAGAATGTTTTACATTGTTAAGTAAATTTGTCATTGATGTCAATAGGGTCAAGAGATTTGAGTTGTGAGCTTATAAGATTGTTGAGTGATGTTGTCATTGATAGTAATGATAATGATGTTGCAATGGTAATGATGATGTGGCAATGTTGTTGATGATGCTATGGCAATGATAAAGGAATATTGTTTTTTAATTGATATTAAATTTATATTTAGGTTTGTTTAAAAAAAATTAAATATGATTAAATTTTTTTTATAAAGTGATTTTTATCGGTTAGGTTTTTATTCTTGAGATATAATGAAATATTTTACATACACCTTGTATTCAAATTTATCTTTTTTCATAAATTAAAAATAATATTATTTAATCTTTTTATTATTTTTATGTAATTTTAAATAATAAAAAATTGATGTGAATTGAAACAAATTAAATAAGCTATAGCATACCTCAATTTAGATTACTAAAAAAATATTTATTAAACATTGATAAAGGACACTATGATATTTATAGTGTAGTATATCAAAGAAATCGTTTGTTTATGCAATATGAGTTCAATTTTGTGATTCATCATATTTGATCCATTTTTATGATTTGTATGATAATATTTTAGCTTAAGAGATCTTTGATAGACACACTGCTTATGCTTCAATTATCTATTAGCATTTCATCGGATATAAATTACAACCTATTAATTATAAGACTAGACTACTTGCATTCGATCTCTCCGAGTTTGCAATTATATATATGTTCCCATTGATCTTTAGTGGGTAAATATTTTATTTTTAATTTATAGTATAATGTTTAATATACTATCCTTATGTTAATATATTATACTATTTAATATGACTAAACTAACTATTCATCCCAAGCATGCATTCATACCATTCATACTATTAAATTTTATGATGATTATAATTAATATATGATGAGGGATTATTGTTTAAAAATCTATTAAGTAACACCAATCGTACCATTCGGAATCATGTTCCATATGCATGTTATATAAATTTAATTTCGATATTATACTTGTTTTGGCATTATTCAACCCTTGATTATATAGTGACCTTTACTATTTTCGAACAGTTGGATTTATATAAACCTTGGCTTTGAGGATGGGCCAGGTATGGCGATGTGGCTTACTAGTTCCCAATGCTTATTAAACAGGGTGGCCATACCTTCCAACCCTAGCTGTCATATGACATATATAAGGCTTCTATTTGATACAATTCGACCCCAGGTCTGAACGATTAATTAATATGTTACAAGGTGTAGCCTACATGCTTGACCCTTAGATTGTTTAAATGAATTGATTCATGCCTGTTGTATGCAATTCGTGAAGCTTAAACTAGTTGAATGGATGTTTAAAGGAATGTTTATATTTCTTGGATGTTAAATCGCTTCGTAATATATATGATTATATTACATATTTCTGTTACTAGGCGTGGCCACAGGGCTCGATCCGCTTATTAAATATTTATTTTTTATTTGTTTGTAGAGGTTAATAGACCCATGGATCGACTCTGTCATGAATACGATTTGTGAAAGCTCTATGGCCCTTAAGGCCGGTTCGTACCTTGATATGAATATTGATATGGTACATTTGTTTACGTAATAGTTATGTTTATGGTTCTGTTTAAATGAAGGACTTGTATGAGATTCGATCTTATGTTATGGAAGCTCTGTATTATAAGTTGTATACATAATATTATGAATATTATCATGAATTAGAGTATTGAATGTCTTCTTACAATGGTTATAGAGAGAGAGAGAGTTGGGTAAGGGTTCAACCCTGGGTTCAACTAAAATCCTCTCCCAACTTTATGTATAACCCATGACTATGAAGTAGTATTTTTCTTTAAATACAGATTTTATGTTTTATGAATTTGAAATACATAATTTCTATTGCAGCAACTAAAAAAGACATAGGACCATCACGCCTATTTTCAACTTTGAATAAAATAAAATTGATATCGAGAACTTAAAGGGAGTAACAATAATTACATAGTAAATGAATGGAATTTTGCGAAAGATTTTTTAAAATCAACAGTTTCGAACTTCTGTTCATCCTGAGAAACAAAAATCTCACTCTTTTTTTGCAAGTGAAGGTGAAGAATAAATATTGTTATGTTTGTTTATTTAGTTTTTTAGGGTAAGGTTCGGGATATGTCGGTCAATTGTATATTTCTTACAAAGAATTATTAGTTTAATTTTTAGTTTGAGTGAAATTTATTTTTAGATGAATTATTGTGCATTGTAATAAACAATTTCAATTTGATTTTTATCTTTTAATATTTTTGTGTATATTTATATTAATTTTAAATTTATAAAATGTTTTAAAATATAATTTTTTATAAATGAAATATAATTTCAAATTTATATAAATATAAAAATAGACTCACTTATAAACATAATAAAAATTAAAAATCAAATTGAAATTGTTTATTACAATAAACAATAATTCATCTAAAAAATAAATTCCACTCAAACTAAAAATTAAAAATTAAAGTAATAATCATATGAATAATCATCAAAGACTTTTATCTTTGTTGATTGATTATTTAATAGTTTAAAATTACAACATATTCCTTTATAATTACAATCCAATTAAAATTATAAAATATTTATTAAAGAGATCAATTTGAAAGCAAATTATTAATTATTAATTTGAAAAACTTTATTAAAATCAAAATATGTTAGATATACAATCCATTTAAAATAAAAAATTTAATATCATTGTTTTAATATATATTATTAATATAAAAAATATTACATAAGAAAAATAAAAACAAATATATCAAATTAAAATATAATCAAATTTATATATATATATAAATTAAAATTATATATATTTTTATATTTATATAAATTTTAAATTCTATTTCATTTATAAAAAATTATATTTTTAAACATTTTATAAATTTAAAGTTAATATAAATATACACAAAAATATTAAAAGATAAAAATCAAATTGAAATTGTTTATTACAATACACAATAATTCATCTAAAAATAAATTCCACTGAAACTAAAAATTAAACTAATAATTCTTTGTAAGAAATATACAATTGACCGACATATCCCAAACCTTACCCTAAAAAACTAAATAAACAAACATAACAATATTTATTCTTCACCTTCCCCTGCAAAAAAAGAGTGATATTTTTGCTTCTCGTGAGGATGAACCTGCTTAAGAGGTTCGAGACTGTTGATTTTAAAAAATCTTCCACAGATTTCCATTCATTTACTAGTTACAAAACTGTGGAGTAATGAACAACCAAATAATTACATATCTAATATGAAAATATTTAAATAAACATAATATGGAAATATCATAAATTAATACTCAAAAACAATATAAACAACGAGACCCTAACATTAGTAAATTCAAATAATAAAAAGCATTGATGAAATAATCTTAAACAAAAAATAACAATTTTCTATAAATATTCAAGTAGCTTAGTCACAAGTACAACCATATAAAATCAATACAAATTAATAAACACAGGTAGAATAACTTATCAACCTTTAAACCTCCAACTGTTTGGGAAACTTCCACATTCCTCCCAACCTTTGACCTTGAATAGTTCCTTGTTCATTCCATAGGTCACCTTCAATCCAAATCAAGCACACAAATATGAATATTTATGGTTTTGTTCTCTATGTTTCTTACTACTGTAAAGTAGCCACAAGGTGTTTTACAAGCTCTATGTAAATCCTGTAATTTTATCTCGTTAACATAGTCCACCTCAGACTAGCCATATACTATCCATGGAAATATTGAGCACTTAAGGAAATCCAAATGAACCTTCTAGTGTAATAGGGACCATTACCCCCTATAATGTGCACTCTTTGCAATCTTTCTTTAAAGGAAAGGCTCTAATTTTCATCCAAATCGCTCTCTCTTCATTAGGAAAGAAGTTACATTTTTGTTTTCTCTATTTTCCTTTTATTAGCATTTCCTATTCAAGAAGTAGTTAGATTTTTAGTTTTCTCCATTTCTTTTATCTTTTCTATTTATTTAATATATGTTTATCCTCACTTTGTTTTAACATCTCATTAAATTTTTATTTATCAATTAGAAGTGATTCCCCTTCCTAGTATGCTTTATCCCTCTTTTATGTGGTTGTTCCCCAATAGTTAGGAGTATCAAAGGTAGATAAGAATAGAAAAATAACTATGCCTCTTATTGTCCTTCATGCTCCATAGTTTCCCAACTTAACATAAAGTCCTCATGAACTATATTGATGCTTTGGATTTCTCTCACTCAACATCAATAGTTTGACTAACCTTGATGCTCTAGAGTCCTCTCACTCAACATCAAATAAGCGTAAACAATATTGATGCTCTAGAGTCTCTTGAATTGACATCAAATCAACATAAGCACTATTGATGCTCCAGAGTCTCTTGAATCAACATCAAATCAACATAAACAATTTTAAAAATAGTTTTAATGCTCTAGAGTCCTTGAATCAACATCAATATAAAGAGTATTTTTAAGTCCTTAAGAATTTATTTAGAAAGGGTTCAAACTTGGGGATGTTACATCCCACCCCGCTTAAAAACAACACCATCCTAGTGTTACACACTTTAGCTCTCATTTTGAAACATAAAATGATATTCAACTTTCAAGGCATCGTCCCTTTCCCATGTGGCCTCTTCACGTGCGTAATGCTTCCACTGCACTTTCAACTAGACAATGGCCCACTTTCAAAGATGCACCTCTTTCTTGTCTAGAATACAAAGGGGTTCTAGAATAAACTCCCCTTCTGGTTCTACGTGCAACAAATCCAAATCGATCACATGTTTAGAGTCATAAAGATACTTTTTAAGCAACGATACATGAAAAACATTATGAACCTTAACATGAGCAATTAATGCAATTTCATAAGCTACTGGTCCTTTCTTGGACAGTATTTCAAAGGGTCTAAAGTGTTTGGGAACTAGTTTTTAACACTTTCCCAAAATCAATGAACTTATTTTTTCCTTAACATTCAATAAAAGATGTTCTTCAACCTAATACTCTTTGTCTCTTATGTTTTTGTCTACATAACTCTTTTTCCTATCTTGGGATTTTGTTAAGTTTTGTTCAACCTTAGTTACCAGTTGTTCTATTTCTTTTAGCAAATCAGGTCCTAACATTAACGTTCCCATTGGACAATCCCACGTCACTAGTGTTCGACATTTTCTACCATACAATATCTCAAACATAATCAAATTATTTGCTTCTTGACCTAACCATTATTATATGCAAATTATGAAATATCTAAGTAGTCTTCCCATCAGCATGGGTTGTGCATAACATACATTCAGATCAATTCCTCCAATATTAGATTAGTATATTCTATTTGTCTATATGTTTGTGGATGATAAGTAGTGCCTAAATTCAGTTGTGTATATAGGCTATAAAACAAGGCTTTCTAAAAATTACCTGTGAACTTTGTACCCCTATCTGAAACAATTATTTTCTGTATGCCATGTAATATGAAAATTTATTTTAGGAAAATATCTGCAATGTGTATGGCCTTATATGTTGATTTAACAGGAATAAAAAGTGCATCCTTACAAATTTTATCTACTACAACCATAATATAATCATTTTGTTTTCTAATTTTATGCAAACCAGTGATAAATTCCATACTTATCACTTGCCATTTAAATTCTAAAATGGGTAACGGCTGAAGCGATATGGCTGGGTGCTAATTTTAAGTCTTAACAAGTTGACATTCTTGACATTTGGAGATAAAGAGAGCTATATAAACTTGTATTTTTTGCCAAAAATAATGTGTATTAACAACTGTAACCATCTTTTGGTAATGCGGGTGCCCCGAATAAGGTTGTTTATGAAATTCTACTAAAATTTGAGATCTAATATTTGTTGTTTCTGAGATATACATCCTATTTTTAGACCATAATAGGCCTATTTCATCAATTTTGTAGTCTTTCTATTGAACACATATTTCAAGAAATCTAGAAAAATTCTATTACAAGGACTTCTATGACATTGAATTTTTTTGTAAACATTTTATTTATTTCATTTAATTTGTAAAAATTATGCATTAAAGAAATATTCCATTAAAATTGGAAAAACTAATCCTAAAAAGAATGTTTTTATTGATCACAAATTTTATTTACTCCAAGTGTTTTTAATATACAATCATAAAAAATGAAATGTTGTATAATTTATAACTAGTTCGGTATGCCATAAATTAGGAGGAGTATATGAAAATCTGTAATTTGTTGAATCGTGAGAAAAAATATTCATGAAGATATAAAATGTAGGATTAATGAAGTTAAGTTGCACACATAATTGCATGTTTTATTACAAGAAGATCTCTATCTATATTTGAAGTGAACAAAGTATCATATTAAATATTTTTATTGTTAAATAACATATTATAATATAGCATGATTGGAAGGAAATCACAATATTAAATTAAAATAAAATAAATTATAAGAAATGTATTGATGTCGAACCAAATAATAACTATAAATTCGTCAAAATTGGGATAGTTGTTAGGTACAACATTATACATACACAATGAAAGTGTGAAGAAATCGAATTAAGAAATCATGGTCGAGAATTACTTTCACCAAAAGGCAAAGAAAATGATAAGATTTTTAAATGTCGAAGAAATAGATGTTGAAACATATTTTTCAAATCTTTTAGTTGAACTTTATATATGACCCCATGCTCTTTTGAATTTATTTATGGCACATATCGAATGAGTCTAAATAGTCCACTTAGTACTCATTATCAATTAATTATATGGTTTTACATTGTATTTTATTCCAAAAATTACATACCACATTTATACATTCATTTAATGCATATAAGAAGATAAAAGATAGAACATATCTCGTGTTTTGTTGGCCTGTAAGAGATTATTTCAGTTAATCATAATTGAGTTAGTAATACAAACTTACAAAAAAATGAATTGAGAAATCAAATTTCTTATAGTTCAATGTCACTCACTTATGACCAATCACGTACTACCCTTAATACCACTTAGCACTCATTAGCAATAAATTTTGTGTTTTTAAACAATTGCAACTTTAATTATATGGGGCTTTATTTCAAAAATTACAAACTGCATTGATAAACTCCTCTTATTAATGAATGTACGCAAATAAAAGTCAATAATTTATTTCATGCCTTATTCAGGCTTATATGAGATTATTGCAATTATAAACTATTAACTTAAGAATACACATTTACAAAACTTTGTGCGTGCCTTGTTGGCTTTTATGAGATGATTTTAATTACAAATATTTGATTTAAGAACGCAAATTAAAAAAATATTTTGAATGGCGAAATCAAGTGGTGTATGATGCAAAAAAATGTCGAACTAAAGGCAATCATAAATAATATTAATAATTGTATTTAAATATTATTGTTAATTCTCATCTATCTATAAAAGTTTTAAAAACATACAAATTAATTCATCAAAAAATGTGTCCAACTTGTATTGAAATATTGCAATGTACGCGTTAACAAATTTCTAAAAATTAATATCTTCCCCTACTATAAAGAACTCAATGTTCTATTGAACATTCGAATGAAGTTGCGTTTCTCTTCGATACGATGAAGTGTCTTAAAAAGGGGGAATAGAATTTGGACAAGCCAAGTATCAGGTTCATGTCCTATATAAGCCTTTGTTAAGATACAATTTGACTGGTATCCGGGGAATTGAGAAGTAAGCTTTGATGTATCTATTAGCAATATATTTGATTCTTCGTACATATTTCCATATTTGGACCACACATCACTTAACATTTTCTCATAAAATTGTATCACACTGCATTATTTGAATTTTGTTTGCAAGTGACAATGAGACCTGTCCCATATGAATTCAAAGTCACTTGTATCGGTATTTGATTTTTCAACTACTTGTTGAATGTTTTTACATTGTATTTTATTCCAAAAAATACATATCACATTTATACATTCATTTAATGCATACAAGAAGATAAAAGATAGAGCGTATCTCATGCTTTGCTGGCTTTTATGAGATTATTTCAATTAATCGTAATTGAGTTAATAATACAAACTTACAAAAAAATGAAATGAGAAATCAAATTTCTTATAGTTCAATGTCACTCACTTATGACAAATCTCGTACTACCCTTAATACCACTTAGCACTCATTAGCAATTAATTTTGTGTTTTAAAACAATTGCAACTTCAATTATATGGGGTTTTATTTCAAAAATTACATATTGCACTGATAAACTCCTCGTATTAATGAATATAGGCTAATAAAAGTCAATAATTTATTTCATGTCTTGTTGGCTTATATGAGATTATTGCAATTATAAACTATTAACTTAAGAATACACATTTACAATAAGTTATATATTGGGAAATCAAATGCCTATACCTTTCAAAATCATTCATCTATGACTCATCATGCTTTAATCTAAATTCTAGTACACTTAGCACTCATTATCATTGAAGTAATATTTTTTGTAAGAAATGTGCTTTTATATAGATGGAGGTTTAATTCCAAATTTGTGTGTCACTTGTATTAATGCATATAGATCAATAAAACTAAAGAGAACTTCATTCCTTGTTGGCTTTTGTGAGATGATTTAAATTACAAATAATTGATTTAAGATTATGTAATTTAAAGAATATTTTGAATAGAGAAATCAAGTGTTGTAATGCACTTGTATTAATACATATAGATAAATAAAACTAACGAGAGTTTCTTGCATGCCTTGTTGGCTTTTATGAGATGATTTAAATTACAGATAGTTGATTTAAGAGCACAAATTTAGAAAATATTTTGAATGGGGAAATCAAGTGTTATATGATGCAAAAACTTGTCAATCTAAAAGCAATCATAAATAATACTAATAATTGTATTTATATATCATTGTCAATTATCATCTATCTATAAAAGTTATAAAATCATACAAATTAATTCACCAAAAAATGTGTCCAACTTGTATTGAAATATTGCAATGTAATCGTCAACAAATTTTCATAAAATAATATTTTCACTTAATACAAAGAACTCATTTGTGTTTTAAAACAATTGCAACTTCAATTATATGGGGTTTTATTTCAAAAATTACATATTGCATTGATAAAATCCTCATATTAATGAATATAGGCTAATAACAGTCAATAATTTATTTCATGTCTTGTTGGCTTATATGAGATTATTGCAATTATAAACTATTAACTTAAGAATACACATTTACAATAAGTTATAGATTGGAAAATCAAATGCCTATACCTTTCAAAATCATTCATCTATGACTCATCATGCTTTAATCTAAATTCTAGTACACTTAGCACTCATTATCATTGAAGTAATATTTTTTGTAAGAAATGTGCTTTTATATAGATGGAGGTTTAATTCAAAATTTGTGTGTCACTTGTATTAATGCATATAGATCAATAAAACTAAAGAGAACTTCATTCCTTGTTGGCTTTTGTGAGATGATTTAAATTACAAATAATTGATTTAAGAGTATGTAATTTAAAAAATATTTTGAATAGATAAATCAAGTGTTGTAATGCACTTGTATTAATACATATAGATAAATAAAACTAAAGAGAGTTTCTTGCATGCCTTGTTGGCTTTTATGAGATGATTTAAATTACAAATAGTTGATTTAAGAGCACAAATTTAGAAAATATTTTGAATGGGGAAATCAAGTGTTGTATGATGCAAAAACTTGTCAATCTAAAAGCAATCATAAATAATACTAATAATTGTATTTATATATCATTGCCAATTATCATCTATCTATAAAAGTTATAAAATCATACAAATTAATTCACCAAAAAATGTGTCCAACTTGTATTGAAATATTGCAATGTAATCGTCAACAAATTTTCATAAAATAATATCTTCACTTAATACAAAGAACTCAATGTTCTATTGAACATTCGAATGTAGTTGCGTTTCTGTTTGATACGATGAAGTGTCTTTAAAAAGGGGAATAGAACTTGCACAAGCCAAGTATCGTGTTCATGTCCTATATAAGCCTTTATTAAGATACAGTTTGACCGATATCCGAGGAATTGAGAAGTAGGCTTTGATGTATCTATTAGCAAAACATTTGATTCTGTGTACTTATTTCCATATTGGGGCCACACGTCGCTTAGCCTTTTCTCACAAAACTGTATCATACTACATGATTTGGATTTTGTTTGCAAGTGACAATGGGACCTATCCCATATGAATTCAAAGTCACTTGTATCAATATTTGATTTTTCAAGTACTTGTCGAATGTCCTTGTTAGTAACATTTGATGTCCATATCGCAACATCATAATGTTTTAGGCAGTATTTTAATACTTCTAATTGAAAAGGCCTACAAAAGTAGGATCTATGACCAAGCTCCCAATCTGGTTTTCTTTGAATTTGACAACTCGTTTCATCTTTGGAATACGACGAGAAGAATACTCCTTCCATTTCAAAGATCAACAAGATCTTCCGACTGATATTAACTCCCATCTGCATTGCTACCACAACATATATAACATTAACATATTTTCACTTCAAAACTTCATTGCTTAATGGCATCAAAACATATCCAATTTATTTCCACTCCCAAACAAACAACTTAATGAAAAAAAAAAAAGTAATTTCCATGGAATAGTTTTTTTATACAAACACATTCAACTACTACTCAAATCACTAATTTTTAAGAATTGTAATGAGATAAACTACAATTTAAAAATATAATTACAATAGTCGAATTCATTTGAACTAATTATATGTTAATATCTACATACTACCTAAATTTACAGTTTTTAAGTTTAAATGAAGCAAACTATTTATATGTTCATTTTTACATACAACCTCATACGATATTTTAATTTTCAAGAAATTATAAGAAACATTCATATAAGCACATTGCAATGAAATTCAAATCACAATTTAAAAATATAGTTACAATGGTCCAATTCAAACCAATTAGATGTTAATTTATACACACCACCTAGATTTACAATTTTTTAAATTTCAATTAAACAAGCTAATTATAGGTAATTTTTACATACAACCTCATATGATTTTCCATTTTTTTAATTTCTAAGAAATAAGAAAATTTCATATGATAACATTGAACTAACATTCAAATCATTGATTTGTAAGAGTTATAATGATCAATTAAGATGCAATTGTATAAATAAACTGCAATTGCTCAAACATAGTAATTGTACGTTAATTTATACATACAACCTAATACAATTATTTAATTAATATGGAATACTACATTTTTATGCAAACACATAAGACTATTATTCAAATCGCTAACTTTTTATAACTCAATATCTCAATATAAATAAACAAAATAATAATATGTTAATTTATAATAATGACACAACAACAATCCTTATATGAGTATTATGAAATAATATTGACATTAAATTGATAATAAAATAAAACACAGTAATAACACATCACATGTAGAATTAAGTCATCAAATGTACAATGACCAAGAATTTAAATCAAGCAAACTATTTATATGTTCATTTTTACATACAACCTCATACGATATTTTAATTTTCAAGAAATTATAAGAAAAATTCATATAAGCACATTGCAATGAAATTCAAATCACAATTTAAAAATATAGTTACAATGGTCCAATTCAAACCAATTAGATGTTAATTTATACACACCACCTAGATTTACAATTTTTTTAATTTCAATTAAACAAGCTAATTATAGGTAATTTTTACATACAACCTGATATGATTTTCCATTTTTTTAATTTCTAAGAAATAAGAAAATTTCATATGATAACATTGAACTAACATTCAAATCATTGATTTGTAAGAGTTATAATGATCAATTAAGACGCAATTGATAAATAAACTGCAATTGCTCAAACATAGTAATTGTACGTTAATTTATACATACAACCTAATACAATTATTTAATTAATATGGAATACTACATTTTTATGCAAACACATAAGACTATTATTCAAATCACTAACTTTTTATAACTCAATATCTCAATATAAATAAACAAAATAATAATATGTTAATTTATAATAATGACACAACAGCAACCCTTATATGAGTATTATGAAATAATTTTGACATTAAATTGATAATAAAATAAAACACAGTAATAACACATCACATGTAGAATTAAGTCATCAAATGTACAATGACCAAGAATTTATATTATAAACTTCAAGATTTTGTTTATAGAGGAAATGAATAACAGTCATCTTAATGTACTATTAAAAGTCATTGAAGATTCTTCAAAATATCTCGAACATCGGGTGCCTTGTCGAATTTATTCAATAAGCTCCACATATCAGCGATCAACCATTTATCCTCATTCTTTCCATCAAACGAAGGGGCAATAATCACATTTTCTTTGGGATTTTCTTTCTTTGTCTCCATTGAACAATCCACTAGAATAGTGTTAGTAGCATCATATTGAGAATACATTCTCCACACTTTTTTCAGATGTTTTTTGTATATAACTTGTGTTGAATTATCAATGTCATTTTTTCCCTTTTGTTGTTTGCAATCTGAAGCAGTCCATGTAAACAAAAATTTAGCTTGTAATGTTTCTGAAACCAGCTTTTTCATAACTCTTGTTGTGTTTTGTTTCAAAGATGTCATCCAAATTGCAATGTCAAGAGATTCTTTTCTGGAACACATTTCAAGAAATGTTTTTGCATGTGGACGAAACCAAAAGGATTTTTTCTCTATCGTGTAATCTGCGGCCCTTCCCATTTTCTCGATAAATTCTTTTTGTGATGCATCACCATCAATGCTCTGACAGAAAATGTTATTCAATTCAAAAATAACTAATTTCTTTTGACTTATAATAGCTGCAAAACAATAATGGATATCATAGTTAATTCATTTTATTCATGCTACATAAACTATTAATAAAAAAAATTGTTGAAGAAATACACTCACTTTGAGTATTTTTTGTACTAGTTATTGATAAGCCACACTTCTCTTGTATTGTCTTCATAGAACCTAGAGCCAAAATAACAAACCTTCAATCAAATACCAATAATACTTCTTTAAATCATTTTTTTTTATAAGACATATTTTATGTTTAATTGAAAATAAGAGACATGTGAAGTACCTGATATGATATCATGTTCTTGACTATTGCTTTCTGTCACATTCCCTTGATCACTGTCTTTTTTCTCTTCATTTGCCACTGTAATAAACATATGAAATGTTATAAAATGTATCAACGAATGAAATTCATTAAATAAATCGGCATAGAATCCAAAGAATCACTAGAGAAAGAACAAAACAAGTACAATACAACAAAAGAAACAAAATAAATTATGTACCTGGTATGGTATTTTCTTCGTCTTGTATTTGCATCTCGAAAACTTCTTCGACATTGTGCACACTATGTTGATCATTGCTTTGTAACAAAGTGTTGTCGTTGTTTTCTTTACAATTTCCGCCATTAGTAGTTATAGTAAACATCTTGTTAATCAAGATTTATAAATAGCATAGAATCCAAAGAATCACTAGAGAAAGAAAAAAACAAGTACAATACCTGGATATTCCAATAGAAATATATTAGACATTGGTTTTTGCAATTGGAAGGATTCTTGATTAGTCAACATGGTAGTCCTTTGTAACTCGTTTTCTACGACACATGCCATTCTTCTTCCATATGTACAGCAAGCCTGCTGTAAATTTGTCCCCGCATAAAGAGAAATAATCAAATTTAGATCACTATGTTGTTGATGCATTTGCAATAATTCTTCCCAGAATTCAAAATCTCTCTCCTTTTCATCAGATGTGTCTCTAAAACTATGAGAGTATCTTGAGGCCTCTAAACTTTTTGACTCTTCACTATAGAAATGTATAGTTAAAACTATATCATAACTATAGTTATTTTGTTCTTTATATTCATAAAGACCGGTAGCCATTTTATAGTTGACATTTGAGTTTTTGACAACAATCTCCAGAGCTTGGCGTACATCCTTACAAGACCAAATTTCTACTAAGATAATCATAGTAAAATCTTTCAACCCATTTTTTTCGATTAAAAATCGAAACAATTCAATATAGTGATCCTTAAGGAATGATTCATCTTTCAAAGCCAATGTATCCAACACAACAAAGTCAGTGTATAACATTGGTTGAAACTGACAAGGAAAAGAGTGCAAAAGTGTTGACAAGAGGCTAGGACCCCCATAATGACAACCGAATTCAAAACTGTTCTCAATTTCCTGTATATCTGTCGATGCATAAATTATTCTATCAAGGACCACACAGGCTTGTGGAGAAAGGGACTCTATTTTTGTATTTCGTGATCCTTTTACATATTTACACCCTTCCATTGTCTTACAGAAGTTGGCAAATATGATATCAGTAATTCCATAATGCTCAAGAATATTGGATATTGTAAGAATCTTATCATTCAGATTCTTATCATCACTTTTGCAATATGTTACCATTGCCTCCAAAATTGTTCTTTTGGTTTTCAATTGTGAACAATAATCTTTCATTTTTATGGCATTGGTCGGATGGTTCACTGGAATGGAAAACCAGAAAGCTCCATCCAATAGTTTATCTGCTACAGAACACATTTCTTCAGCGGTTAGTCCCTGAAGGGGACGGAAAGAACTTGATACCAAACTGTTCAGACTATTTGTCTTATAGTTTGGATCCTTAGGTTGGTTTGCAGAACACATTAATGTCCCCAGTTTGTAACAATTAAAAACAACTTCCCATTTATCCCAAGTAGTATCATCAAGATATAACAAGACTTTTTTTTCAGCAAAGTTTGTTAGTGGACAATCGAAGAAAGAGCACAACATTTCATCATCAACCTATTAAAAAATAACAAATATAAATTAGTAAGAATGTGATATCAAAAATAAAATAGCCATGAATTTAGTTATAACAATATAAACTAAGTGCAAAAAAAATAAAATTGCATACCTTGTCTTCAGCCGTCTTAGAATTCCCACATTTTTGTTTCTTTAATTTATTTGTGGCAATTAGGAATTGTCTTGCAGATCGCACAGAATCAATGAATGAAGTTTTGAAGAAAACTGTGTTTGCAGAATTTAACTGGCAGCAAATACGAATCACCACACTGGGAGCAACTAATGGATCTAAGAATCGAGCATTACGTTCTTTGTACTTCTGTTTTGCCTCCCCAGATAGACTGAATTTAGGATTTGATAATATTTCTTTTGCTGCTTGAATGGTGTGTTTCCCATCAACTATCCAAAAATTGATGTTCTTGTCATTTATATCCATTTCATTCATGATTTTCATAGGGTTTCCAATCGGATCAGACTCTTTTGTGTTGAATGGAATCAGAAGAGCATCAGGCAATGATGCTTGAAATTTCTGTAGGAATGATTTTACTAATACTCGAACATTTAAATCATCCCGTGATCTCAATTTATATAACTTGGGTGCTTCTACACATCTTCGAACATCCACCTTCATGGTAAAAGAGCTTGAAAATAAATAACTGTCCTTAAAATTTTCATGGATTTCATCGCATTGGTCAGCAAGCTTCTCTATCTGAGAGTCTTCTTTTTGGGATTTTACAAACTCTGTAGTAGGCATGAACTCACTTTCTTTAATGCTCTGTTCTAGCTCAGCTAAATATACCCTTCTCAAAGCAAGCATTTGAGCCTCGAGTTTATCATCTGGTATTTTATCAAGTAGTTTACGTCTTTGTTGCAAATAAAGAAACACAGATGATGTTTTCTTACATCTCACATAGCGATATTTCATAACGTTGGTAATACGTTGTACAAGATCATCACAACTCTTTAGACAAGATTCATTGAAGCTCTCAAAATTGTCCAACTTAAACTGTGACTTTTTTATTGACTCTGGAAATTCTGTATTAGTATCAATCAAATCTGGTCTAAATTTTGTGTAATCAACTTGGCAAGAAAATAATTTCACTTCATTTTCTTCAATTACCTCCATTTGAAAATCGATCTGACTATGATTGAGAGCATAGCAACTAACAATTATCCCTAGCCTTTGTATATCATTTCCATCCATGGATCCAAATAGATACATATCTGGAAACATATTCATGGGACTTTCAATCTCAACATACCAATCTTCGACATACTCATATGCAGTAGATGTTTTGAACTTTTTAATCATTTCAAAATTAGAACCCATTGTTGAATTTATAATCTGAGTTGAATGACGCTTTTGTTTTTTGAATGCTGATTGTGGCATTTTACTTGCTTTGGAGACGACAACTTCTAAAAACAATAATAAGCAATTATTACTATAAATAAAATGAAATCAAAATCACAAATATTACCATATAGTCTTCTAGTCTAACCATTTAGAAATGAGAGAATAATATTTAAAACCACCATACCACATGGGGGAGACGTTGTTTGTGTGTCACTTGCAATTCGTTTTTTCTTCAAATTATTCCTTGGAATTGTCATTGCACCAGAGTCCATAGCTTCTAAAAACAATAATAAATAGTCGACTATAAGTTTAAATTGTTTTAAAAATACATAAAATAATGAGCATTATCAAACAATATTCTATTACATGTCTTTTATTCACATGCACAAGAATAATAAGGGTCATGTGTTATGGAAACATATTAAATACTTAGAGATAAATAAAAATCCATTGCATCTAGCACAAGTAGAGACTCATTAAAAAGAAAAGTTTTTCTTCTCAAAAATGCTAGAAGGAAATGCTTATGCTAGAAAGAAAGCTAGCAGTCGCTAGCTTTCCTTGATCTTTTGCAATGTGCTTATTTCAAAATAGAGCACATGGCACAAGCTCAAGGTATAAGCTAGCAACCACCAATCACCATGGATAGGATTTTTCTATTGGAAAGCTAGCGACTGCTAGCTTTCTTTCTAGAATAGGTATGTGTTATTATCCTATAAGTAAATGCTTATGCTAGAAGGAAAGCTAGCAGTCGCTAGCTTTCCTTGATCTTATGCCATGTGCTTATTTGAAAATAGAGTACATGGCACAAGTTCAAGGATTTCCTTGATCTTGTTCCATGTGCTTATTTGAAAATAGAGTACATGGCACAAGTTCAAGGTATAAGCTAGCAACCACCAATCACCATGCCTAGGGTTTTTCTATTGGAAAGCTAGCGACTGCTAGCTTTCCTTCTACCATAAGCATGTGTGACATCCTAGAAAAAAATATTTATGCTAGAATGAAATGTAGCATTCGTTCAAAATAGAGTACATGGCACAAGCTCAAGGTATAATCTAGCAATCACCAATCACCATGGACAGGGTTTTTCTATTGGAAAGCTAGCGACTATTAGCTTTCCTTCTAGCATAATCATATGTGTTTATGCTAGAAGGAAATGCTTATTCTAGAAGGAAAGCTAGCAGTCGCTAGCTTTCCTTGATCTTTTTCCATGTGCTTATTTCAAAATAGAGCAAATGGCACAAGCTCAAGGTATAAGCTAGCAACCACCAATCACTATGGACATGATTTTTCTATTGGAAAGCTAGCGACTGCTAGCTTTCCTTCTAGCATAAATATGTGTTCTTATCCTAGAAGAAAATGCTTATGCTAGAAGGAAAGCTAGCAGTCGCTAGCTTTCCTTGATCTTGTGCCATGTGCTTATTTGAAAATGGAGTGCATGGCACAAGCTCAAGGTATAAGCTAGCAACCACCAATCACCATGCCCAAGGTTTTTCTATTGAAAAGCTAGCGACTACTAGCTTTCCTTCTAACATAAGCATGTGTGTTATGCTAGAAGGAAGGCTAGCATTCGTTCAAAATAGAGTACATGGCACAAGCTCAAGATATAAGCTAGAAACCACCAATCACCATGGACATGGTTTTTTATTGGAAAGCTAGCGACTGTTAGCTTTCCTTCTAGCATAAGCATGTGTGTTTATACTAGAAGGAAATGCTTATGCTAGAAGGAAAGCTAGCAGTCGCTAGCTTTCCTTGATCTTTTGCCATGTGCTTATTTCAAAATACATCACATGGAACAAGCTCAAGGTATAAGCTAGCAACCACCAATCACCATGGACATGATTTTTCTATTGGAAAGCTAGTGACTGTTAGCTTTTCTTATAGCATAAGTATGTGTTCTTATCCTAGAAGGAAATGCTTATGCTAGAAGGAAATCTAGCAGTCGCTAGCTTTCCTTGATCTTGTGATGTGTGCTTTCCTTGATCTTGTAACAAAATCTGTCTCAGGTACTGTCGGCTTCCACGACAGTCACCTATAAGGAATGACATCCTAAGTTGGTCACTAAGTACCTTCGTCAAGTGGAGAAAGAGCAGTTATCCCTCGAACGGTATTGGGTCGTCTCATTTTCAACTAGTGCTGGTGAGCCCACTTGAGAGAACATACACCCGCAACCTTGGGTTTGACCTCCTATGGCACGGCGCCGCTCTTTCACTTTCCCCTTGTGGCTATACACAACCACTTGATTTAGAAGGATTTTTATAGCACCCTAAGGACAACAACTATGTTTTTGGATGCCTAGCCCCAAAATCCTACCTAAACTACAAGATTCTTTTGTGCCCTCCTATGGAGGTATTAAGTGAGTAGATTTAAGCTATTTTTGAACTTAGTGAGTGACGAGAGAGTTTCTTGTGTGTGTGTGTGCATCAAAGAAAGTGACGGTTTTGAGCGCACATGAGATATTGCATATAAATGAAAAGGATTTTCCTTTAAAATGAAAATAATGCAACTCAACCTAATAGAAAAACAACTAAATAAACCATGTAAAAAAAACTAAATAAAAAAAAATCTATAAACAAAATTGTAAAAGTAAAAAAAAATCTATAAACTTACCAAGATTTTCAACCTCTTTTTAATCCAGTCTTCTTCTTTACTTTTTGTTTGGCTAAGGCTAAAGCTTATGCCAATGCCAATGCCATTTTTTCCCATAACTTCATCTTCATCTTAGTTGGTCTTGCTTCTTTGATAGACAATAATCTAGAAGCTATGAAGCCAAGACTACTTGAATGGAAACTGTACAATATAGAGACTCATTAAAAAGAAAAGTTTTCCTTCTCAAAAATGCTAGAAGGAAATGCTTATGCTAGAAAGAAAGCTAGCAGTCGCTAGCTTACCTTGATCTTTTGCCATGTGCTTATTTCAAAATAGAGCACATGGCACAAGCTCAAGGTATAAGCTAGCAACCACCAATCACCATGGATAGGATTTTTCTATTGGAAAGCTAGCGACTGCTAGCTTTCTTTCTAGCATAGGTATGTGTTATTATCCTATAAGTAAATGCTTATGCTAGAAGGAAAGCTAGCAGTCGCTAGCTTTCCTTGATCTTATGCCATGTGCTTATTTGAAAATATAGTACATGGCACAAGTTCAAGGCTTTCCTTGATCTTGTGCCATGTGCTTATTTGAAAATAGAGTACATGGCACAAGTTCAAGGTATAAGCTAGCAACCACCAATCACCATGCCTAGGGTTTTTCTATTGGAAAGCTAGCGACTGCTAGCTTTCCTTCTACCATAAGCATGTGCGACATGCTAGAAAAAAATGTTTATGCTAGAATGAAATGTAGCATTCGTTCAAAATAGAGTACATGGCACAAGCTCAAGGTATAAGCTAGCAATCACCAATCACCATGGACAGGATTTTTCTATTGGAAAGCTAGCGACTGTTAGCTTTCCTTCTAGCATAAGCATATGTGTTTATGATAGAAGGAAATGCTTATGCTAGAAGGAAAGCTAGTAGTCGCTAGCTTTCCTTGATCTTTTGCCATGTGCTTATTTCAAAATAGAGCAAATGGAACAAGCTCAAGGTATAAGCTAGCAACCACCAATCACTATGGACATGATTTTTCTATTGGAAAGCTAGCGACTGCTAGCTTTCCTTCTAGCATAAATATGTGTTCTTATCCAAGAAGAAAATGCTTATGCTAGAAGGAAAGCTAGCAGTCGCTAGCTTTCCTTGATCTTGTGCCATGTGCTTATTTGAAAATAGAGTGCATGGCACAAGCTCAAGGTATAAGCTAGCAACCACCAATCACCATGCCCAAGGTTTTTCTATTGGAAAGCTAGCGACTGCTAGCTTTCCTTCTAACATAAGCATGTGTGTTATGCTAGAAGGAGAGCTAGCATTCGTTCAAAATAGAGCACATGGCACAAGCTCAAGGTATAAGCTAGCAACCACCAATCACCATGGACATGGTTTTTTATTGGAAAGCTAGCGACTGTTAGCTTTCCTTCTAGCATAAGCATGTGTGTTTATACTAGAAGGAAATGCTTATGCTAGAAGGAAAGCTAGCAGTCGCTAGCTTTCCTTGATCTTTTGCCATGTGCTTATTTCAAAATACATCACATGGAACAAGATCAAGGTATAAGCTAGCAACCACCAATCACCATGGACATGATTTTTCTATTCGAAAGCTAGTGACTGTTAGATTTTCTTCTGGCATAAGTATGTGTTCTTATCCTAGAAGGAAATGCTTATGCTAGAAGGAAATCTAGCAGTCGCTAGATTTCCTTGATCTTGTGACGTGTGCTTTCCTTGATCTTGTGACAAAATCTGTCTCAGGTACTGTCGGCTTCCACAACAGTCACCTATAAGGAATGACATCGTAAGTTGGTCACTAAGTACCTTCGTCAAGTGTAGAAAGAGCAGTTATCCCTCGAACGGTATTGGGTCGTCTCCTTTTCAACAAGTGGTGGTGAGCCCACTTGAGAGAACATACACCCGCAACCTTGGGTTTGACCTCCTATGGCGCGGTGCCACTCTTTCACTTTCCCCTTGTGGCTATACACGACCACTTGATTTAGAAGGATTTTTATAGCACCCTAAGGACAACAACTATGTTTTTGGATGCTTAGCCCCAAAATCCTACCTAAACTACAAGATTCTTTTGTGCCCTCCTATGGAGGTATTAAGTGAGTAGATTTAAGCTATTTTTGAACTTAGTGGGTGACGAGAGAGTTTCTTGTGTGTGTGTGTGTGCATCAAAGAAAGTGATGGTTTTGAGCGCACATGAGATATTGCATATAAACGAAAAGGCTTTTATTTTAAAATGAAAATAATGCAACTCAACCTAATAGAAAAACAACTAAATAAACCATGTAAAAAAAACTAAATAAAATAAATTGTAAAAATAAAAAAAAAAATCTATAAACAAAATTGTAAAAGTAAAAAAAAATCTATAAACTTACCGAGATTTTCAACCTCTTTTTAATCCAATCTTCTTCTTTACTTTTTGTTTGGCTAAGACTAAAGCTAATGCCAATGCCAATGCCATTTTTTCCCATAACTTCATCTTCATCTTAGTTGGTCTTGCTTCTTTGATAGACAATAATCTCGAAGCTATGAACTAGCCAGGACTACTTGAATGGAAACTGTACAATATATTGAAACTATCTGTAAGTTACAAACTTATATCAAATAATTAAATATAAAAAACACTACTTATCTATTTAGCTATTTTTATATACAAGTAATGCTATATAGAATGGAAAAAGTCACTATTTCCAGATTGCACGAGGGATGTATTTGGTAAAATAAAACGTGTAAAAATCATGATTTCCAGATCGCGAGAGAGATGTTTTTGGTAAAAGACAAAAGCCTGCCCCCAATCAGTTTTCTAGACCCGGAATAATCTGCACATGTGACTTCAAACCCTATCTACATGCATAATATAAATATATGTATGTTCTTATCTGCCACATACGTGATGCATAATATAAATATACCTCCTAAGTTTCACCATTTAAAAGCAAAACAAAAAAACAACTTCAAGTGCATTTTTACCCAGCTCTTCAAAACTGCACATATTGTGTGGGTAAAGAATTCTACTACGAATTTTTATTGTTCCCACTCTAATCTATCGTGGTTAATGGACTATGAACAAGACAAATCACAAGCTACAAATTAATTTTCTCTTTCAGTGAAACTCAAATGGAACCATTCAATATGAAGAGCTTACTCATTATCAATGTAATCAACACTCTATCAATTCAATGCACACGCAGCAACAACGTCATCCAACCCTCCCAATACTATGTCAATAGTTTAGTACGTCAAGATCTACAAACGGAGGAAGCCAATACCCAAATATTCTCTAGGTAAAAACAAAGCTTAGATACCCAAACCCAACTAGATCGAAAATTGGTTCTCAACGTTTTTGAAATACATGCAATGTTGTGTGAGCTTGTTTAAGGATAACAAATTCATTATAAATTTTTAAGAAGTTCATCCACTTCCATAACTGCACTTGAGTGGCAACTCACAATGATTTGATTATAAATTTAAAGCAACCAGAACCGCAAGTAACAAACCTATTACTAGGTATGGAAATTCGCAAAGATTATCCTAACATGGCTACTAGTTGCAAAATTTGTTCATGAAAGAAGGTGCAAAGCTGCTTGTCCGCATCGGGCAAGGAGTCTCAGATGGAAAGGATCCTGCCTCCTGGTCCATAATTTATTGAGTACTTGAGCTCCCTTTTCAAACATATGACTTACCCAATATTGTAATCATCGTTGATTCAATTACAGATTCACTTAGTCCATATTATGCCGTCTCCGGATTCATTTGAAAGGGTAATCTTCACTTCGAGCCAGCAATAGAGTGCTTTAATTCACAGTAAAGCTTTTCAGGACCTTAGAATTGGGAACCTAGAGCTTGTTAATGAGGACCATCACTTTTTCCTCAATATCTTCGTTGCCCCTTTTGTATAGAAGAAATTGAGCTGGAGTGTTTTTAAATTCATTTGTGGTTTTAAATTTTAATAACCTTCAGGAACAATGAATATATCCAGTGTTATATATACAGGCGCGACAAATACTAGAAACCCAATTCAGATTTGCATCCATACCCAACCCATAAATTATGACGGGAGGCCTAACTTAATACCTGTCTATGAGACAAACAGACAGGTATTTTCCAATTTGCAATCAAACATTTAATACAAGAGTTGTCACAAAATGTATTTTCCAGCTTGTAAAACAATGTCAATATTTGCTATGCAGATGTAGGTGGCCACTGGAAACTGACAACTATCCATACAGTCATCTTGCTTGATGTGATAATAAATAAACGTTGTGCAAAAAGACAATAGTTTTATCACTTAATTGATTACTTGCAAATTGAAAATATACATTCATTTTAGACTCAGCACTCTAGTATTATAGACTAAGTCACCATTTCAATCAACATTATCTTCTGTGTTTTCATTATTCCCCTAAGTTAAAACTGGATAATCTTTCCAACTAAACTAAGAGGAATTGATGTAGATAGTTGAAGAAAGAAACTACTCTCTAAGTGTAACTATTCATACTTATCCGTAATAATATGTAGCTTTAATAATTAACTATTATATAATATTTAAATAAAGTACAATGGTAATCTGCATGTATTTTAGGTTAGGGTTAAAATTGACTTTATCATAAAAGACATGCTTTCTTTTTCTCTATAAAGGTATTACATAAACAAAAGATTTAAAGAAAAACCTGTAATATATTTATTGTTATCCAGAAATCTTTAAATTTTTACACAAGAAATCTTTTCTCCCACAAACAAATAGCTAACGCACATATATGAGGTAACTTATATCAATGCTCCACATGCTACCGCATTTGGTGCACAAACTGCCCGTACCATCCTATTCCAAACATCATAAGCATTCCGCACTCTCTCTACCTTACACAAACCATCAATGATTGTTGTGTAAGTCACAACATCAGGACTGCACCCACTCTCACCCATTTGATCAAAAATCTCCAGTGCCTTATCTAATTTCTTGCTCTCACAGAAGCATCGAATACTTATATTATAAGTGAAGATATCTAAAGTATGACCTCTTCTACTCATGTCACTGTAAAGCTCACAAGAAAAAGAACTTGTGATGTGACAAGACAATGATAAGAATTATCTCAAATTTATGTATTTTTACACATAAAAATTTAGTAACTAACACTTAAAACCTCTCTAGCCTACACGCTAATATTGATGTAAGGGAAAGGAACATAACTAAAACCACTACTAGCCTATTTGTCAAGCATGATGAGATCCATAACAACTCTATTACAAGTTAGCACCAGAGAGTACTACAATAATTAGTTGGTAGCCTCCACATTACTTGCTAAATAGAGACCTTGTTGATATCCTCCTCAAATGGAATCCAACACATTATTAATGAGTTAATAGCCTCGTGCAATAGAGTCCTACACATTGCTAACCTAATTACTAGAGTAAGGAAAAACCTGGAATTGCACTGTGAACAACTTTTTTCCTTTATCCTTCATTGGTATCCCTTCATGGGGTGAGATTCAAGTCCACACATATAGAAACATTACTGTCATTAACTCCAATTCCTAGTAATATGTTCATGTGCAATGTAATGAATATGGGATTTTGACCTTAGAAATTTTTTTTTCCTTATTCCCATTTGCTTGCATGAAGTTCACATGAGCATGAAAATGGGTCACCAATGTGTTAAAAGATGCCCTCATTGAGTGCTAAAGTTGTTTGTTGGAATGTCTTCCTAAATAATATGCCCCTTCGTTGAAGCAATTGAAACACTAGGAAATCATGTATTTGGTCGAGAACCTCTTGCAAAACCTAATATGATATTGTAATGCATCTATGAGTTTGATGCAATTTTATCATAATCAATATTTAGTTCTTGGAATTTAGATTTCATGTTTTCCTTCTTGGATTCATGTTTTTCGATGTGAATACTTAAGTATTCTATGCATGTTTCATGCCCACAAGCTAGCAGGTCATTTGTCTGAGGATCTTCTTAATTTCATTGACACTATCATTGGCCATTTTAGTGAGATGGGGAATGTCAAAAATACAAATCAAAGGCTCTATGTGATACATGCATCTAGTAGCAGAGCAAGTATATTATAAATTCATGAAGGTTCTTAAATAAAGACTACAAATAAAGTTTAAAGAAAAATTCCAACAAGACCAGACATAAAATCATAACCTAGACTCCTTCTTACAATAATGGACAGAATGATTCCAAAAATTTAAAGCTTACCCGATATATGTTCACTGCATCAATTGTATTCTGTTTCGGGGTCAAGCTCAATACCTGCTTCTTGTGTTATACCCAGTCCCCTGTTCCATACCAACAAAAAAGATAACCTATAAACCAATTATCCCAAATGTGATTTGTGTCGAATTCAATTTTGGGATTAAGTTGAGTCCACCATCATGGTGGACAGCATTGAGGAGAAGATCCTGCAGACAAGGAATTTAAATGCACGTCTATGAAATGTCTTGTCTTAGTACATATGTTTACGCTTGAGGAACGATTAACATGCATTGACAGTGTTGGATTATTTCCTTGGCGTACAACTCAATTCATGATATCTATGGTAACAAAACCACTTTGGGGGTGTCCCCATTTTCCACTAGTTTCCCCTTTGGTAACCATGCAACCTTATTTGCAAACATGTTTTCTCAACTATTGTTTCTCCATCAAGTATGAAACAATTGGAAGAATTCAAAGGAATCAATCATACTCTAGATTCTCATTTTCATACGCTCAAGAACTAGATCTTTGAGTTGAGGATTTCTTCTTATTAGTCCTATAATTAAAGATGAATATTTAATGATAGTAGCAATCGTATTTAAGGGTAAACAAGGGAGTCTCATACACCAACAAGATAGCTAACCGACATATATGAGGTAACTTGTATCCTTTTAAACCTAAATTAAACCCACCCAATTCTTTGGATTAAAAAAGGATCTGATATATGACCTGACATGTAACGTCTTTAAAAAAAATTAACCCCAGCATATTATCTATAAATACTGTTTAAATTTATTGGTTTCAAACACGTTGAGACACGTTGAACTTCTTCCGAAGCTCTATCATTTTCTGAGCGTGTTGTTATCTCAATAACATTCTTACTGTACTCAGTTTTAAGGAGACGGGAAAAATGGCAGCAGAGAACTCCATAGTGTTGCACGCTCTTTCAGATTTGTCACAGGTAAACACTTTATATTTTGTTTATCATCTAAAGAAATCCTTCTGCTATGTAAACGACGCAAAGGTCAAGGTAAATTACCATGAATTTTGCAAGGGCTTTATAGAAGCTCTCCGAAGGGATGTACTCCCAAGCTTTATTATATTAGCATGTTTGATATAGGTAATTCAAGGTTCCAAAAAAATAAAAGACAATAACCTACAGAATTAAGAAGAGGTTCTATCAGTAGCCTTATTAAATGATGAAGATCATCTTTTGGAATTGTATGGATATGGGAAGAAGGAAAGATAATGAATCCCTAAAATACCTCATTAGGATGGGAAAACCAAATGTCCTATTGATTCAAAAGACAAAACAAGAAGAACATGAGGTCCTAAAAAAGATGGAAATATTATGGAAAATAAATCAAGGTGTTGCAGTCAGTTCTATAGGGGCCTCAAGAGGAATGGAAACCCTTTGGGATGCCTTAGTTTCAAAATTGTGACTCCTAAGCCACTCAACATTGGATCTTGAGTTCATTGGTGAATATCCATACCCAACGAAAGGTATCAATTTCAATGTTTATAATTATGTCAGTTGTTTATTTAGAAAAAATGAATGTTGGAACTCCCTAAAGAATTTGGATAATCATGATCAAAACCCAAATATTATTATTCCTATGGAATTTAACATCACTATAGCCTCAAATGAAAAAAAGGAAGGCTTGAAGATTAGGGATTCATTCAGAGAATTTGCAGAAGACCTCATACCACAATGCGGCCTAGTAGATATCAAACCGAAGATGAGACTCTTTACATGGACTAATAAAAGGCCAAAACCTAAACACATGGAATCCAAGTTGAACGGATTTCTTATGCATAGATCTTTCCTAATGGAAGACCTCGCATTGTCTCCAAAAATTCTCAACTCAAGTGTCTATGATCATAAACAAATTTCTCTTGCTATGACAAAAGCTCAAAACCTAGGACCTATCTACTTCACAATTAATCCAGCATGGGGGAAAAATAAATTTTCCAACAAATAGTTGCATAGGCATGGTTAAATATGTGTGTACATCCCCCTTTAATTGGAAGAAAAAATCAGGAACACTAGTAAGTGGAGCCTAGATGTTTCGGAAAAAAACTAGCAAATCGTTGGTCATTGGAGAGAAGCAGAAGCAACAAGAACTAGAAACCTTCCAAGCATCCCTCAAATAAAAATAAATCTTAGAAGAGGATTTGAAAACTGAAAAACATATTGTAACATCTCCCAAATGATGATGTTAGGATTTAACGAATTTTAAGAAAAATATTTATACACTTGTAACATACCCAATTTTCTGAGTTAATAAAATTAGTGAAATTTTAAAACTGAACTGCAAAAATTCTTCGTCCTAATTCTATATTTATTACAAACCATCGTCCTTTCAATAATTTGGTCATTACAATGAACATTGCATAAAGAAAGAGAAACCTTTTAAGTAACCTATTTGCATTAGCTCTCACATCAGCCAATTTATGATTTGATAACCATAAAATATATTCAAACGTGCATAAAGGAGACTAGAAATAGATACATCAACTAATAACAACATCATGATCACACATAAGGGAACACATATTTCACGTGGTTCACCCCTATTGGGCTACGTCCACCAAATCTTCTAGATATATATATTACTTATCGAAAATGAGAGATTACAATGGGCAACACCAATGTTGCCTTTCACATATAAAAGCCCTCTCTAGAGGCACTTTCCATCAGAATGATCATCCTTATTTAGGGATATCTCCTACTAATAAAATAAACAACAAAAAAAAAACTGTTGCGCCCGAGGTCCAACCTCTTAGTTTCCAAAATGAGCATCCAGGCCCATAAGTCATATGCCAACAAACTGGTCATTACAATAAATCTCAGCACACCAAACGCTTGTTCAAGGGAGGAGCCCACGAGAATCAACACACAAATTCTAAGGAAAACATAACTAAGAAACCAAAGCACTTAGTAACAACTATCATAAACTATCAGGCAAATGTCCACAGAACTCGATTTTAGGTCTACTAAGACATCGGGTTTACGAAAACATAAAAATCTGAACCACGCAATAAGGAGCCCACGAGAATCAACACACAAATTCTAAGGAAAACATAACTAAGAAACCAAAGCACTTAGTAACAACTATCATAAACTATCAGGCAAATGTCCACAGAACTCGATTTTAGGTCTACTAAGACATCGGGTTTACGAAAACACAAAAATCTGAACCACGCAATAATAACTATCAAGTAATTATCCACAGGAAGTGATTTCAGGTCTACTGAGACATCGTTTGGAAATTCATAAGAAACGGTCGAAAATATCCAGAACATCAATCTAAACTTCACACACGTATAACGTAAGAACCATCGATACTTTCCAGAATGTCAATCTAACTTCCTGCACATAAGATCTGTCGATACTTTCCAGAATATCAATCTAGAATTTATGCACATACATCTTATAAAGAACCCTCATACTTTTCCAGAATATCAACATGATTTCTATCCAACATAATGAAAACATGTAGAATATCTATACGATAGCAATCATCACATTCACAAAAGAGAATGCAAATCTAAATACTTCAGGAAGTCGTATTAAAGGAGAACGTCGAGGGCTTGGCTGTTGGATTTCCAGAATATCAATATGATTTCTATCTAACATAATGAAAACATGTATAATATCTATACGATAGCAATCATCACATTTACAAAAGAGAATGCAAATCTAAATATTTCAGGAAGTCGTATTAAAGGAAAACGCCGAGGGCTTGGCTGTTGGCTTTCCAGAATATCAATATGATTTCTATCTAACATAATGAAAACATGTATAATATCTATACGATAGCAATCATCACATTTACAAAAGAGAATGCAAATCTAAATATTTCAGGAAGTCGTATTAAAGGAAAACGCCGAGGGCTTGGCTATCGTCTTTCCAGAATATCAATATGATTCATCCCACAGGGATCTAGCGATGTCGGACTTAAAGATGATTAAGTAGCGAAAGTATCTTAAAGTAAACAAAGCAATATCCTAAAGAACAAGGATCCAGGAACGCAAAATGACATACAGCCCAGCAAGCTGCGGTCTCCACCCAACATTCAGGCCACGCACCAAAATTTTAACATAACAGCATCAGTGATCTAGGAAGATCATTCTACGGACTACTAAAATTTACAACAGTAACGTGTCTAGTACACAAGGGGATAGCCTATTATCATCGACACAGACTTCAATACCTTGATGTAGGTATAACTACAAAAAGAACCTATAGCCATAGGTATAACTACAAAAAGGATTTCGTAACAATGTCAAATGGATATCCTCGATCTCAGGAAAATGAATACATAAGACAAACCACACAAAATAAGAAAGCACAGATAAAAAAGGAAGTCATGTTTTGACCACGATTTTGTGTACTGCGATCTACTAAAAAAAAATGCTACATTCAATCACTTAGCTTAAATAAACGAGAAAGCAAGGAAACCGGATTTGTATTGATCTACAGACTGGGCATAGAATTTACTCTGTTAGAAAACGCCAGTCAAAATGCAGATAGCCATCACCCAAAAATGATCTCAGAGTAATGCATTCTACATCACTATAACACTGAGAATGCAAAGGTTTGTTTCATACTCACCCAAAACGTGGGAAAAACGCATCTATGTCGATTCCTAATATATACTGAGGTCGGCTTAAGGAACTGGAATTAGAAATGGAGGAAACTCATACCTCAAAGGATGAAAAATGATTCGGTTAGCAAACAACTTATGTACAAACTCCAAAATCAGTTAGGCCGCTGCTTCGAGAATATCCTGGATCGCGTGCTCTTTCATTGTGTTTTTCACCCTTGAAATCATATGTTCCCCATCCCTTTCTGCCGGTGTATATAAATCAAATGAACTCCAAAACCCTAAGCAAGTGTTTCCCTCAAAGTCTCTTCCTGGTTTCATCGAAAGGTATTATCGTTGATCCTTAACCGTCCTCTCAGGTGGAGATCGAACGCGATTAGCCGAGCCCTCTCCCGCCACTAACAGGCACTTACAAATAGAAGTCCCCTTGCAGAAAAATGAAAACCCCCCTAAATACCAACCCGAAGTTATTTGGCATAAGCGCCACTACTCAAACCAATCTGACAGATGGGTGAGACTTCCTTTTAGTAAGGCGACAAGTGGCAAAATCCTCCACGTGGTGAGTACAAACGGTGGCTTTTGAGAGCAACCAATCTCTCAATCCAACAACGGCTTTCTCCATCTCTCATTGAGTTCGGCGGTGGGGAAGTAGTGGACATTTAAATTTTATCGAGTTAGATTTCGGTGATCTTAGTGGTAGTTTAGAAGAACTCTTGGTGGTAGTGATTCGATGTCTCACTCAAGGAGACAAACTCACAGAAATATCTAAACATTTACACAACATTTAAAAATAAAATATTCTCTAAGACATATATATCTTCTATATGTTGATATTCTACATATAACACCAAAATATATATGTTATTATTCTAATACAATAACACCAAAGGACGATCGCTCTGGACGGCGCTCTGCTTTGACCTAATCGCTGCTGCTGCTCGGCTCTCGCGCGCGATGGCGGCGCTCGGGGGAGGGCTTCCCCCTCCCACAGCCTCTGACGCCTTCAACATGCTCCTTCGCCCCTCTGGCGCTAAACCCAAAAGCCCAACGGTTCCAAAATTCATCAAAAAGATTGACTCCATCCCAGAAATCGATTTGCCTGGAGAAATTCCCATCAAAGTCGCCTTAGCCCTTGCTGATAGGGGTTTAGTTGGACAATTTATGGGGCTTTGGCCCTCAACCAAGACCACCGACGACTGGATTCAAAGGAACTGGTGCCCCCAACTAAAGAACAGTGTCACCTGTTACCCTGTTGGACGTGGCTTCTTTATCTTTGAGTTTATAGCCCAAGAAGACAGAGATCTGATATTCAGAAATGGCCCATACTTCATGGGCGCCCAAGGATTATACCTCAATAGATGGACGCCCGACTTCAATGCAGAAACAGATGTACCAACAGAAGTCCCAGTCTGGGTAAGGCTTCCCAACCTTCCTATTCACTGCTGGAACTCTCCCACTCTGGAAAAAATTGGAAACGCCTTAGGAAAATACATTGACAAAGCTGATAACAAGGGCCAATACTCATGCGCCAGAATATGTGTTGAAGTTGATCTTGAAGCAGGTCTCCCTGAAGCTATTAAACTCAAAATAGGAGAATGGATATACTACCAAAAGCTCGACTACGAACAGATCCCGTTCAAATGCCGCCAATGTCATGAACATGGTCATTTCCAAAGAAACTGCCCAAAAAATCAGGATTCAGAGGACGAAGCAGGATGGCAAAAAGTCAAGAAAGGCAAGGCAATCCCAAAGAACCTTGAAAAGAAAATCATGAACATGCAAAATCAGCCTTCAAGCTCCAACAAACCCTCCAGCGAGTCCACAAAAGAAGATCCAGTCATAATCTCAAGCCCCAAAGACCGTCCTGAGGACATCAGATCTGAGGAGATGCATCCAACAGATAACGGGGTCCCTAGGGCGACTGTGCATGCCAACAAGGTGACCTCTGATGCCCTGAATGCAGATCTGCTAGAACCTGGTGAAATACCCTCTACTCGAGAAGAAAATGATAAGCCACGCTCGCCCAAGGAAGTTTATGAAGATCCACAGCTGCAAGAATCAGACCTGGAAGAAGATACCGAAGAAGAGACTACCAGCGGCCTCCATTCCCTCCAGATCAAAACCCCAAGAGGAAGGAAATCCAAGAAGAAACAACGGGAAGAAGCAACCTACCTGGAGGTCCTCGAAGGCTCTCAAAAAACCCTTAAAGGCATCATGAACACCCGATCCAAAAAAGGTACAAATCAGGCCTCCAAAGAGGCCAAAACCTCACCTCAAACCCGTCAATGAAATACATCTCCTGGAATTGCAGAGGGCTTGGATCAACCCTGAAAGAAGAAGCAATGAGAGATCTAATCAGAATCCATAGGCCTGAGATTCTGCTACTCCAGGAAACTAAAATGGAGGAGTTAAAGTCCCTCCAAATCGGAAAAAGATTTTGGAAAAAAAGTGTTGGGATTGGTAACAATTCTAGAGGTGCTTCAGGCGGAATCGCCACCTTCTGGGATCCACTCCTTTATGATATTGAAGCTGAAGAACGTGCTGATCACTGGGTCTTCACAAAACTAGTCCACAAGCAATCTGGACACAAGGTATGTCTCTTTAATCTCTATGTCCCTGTTTTGTATGCGGGAAAAAAAGAGTGCTGGAACACCCTTGAAGCTTTCCTTCAACTACAGAAGAGAGACAACATTATCATTGCTGGAGATCTGAATGTGACCCTGGCAGCTAATGAAAATAAAGGAGGAAATCCGGTTAGAGATCCTTCTAGAGAATGGGTAGAAGACATCATCGCTGGTTGGGATCTGCTTGACATCAAACCCTTAAATGGCACCTTTACTTGGACAAATAAAAGAATTGGGCCAGGCCATGTAGCAGCAAGGCTTGACCGTTTCCTTGTCCAATCCTCCTTCCTCGAACTAAATCTGCTAGCCGCCTCCAAAATTCTCCCTCACTACACCTCTGACCATAGACCGATTCTGCTTGAGCTAACTTCTGACCCAAATCTTGGCCCTCTCCCCTTTCGGTTCAGCCCACTTTGGATTCACCATGCTGATTTTCTCCAAACTGTTACAGATTCGTGGAATACCCAACTCATGGGCTCACCCTCCTTCGTCTGGGAATCCAAGTTAAAACGACTCAAATTGACCCTAAAAGCCTGGGCCAAAAATCTTCCCTCCCCTGCCTCTAACAGGGAAATTGGCCCAAGCTGAACTTGAAACGCACCAAGCTTTAACTGGTTCTTCCCCTGCGACTGACTGGAACCACTCCAAAGAAGAAGCATTGCAAAAGAACTTCTTCTCAGCTTGTAGGGCTGAAGAAGAATTCTTCCGACAAAAGTCCCGAAATCTATGGCTCCTTAGCGGAGACAAAAATACCAAGTTCTTCCATAAACAAGCTGAGGCCAGGAAAAACTTCAAAGCTGTCTCTGAAATTCGGTATGATGGAGAAGTGATCCAAGATGCAGAGAGAATCAAGAAGGCAGCTGTTGAAACCTTCGCTGACCTTTTCACTGCTCCCTTTGATGAGCCCCTCGACCCCTCCTCCCACCCCTTTGATCTTATCCCCCAGCTCATTAGTGAAGGAGAAAACATCTCCCTGTCAGCGCCAATCACCATGGATGAAATTAAATCTTCCCTTGCTGCTATGAAACCTGACAGCGCGCCTGGACCGGATGGCTTTACAACAAGATTTTTCACCTGCTGTTGGACAATCATCAAGTATGATCTTCTCAAAATGGTTAGGCACTCCCAAAACACCAACAAACTTGGAGGCAGCACGAATTCCTCCTTTCTGGCCCTGATCCCTAAAGAAAAAGGAGCCAATTCCTTCGACAGATTCCGACCCATCTCCCTCTGTAATACGGGCTACAAACTCATCACAAAGATTATAGCCACCAGACTGAAAAAATTGCTCCCTCGAATCATCCCAGAGAACCAAGGTGGATTCATCAAAGGCAGGAAAATATTGGATAACATCATCCTCGTTCAAGAAGCCATCCACTCAAGCAACCAGCGAAAAGAGAAAGGTATGGTCATCAAGCTCGACCTAGCTAATGCCTTTGACCGAGTCAGGCATGATTTCCTTTTTGCTGTCATGGATAAGTTTGGTTTCTCATCCAACATCATTAGCTGGATCAAAGGATGTGTGGGGGACCCTTGGATAGCCCCACTGGTAAATGGAAGACCAACTCGCTTCTTCAAAGCCTCCAGAGGATTAAGACAAGGATGTCCTCTCTCCCCCCTTCTATATGCCATCCAAGCTTCGGTCCTAAGCTTTCAGCTTAACTTCAGTCAAGACATTCATGTGCTCCCTGGGCTCAGAATTGTAAACAATGTCAGGGACATAAATCATGCCCAATTCGCTGATGACACCCTTCTTCTGGGAGGGGCCTCTGTCCATTCCTCGGAGCAATTCAAAAGAGAACTGGAAGTGTACAAAACAGTCTCGGGGAGCAAAATAAATCTCCACAAAAGCAAAATATTCAGCTGGAACTGTACTACCAGGGAACTAAGAGACATCAGCAGAACTCTGGGAATGAATTCAACCAAAGACTGGAATAACTTCATCTATCTCGGAATCCCCATTTGCAAAAGCAAAATCACTTCAGCAGACTGGGAACCTATTGTGGACAAAATCAAATGCAAAATCCAGAAATGGGGGGCCAACTGGATCAACCTTGCAGGTAAAACTATTCTTATCAAATCAGTCCTCAATAGCATGCCCATATATCAATCTTCTATTCTGCTTGCTCCCTGTTCGGCAGTCAACAAGATTGAAGGGCTGTTAAGGAAATTCATATGGGAAGGAGGAAAAGGGAATGAGAATAAACTTCATCTTGTCAGCTGGGAAAAGATCAAAAAACCTCGGACAGAAGGTGGCCTTCAGATCAGAAGTTTAACAACTCAAAACCTTGCTCTTGGAGCCAAGCTACTCTGGCACATGATCTCTGGAAAATCCAGCTGGAGCAAAGAGGCCCTCCGTAGGAAATACTTCCCTGGACCAAGGAAAAGATGTCTGGACCAGCAACCCCCTCCTAAAAAGGGCTCGCCTATCCATAAGTTATGCATCAAAGCCATACCATCTTTCAAGAATAAACTGTATTGGATCCCCGGAAATGGCAGCTCTATTAATCTCTGGGACGACTCCATTCTGGAGAGCCCCCCTCTAGGCTCTAACTTGCATATTAGCAATATAAAAAGTTGGCTTATTGGAAAAGGTTCCAATACTTTAAAGGACATTTCAGTTTGGAAGAATGAAATCTGGAATGGCTGGGAATTAGGCCATGTTCCTCCTGATCTCAAAGATGAAGCAGCTGCTCTTCTGGTCCTCCTCCAAGGCAAATCCCCTTCCAAGCTGGGAGTCAAAGATAGGAGGGGATGGGGAACCTCAGGGGTGTACTCTGCTGCGGAAGGCTACAAGGAACTCCAGACCATCCCCTACGCCGCCCCTAATCCTGCTGGTTGGTCCTTTATTTGGGACAACCCCTTTATCCCGAAGATTGACATCTTCTGCTGGTCCTTAGCCCATAAGAGTATTCTCACCGGTGATAATCTCAGAAGAAAAGGAATGGCTGGGCCAACTCGATGTCCCCTCTGCAAAAACAGTGATGAAACTATGGACCACATATTGTTGGATTGTCCCTATGCTAAAGAGACTTGGACCCATGCCATTAGCCTCAACACTGCCCTTAACCTGCCCCTCTCTGTTCAAGCCCTCTTCCTCACCTAGAACTCTCTATCTCCCTTCAATCTAAGCAACAAGGCCCTGCTTAAATCTACTTGGGGTTGGACTCCAAAAGCCATATGTTGGAATCTGTGGATTGAAAGAAACAACAGAATCTTCCAAAGCAAAGAAGCCCCTCCCTGGAGAACTGCTGTAAAGGCTAGAGCAATCCTTGGAGAAGTCATGGACTGCCAATCCTTAAACAATGACTCCCCTCTTCTGCATGAGGAGCTCATCTGGTTAAATAAGCTAACTACCAAAATGCCTTCCCAACCAATCAACGGAATCACTCATTCAGAGACCTGGGAAATCAGGATGGAGGAAGCAGACTTCAATCGCTGGGAAGCATCTCTGAATGAACCTTGTCTGTTTTTCGATGGGGCTTCAAAAGGAAACCCAGGCCCTTCCGGTGCCGGAGGTATCATCAAGTCAGAAAAAGGGATCATCAGCATAAATTATTCCTGGGGACTCGGAATAGGAACTAATAACATTGCTGAATTCTGCAGTCTCTGGCAAGGATTACAAATTGCTCGAAATCACGGAATTCGTCAGCTAACAGTCTTGGGCGACTCTAGGATCCTTATCAAGGCCCTCCAAACCAAGAAGGCTCCCCCTAATGTCCACCTCCGCCATATTTTTCAAAAAATTATCCTGGAAAGCAAGCGATTCCATAAAATAAGATATTTTCATGTCCTTCGAGCGCTCAACAGTCATGCAGACACGGAAGCTAACAATGGAGTCGAAATGGATCATGGAAATCTCAATATCAATGGGATGTGTCAGCGATGTGACATCCCCTAGCAAAAGAAGATCCTGTATCTTCTTGCAGAGTGCTCTTGAGCTTCCCAACACCACGTTTTTCATGAAGATGCAGAGATTCCCTGAACTCCAGCTCAGGAACTGGTCCTCGCGTTCCACTCTGCCATCAGAGAACGCTGGTCAAGCTTTCGGCTTTAGATTTGCAGAGAACGCACTCATCGGATCCGGCTCATTTCGTGGGTCCTTGCGCGCCCCTGACGGAGATGGCAAGCTCCTCAAGCTCCGGCCTCACTGCGGATGAACGTATTAGTGCATTGGAAGAAGCTCTCGGGCGACTGCGAGGCAAATATGAAAGCCAGAAAGCCAAGATTGAGGCGCTGTCCAAAGCGGGGGAGCAGACTTGGGACATTCTGAATCGAGACATAATGCAGCTGAAGACAGATTTTACTGAACAAATGGACGAGTTTAAAGATGAAACGCGCACAGGATTCAAGGATGTGGTGAATACCCACGGAAATTTTGGACATCGCATAGCAGCTCTGGAAGCTCAAGTTTCAGCCATGAGAGATAAGCTGGAAAAATGAGGCTACCCCTGCTGTATAATACGCCTCTCTTCCCTGTAATAGCTAAATAAGTATGGCATATGGGAGTAGGGAGCCCTGCCATATTTTGGGCGAATCTATGAGATCGCTGTTCTGCTAAAATGAGGTGTATTGATGCTAGATCTACTATGTAAATGCTTTCGGTTGCTTAAATACCGGTTCTAATATAATTCCATAATGTTCTTGTCAAAAAAAAAAAAAACATATAGTAATCAATTACAATTAAAAATATATGGTTATAAAGGACGGATATCACACATATTGAAGTAGAACTCCACATAGACCGACACCAAGAAGAGGATTCGAGGCTTAAGTCTCGAAGCTTATGGCTTGAGGAAAGAAACATAAATACCCCTTTTGTGTATATGGAAATGAGTTGTAAGAAACCATTTAAAGAAGTAGAATTGTTTATAAATTTTGATATATAGTTTTTTTAGTTTAAAATAAATTTTTATTTAGATTTCTAATATATATAATTTATTTTAAAAAAATGGAATGTTGTAAATTTATATAATTTAACATGGTAATTTAAATATATAAAAATTCTTCCTCTTATAGTAAAACTATTTTTTAAATAAAGGTTTAGGTTAGGTAGATCCAATTTTTCAAAGTGTAATTTTTTTTATCTTAAATTTTTATACGTTAAGAAAAAAATTATACCTTCAAAATATAAGACACATGTCAATATTAGAACTGAGAGAAATAAATTAATTAATGAAACAAACTCCATATATATATATATTAAAATATTTCAACATTAATGAACTTAACCATTAATGAAACGGAGGTAGAAGGGAGAAACGACCTGCATGCAACATTTAACGAAAAACAGTTTCCAAAACCGGGAAACGAAAACTATTTTTCGAAACAGAAAGAGATGTTTCTGTGGTAACAGAGTATCTTGTGAGGCCAATTCCTGTATTACAACTAAATATAAACAAAAAATTACGACGGTTTTAAAAATTCCTAATTGATCTAATTAGTTTCTTGACTTGGAGAGATGATTCAATATATTTGCATAATGAATATGAATTCTATGTAAGAATATTAAATGTATGAAATTGAAATATCTTCATAAATAAATAAATATTATAAAAATAAATATTATAAAAGGAAGTTTTGTATGGTTACATAAAAATTCATATTCTTGTCTGCTACAGTACTGCTGTAGACCCCTTGCGCTCTCGAAAAGGTCGATATTAACCAAAACGAAAGATACAAGTGGAGTGAGGAGAAATCATTTCTCCAAACTGTGGGTGGAACTATTACATGACAGGGACATGGTCCACTCACATGACACGAATGCCAATGCATTCAAGATATACTTAATTTCTTTGTAATAAGTGTAATAGAAAATATATATACATGATGGTATTTTTACTAAGATTTTGGATTAATAGTTTTGAAGAATTTTTTATTTGATTTCTATGCAATAGCACACACCTACATACATATGAATATGTTTACATAATTTAACCAGTAATTTATTTCTATATTTTCCATTTCACATGCATACGACAACATATATTTCTTACAGAATTATATCAATAGGATAAATTCAATAATCTAATGTAAAATTCCCAACAAGAAATAACAATAAAGAGTAGAGTAGACTTATATGTTTATACGAAAAATTACGACGGTTTTAAAAAATGATCGAACGTCAAAAATACGTGTAGGCTATCTGTTTGCCCAGTTGATGAAACAGTTTATAAAATATTTTACCAGTATTTAACGGGCAAAATGGCCTGGTCACAGCTCCCTTTCTCTGTACAGTCAAAGTTTTATACAGATTGATAATGTATAACAGTGTAAAACACTAGGAAAGGAGGTATATATATATATACACACAGAGGTGAGGTTCAGGGATTCGGTATTTTCGTTTTCACTCAGAGCTCTCTGTGTTATCAAATTTTAGGTCAGTCACTATAGTTTTTGTAAGTATATTGTTTTGCATTATGTTGGGGGCCGACCATGATCATGAGAGTCATGGCTGGCCAAACAAGAGACCCAGAGGCAGCATGGCTGTGGGTCATGAGAATATGGAGGTTATGAAGTCCATTCTGAATGAAGAAGAGACCCAGATTTTTCAAGAAGAAATGAGACTTGAACATAACTAAAAAAATATTTATTTGCCATCCACAAATTAATTACCAGACAATGAACCAAACACAAATGCAGAGCCGTGAATAAATAAAACCCCTACGTCGATATCCATGTTAAACAAGCGAGCAGAAATACCAGAAATTAGCAACACGTCGATTGGAATTGGCAGATTACAAAAATGGAGAGATATGCGGTACCTGGTAGGAGTGATATCTACTTGCTGTGCTGGCTGTGCTGATTGCAAACTGGTGCTATTGCTTTCCTGTGAGCCGTGAGAATGAGAATGACATCGTCGTGAGCCGTGAGAATGACATAGCATGGAATGGGCGGAAGATGAGAAGAAGGCAGAAAATGTGGATGGTGCATTAACTCGAGCTGGTGAAGGATTAAGTGATTGAATACGCCCAAATCCAAGGCAAATCCATTTGAGTTGCTGGCGGATCTTAGTCCGGACAGATCCCGTCAATTCACTACGTGATGGTCAACCTGCACCAAATCCTGGACGCGTTGGGCATTAAAGTGAGAGATGGAACCGGACATATCCCGTCAATTCACTACGTGATGGTCAACCTGCACAAAATCCTGGACGCGTTGGGCATTAAAGTGAGAGATGGAACCGGACAAATCCCGTCAATTCACTACGTGATGGTCAACCTGCACCAAATCCTCGACGCGTTGGGCATTAAAGTGAGAGATGGAACCATCATAACCCCTAAATATGCAATTTTCTTATACAAAAAAAGCCAATGAGAATATTTTGTAAATTCTGAAGCAACTCAACTTCTTGCCTGGCCCCAGGTATTCTATAAAAACTTTAATGGAAAAGGTAAACGAGCTTGCTGATTTACTTTATCATTCTACTAATAAATTTTCCTTAAGCTCGTTGTTCTCTGATTTATCACAGGAGATACTAATTCACTGCTGGAATAAACCATAGTAAGTGAAATACTAGTGTCGAGGTTTGGGTGATTAAGTGTTAAAGCCAGGGGTTAATGTAAAAAGATACCTAATGATCTCCTGAGGAGTCTGTGAGGTTCAATATCTATGTCTCACGAGTCTTTTCTGAATGAATGGGTAAAGAGCACGTCCACGACTATGTATCCAGAGTCTTTACTCAGTTGCTGAGATTTAAACGCGGGTTGATGAGGGAAGAGTAGCCGGGCACCTGTCCCTCAGATCTCTGATTCCTTTAATCATTCTTGATTGGATCATCAAATCTTTAATCATCCGTCTTCTCATTCCTGGCTGCATTCTCCGACTTAATCCACCCACGCAAGATCCACCCAAATATTGCACCCATATCGGTTGATTGTCCGGATTGGATCGTGGATGAGTTCCAATGTAGGCTGCACATCAATGCACCTGACGCGGAAGTGATCTTGCGTGGAGCAGCGAGCCACCGGCGGATATCAGCTTGGCCGGAAAATATAGTCACCGGTGCTGCTTTATCAGGAAGGAGTAATGTTCGTCTAAAATAGGGAGGGATTCAACAGTTATTAATATTTAAGCCAATGCATTTATGATCTTTTAGTTTCGGGCCCAACCTAACCCACGCATTTTTGAATCGTCCTGTTTCCCCCAACAATATAGATACAAATCGTGCTAGTGCTCGCTCCTCCATCCAGCTTGTTGTGGGGAGTAGTATGATATATTACAATTTGAACCTACATGCCACCAAAAACCTATCCGTCGGGTTTTCCTTAAAGAGATAATAATTTGCTCGAATGGGAATAACTAGGTTCTCTATCATAGTAATTTCGATAGGGAGGCATGGTATAGCACTTGTATGTGCTTAATTTTACAGAAAGTCAAACTGACGGGCAGTTTAAAACTTAGCCGTCATGTATATTGGTTTGTGAGTGAATATTAATGTTACACCTACTCTATTAATATAGATCCATTTTTTATTTTTTATTTTAAGTTTGTGAATTTTTTATTTTAAATGTGTGATTAATGCTAGAGTTTATACCAAACAGGTCCCATCTGGAAATTGGAATCCAGATAGATAGGTGGAATGCCGACTCACCAAGATATTATTACCAATCCCAATACGGATACCAATACCACGGTTCTTAATAGCCACTTGAAGACTGAAGGGACATCTACCTAAACACCAACTGGAAACTACACAACAAATCCAATGCTGGCTGGCTGCGAGCAGTGCTAGCCTTGACGGAAGGGACGTCTAAACTAAAAATGTGAGGTTGGGATTGGAAACTTAAATATCGAATGTTTTACAAAAAAAATATGAAAATAAGTATATACATGGTTTGCCTTTGTTTTAATTTCTAAATTTTTCTTTTGAAAATTTATGATATTTACTTACTCATTGCACAAATTACTCAATCTAAATCTCTAATTGGTTTTCAAAATTTATGTTAAGAATCCCATCCCTCGTACCTAAAACCCTCTCGATAATACAACATAGTTTTCTCAGGCTCGTTGCCCTCCACCATGGATAAAATAGTGAAAAAGTCAAAGTGGGAAAAGTTTTCAGCAAAGTTTAAACCCTCTCTATAATACAACACAGTTTTCTCAAGTTCGTTGCCCTCCACCATGGATAAAATAGTGAAAAAGTCAAAGTGACAAAAGTTTTCAGCAAAGTCTAAAACATTATACAGGTTGGTTGGCATTAATGAAGAAAGTCTAAAACAATATATTTTCTAAAATATTTTGTAAATACAAACAATCATTTAAATGTCAAACCTACAAACCCTAAAATCTCAGACCATTATACTCGTCCCAAGTCTCATAGCCACTAACAAAGACAGAACTTTGTGAAAATTAATAAATAAATAAAATTACAGTCACTATTCAGAGCTCTTCTACTCAGTTTTAGCGTTTTAGCGGAAAGTCTTCCCCTTTGAGAGTATTCATTATTCAATTCTTCTTCCTATATCACCAATATGTTTCAGAAAATTGTCGTGGGACACAATTTATATGGTTGAATTTCATGCAATTACCTTATTTATAATAAAACAAAATGTATTTTCCCAGCTATGGGCAAGGAAATAAAATGAGTAAAACATATAAAATCTCAAAATTTAGACATAAGGAAGGCTTGTTAAATAATTTAATAGTGAAGTGCATTCATAATGCATAGAAATATGTTTCCATTATAAAATTAATAAATTAAAAAAAACAATCATAATAATATTTTTAAAATTTTATTATAATAACAAAAAAGAATTTAAAAAACTATAACAAATAAACTTGATATATTAAAAAGTTTAATCATATTAATTTTTTTTAAAATTTATTATAACAAGTGAAAATAGCAAAAGTTGCTTATATCTGTCATTTAAAAATAGTTTATAAATAATTTAATTAATAATTGTATGTAGTTGTACAATATTTTACTTTAATTTTATAAAAGTACAAAGAATTGAAATATTTTTATTAAAAGATATAAAAAATTATATTCAAAACATTTATTACTTAAATGAATGCATAACCTAAATTATGTTATGAAGGAGTGGGGAACCTAAAAGGAATACGTAACCATTGATTATGCGTAACCAAATACTTAACCATTGATTATACATAACAAAAATTGGTACGGAATTAAAGTTTGGAATGTTATTTGGTTTCTTTAAACTCTTTATACGGGCTTGGCATATGCCATGGTGGTTATAATTGTTGTTTTGCAACCGCTCCAATTATATATTTAATTATGCAATTAAGTGAAATTTTTTTTAACAAAAGTTTAAAAACTTCATATTTATGTATAGATAGTGCAATTCCTTAAAACTTATAGACATGCATTTTATATGCATTTTAATTAATTTAAATCAAATCATATAACATTAACTATAAATTATATAAATGGACATGCATTTTAATGTAAACCAAATTATATCACATTAAATATGAGTTATATAAATTTGTACATAGCTACATTTTTAATAGAATACTCCCATTCCTTTATCACTAAAGGAAGGCCTTAATTGGAGAATAGTAGCACTGAAACTAATGTGCAATACTATTGGAGAAAAGTAGCTATCCATATGACTAATGATTAAAAACTATATTTTTTAAGTACAAATAGAATAATAACAGAATCAACATTTCTCTTTCCAAAATTCTCTTAAGTGCACAAGAATCATCCATCTTTTGAAAACCTTTGATCTTAGATCTATGTTTTCTTTTAACAATTTTATATGTATTGAATCTTTTCCAATGTTCCTCACCAAAGAGTGATATCACTATCAATTTCATCAACTAGTGATATATCACTATCAATTTCATCAACTAGTGATATATCACTATCAATTTCAAATAAGATAACTTTCTATAAACAATATCAACTAAACCAAAACCTACAGGTACAATACTCATACAAACCCTTTTCAAATATAAATAGAACCTGGTGTTCAAATTTCAACCATAAAAATATCAAAAGGTATTTTCACACCAACAAATTGGATAACAAAAACCAATAATTGTCTTAAGTGGATGAGAATCATCCATCTTTTAAAAGCATTTGATTTTAGATCTATCTCTTTTTTAACAATTTTATATATATTAAATTTTTTCCAAAGTTCCTTACCAACTAATGATATCACTATCAATATCCATTAACATCAACTAAACCAAAACCTACTACACACTAACAAAAATTGGATAACAAAAAGTAAAAATTCTCTTAAATACATAAAAGTCCTACATCTTTTAAATTTTTTTTAATTTTAAATCTATGTTTTGTATACATTTTGAATCTTTTCCAAAGTTCCTCACTCACTCTCAAATTTATATGTTGGATATCAACTAAAGGAAAACCTACTCATACAATGTACATAAATCCCTTTGAAATATAATAAACCTCAATTGAAAACATAAAATATCTTAAAGTCCTTTCACACCTACAAATTGGATTGCAAAAAGCAATGGGCAAGATATACAGTCAACAATATCTAATTTTAAGATTAAAAAAAAACCTTCTTGTTTTACAAGATTTCTGTTTGAAAAACACATCCAATCAAAAACTCCAAACCCTTCGTTAATGACAAATCTCTGTGGTGATTAAAGTTTGCCGAAGTTCTCACGAACGGGGAGACATTTATGCCGAAAGAAGCTCGCGATTATCACCGTCCTAATCTTGGATGAAATAAAAAAAATCATGCAACTTTGATATCTTCGGGAGATGTACATTGAAAAATATTTTGTATTATGAGCGCGGCCTGTATCAGCTCGAAACCCATCTCGTACATTTTTATTCAATGTAAAATCCATCTGTTAGGTTAACTATTTTTAAAATTTAAATATATTTTTAAAATCTCACAATTAACTCTCAAAGCAAGGGAAATTAGTCTAATCATTGTTTTCAACCAATTACAGATGAGTAAATTGATATTTTAATATTGTCAAAATTATTTTTTAATTTTTCCATCTCTTAGGTTAACTATTTTTAAAATTTGACAATTAACTCTCAAAGCAGGGGAAATTAGTCTAATCATTGTTTTCAACCAATTACAGATGAGTAAATTGATATTTTAATATTATCAATTTTTTTTTTAATTTTTAAATATTAAATTTAATATATATATATTTTTAAACTATTGAAAACTTTATATAAATATTTTAAAAAAATTAAAAATAATAAAAATTAAAATCCAAACTGATTACAAATATAATAATAAAAATTGTTTTAAAAAAAATATTATTTATTTTTTAATTAAAATTGAAGATTTAAATTAAACCATTATAAAGACTTTATTAAACGTAGAAATGCTCTACAGCCCAAAAATCATATATGCTCATAAAATGGTTTTTTGTTGCTGTAATTGCATAACATTATAATGAAACAAACCATATTCTATTTTTTCAACCAAGATTTGAGGGTAGATTGTTAGAATAGGGTTGGCACACCAGTCATTGGTGCCAAGTAATAAATATTTATGAAGAGCAAATTGCTATTTTATTCCACTGCTGGTTGTTTTGCTATTTTATTGAACTCGTCATTTTTTTTTATTACCGATAAAAATAATTTTTAAACTCCGTTGTATAGTCATTTCCTAAACTATTTTTTTGCCGAGTGCACCTCAATGCAAATCTGGCATTGGTGGGTCAACTCTGCAAAACCCTAGACCGAGCAAGTGTTGGTGGTCTACCCACGTCGACATTTCCCGTGCACACTTGCAGGAGCCGACGGCACGCACTTTCGTTGCTCCGTTTGGTTTTTTTCTCCCGGACCAAGATTGACCTAGTGTCCTTGAACGGCATTTTCATGCGACCTAGGGCTTGACATATCTCGGCAACCAGAGGTCGGATCGACAAACCGTTGAATTCGTTGGTCTCCTGGCATGCCATTACCCCTAGGGGGCCCTCTCTCTCGTGTCCTCGTGGCCCAATGACTCCGTTGTACAGTCATTTCGTAAACTAGTTTTTTGCCCAATGCACCTCAATGCAAATCTGGCATTGGTGGGTCAACTCTGCAAAACCCTAGACCAAGCAAGTGTTGGTGGTCTACCCACGTCGGCATTTCCCATGCACACTTGCAGGAGCCGACGGCACGCACTTTCGTTGCTCCGTTTGGTTTTTTGCTCACGGACCAAGATTGACCTAGTGTCCTTGAACGACATTTTCATGCGACCTAGGGCTTGACATATCTCGGCAACCGGAGGTCGGATCGACGAACCGCCGAATCCGTTGGTCTCCTGGCATGCCATTACCCCTAGGGGGCCCTCTCTCTCGTGTCCTCGTGGCCCAATGACTCCGTTGTACAGTCATTTCGTAAACTAGTTTTTTGCCTAGTGCACCTCAATGCAAATCTGGCATTGGTGGGTCAACTCTGCAAAACCCTAGACCGAGCAAGTGTTGGTGGTCTACCCACGTCGGCATTTCCCATGCACACTTGCAGGAGCCGACGGCACACACTTTCGTTGCTCCGTTTGGTTTTTTGCTCCCGGACCAAGATTGACCTAGTGTCCTTGAACGACATTTTCATGCGACCTAGGGCTTGACATATCTCGGAAACCGGAGGTCGGATCGACGAACCATCGAATCCGTTGGTCTCCTGGCATGCCATTACCCCTAGGGGGCCCTCTCTCTCGTGTCCTCGTGGCCCAATGACTCTGTTGTACAGTCATTTCGTAAACTAGTTTTTTGCCGAGTGCACCTCAATGCAAATCTGGCATTGGTGGGTCAACTCTGCAAAACCCTAGACCGAGCAAGTGTTGGTGGTCTACCCATGTCGGCATTGCCCATACACACTTACAGGAGCCGACGGCATGCACTTTCGTTGCTCCATTTGGTTTTTTGCTCCCGGACCAAGATTGAGCTACTAGGCTAGGAGTGGATAGAGGTAGGATTTTGTTTAAGGGACTAGACGTTTAGTCTTGTAGAAGATAGGTTTTGGTAAGCCTACTAGGCTAGGAGTGGATAGAGGTAGGAGATAATGTCCAAGTGATGATAAGCAGGCCAAAGGCATAGTAGAATATAATTTCTTCCATGTATGTATAGTTAAATTCTGAATGAGAAAGGCATATTCATCAAGTTATTGTGTCACGTGTGTATTACTCTTTTATAATTTGTGTATATTATACTTGAGTTTGATGAATATGATGGACTATGCATGAAATCATCTTAAGAAGATAGTCAATGGCATGAGTACAACTGTAAATAGAACTGGGCAAAGTTATCCATGACATGATATTCTCTAGTGCAATATTGTAATGTGACTAAGAGAGATTGTTGTTTACTTAGATATGTGAACATCATGGCTTATTTAACCCTTAAGAGTATATATTGATGGTTTATGATTTATCAACACATGATCATGATGATGATGGAGTGTTTTCATCATGATTTTATACTTATGATGATCGTTTGTTATTGCAGTTTCAATCATGTATAAGTGCTTGCAACACATGTTGTGGAGATGTACATGTTCAATTTGGCATTAATGATTAATTGTAAATTATATCATATGGATTATAGTTTTACCTACAAGAATTCTGGTACCATTATGAAGTTAACTGGCTAGTTGACTATTGTAATGGATCCAAGGATCCATAACATCAAGGTACTAACTTTTTTAACATGGTGAATATGATACCGATTTTACGAAAAGTATGATGATTACAAGATGAAATACTTGACTAAGACATAGACAACTTATGGACATTTCCCGAGATGCAAGCACTAGCATAGAGAGAGGTGGATATGGATATTGGGTGTAGACTTAGGATGGTTGAAGTGTAATATGGATATTTTACACCCTTGATGTGAGGAACACAAATACAAGGTACTCCTAGTTAGAATCAATGAAACATGTGAAAAATACTAGATCAAAATCAATTGTTTACATGCTTATAGATAAGTGGATGCTCTTTTCCCTAATGAAAAGCATAGGAATTGTGGTTATTCTAAAGAGTAACCACTACCATCCATATGTGTTATATACAATAACCACAACCATATACCAAAAGGAATAAATTAGGGAAGAGAGTTTGGGAATGAGAAAATCCATGATGAAAGATGATGTAAGAAAACCTTTCTACAATATGCATGCACTATTGACCTCAACCTTGTCACCTCCCTGGCCAATAACTGAAAGATCCATGGCTAAGAGATGGAAATAGAGAAGAGTGATATCAAGCAGCCAAGCATTAGGAGAATTCAAAGAAATAAATAGTATTATGAAGCTCACATATTTATTGTTGAGAGGCAGTTTCTTCTTACTTCTTTATATGCATAGGAATATTGAGTGTAAGCCCAAGGATCACTCAATCCATATCTCCAAGAACACAAGAGACTGTAGATCACCATCAACAAAGGATTAAATCATGTGGCAAATGATAAAGGGCCAAGAGCTCTAGTGAAGGAGATACAATAGATGGAAATCATGTATTCACACTAATGTAATGTTTCCTTTTTCACATCAATAATATTGAAATTATTCCCTACCCCACAAATACTTGTCATTTATCATGTGTTTAATGGTGTTATTTGGAATACGATTGCTTTACCTAAAGTAGTTTAAATTCACATAATTTCTTGTTACTAATATGAAAATAGGTTTGAGAAAGGTTGTTTGAAATGTGCATAGATACATGTACATTATCTTGGTGATAAGGAAAAGGACCAACACACTTAAGAACATCAAACAACCAAGAGAAATGTGTTCCTCCTCTTTCTTCCTTTCTTTCATTTGGACATCTAAAGTTGCATGTAGATTCAACGGAAAGAATATAGAAGTCTACACTATCAACTATCACTCTCCAAAGAATCAACCTCAAGGGGATTCTTAAAACAATAGAATTGGAAACCATACTGGGGATGATTATGTAAGGATTCTTAGAACAATAGAATTGGAAACCATACTCGGGATGATTCATACATAATCATCCTTAAGTATTGGGTTTGTTTTTTCTTTGTTTTTTATTTTAAAAGTTGTAGAACTTCTTTCATGATACATAATTAGACATGGAAAAAAACCCAACAATCAATTTTTTTTCATATTAGAATTGTTTAATATTATTTACTTGCAGCTCATGCATGTTATAATCAATATATGTGGTCAACCTTGTTTATTATTTAGAAAATCCATGACACCTTGCAGTTCTTCCATGGAACAATCGAGGTCTCATTGATAAAACCTAAAATTTGTACATTTTCTAACCTAAGTATTTGTTGCGCGTGGTACCTTGATGTTTAAAATTTCCATCTACTTGATCTTAGGTTTAAACAATTATGTTTGTGGTATATTATTGCATAGACTATGAGAGAAAAGGTTTTTTGAATGCTTTCACGGTCATTTTTTGGTTTTGTTTGTTGTATCAGATTAACCAAATTGAAAAAGAATTTGAAAATAGTTTGCATGTTCACTTGGATTTATCGTATTCTTGATTATTGATTATAAAATACCTTTGAAATTATAAATTGGTGTTGTATCCTGTCCCTTCAATGTTCAGACACGGTGTTCAAAAAAACGAATTTGAATTTCAAATCTCAAATCCCCGCACTCCACGAAAGTTACCAAAGGACGGTTTCTCACCAATTTCCTCCATTCTTCGCCATGGCAGAAGATCCATCAAGGATACCTCAGAAAACTCACCGTCCGGACTCGGTAGTTCAAATCTTGTGCATTGGAGGAGCGCCTTCAGGGCTTGCAAGTTTCTTAGAAGGAAATGGGTGAAAGGATGCTGTTCTCTCCATACTAAGGCTATGATGAAGGCGGTGATCATTTTGCAACAGTTCATAAGATTTTTGGGGCGAGCATTGTCTGGAAATATTTGCTATATATTCTCATAATCTAGCGCTGCCAAACATTTGTCACACATCCTACAAGGCACATGATCAACTATGAGATCCAGTCTATGCCTGCTTAGGGCACATTTCCTCCTTGCACCAACTGGTATATAAACTAAATAGCCTCAGCGTATGCATTATTTGTTGTTATTTCCATAAATTGCTTCTGTTGGTATCTCCAGCTCTCAAGATATGTGTAATGAATTTTTTACAGGAGTTGGCAGGCCGAAATAACCTTCACGAGCGTGGGTGGCCAGCAGCATTTCATTCGGTGTTTCATCCATATCCATGAATCATCCTGACAGCACCACATTAGTTCCAGGTACATCTCTCTGCCATGTCATCCTATCGCCTAGTGCTACAAGGCATTCTTGTCTCCTCAAATTCTCTCGCATTTTCTTAACAAAATTTCAGTCCCTAAACTGCCTTCTTTCCTTTCTCTGTGTCACCCTCTGTCAATATCTTCCTTCCAGATTCCTCAGTCTCCTCCACATACAACTGGACCTTGTTGCAGTGATGGCAGCCACTCTGGAAATGGCAGTAGACATAGGGAATGCAAGACTCGTTTAATTGTTCCGGGCATCCGACGAGCAAGCATAGTTACGATCTCTTCCACATTCCATGAATATACAATGCATTTGCAATTAGATGTTTTTTCGGGCTTGCAGTTACAGAGCCCAGGAAGGAGTTCAGGAGATCTAGATTTTAAGGGAAAACATTGAAGTAGAATGGAGTGCACCTTATAGGCATTGCACATATATTTCATAAATTGTCTCATGGATGAATTGGGCGTGTTGTATGACAGCATTACAACAGAAGCCACTCCAAATCGATTTTCTTGATTTGGCTCACAGGTTATCAGTCCGAACCCTTTATTTATCTCATATAGTTGAGGGCCTCTCAAGGTGGCCAGAACATCCCTGGCACCCATCTCCAGGTCAAGTCTTCCTCTTAACAAGCTTGTAACAAATACTGCTAAATTTCCTATGAAGGCAATTTCTATATCGGAGGAAGAATTAGCAGATCCCGTAACGCTCTCACTTATCTTGTACTGTGCTAAAGCAATATTGAATAGCCATCCCAAGCAACAAAACAAATGAATAATGAAACAGTGCATGAATATATATATGATCGGCTCCCTAAAACACCCATATCAAAATTCAAGAGACATCTGATAAACGAAAATGGCGTAGGCACTGTAGAGCCAACTATTTGGTACTTCCCAACTTCATCCCTCTCTTCCCCAGAGGCTCACAAGTAGGACCTGATTACAGTATCGTGACCAGCATAGTGGCTGGTAGCCTGGATCGTTACTAGCACGAGACAGTTCCCGATCGAAGCTCAAAGAGAAGAACGGAGACAGTTCCAGCATAGTTGACAGATGGTTATCAATATTTCTTTCGACTTTAATCCATCGATCGACCGACGACTGGTGTGTATTTGAAAAGATATATAAAATAGGAATAAAACCTACATAGTCCATTCACTGTTGTTACCTGGGTACCAAATTCACGTGACCAAATTTTAGATGTTGTTCTTGCCACGATTCGTCAACATTCTTCTCCAAATCTTTGGAGAAGAAGAAATTAAGTGTCTTGATATGGAAGTACCAAAATTATGATGCCACTATCCTATAAATGTTTGAATTGTATGATGAAATCACACATGTAATCCTCATGCAATGTGAGGAATAATAGGGAGGATCAAAAAATTCAATACAAATGAGAAAGAATTTTCATCCCATTGTGATGGCATTGCAACAAGGAAAAAGGAAGCATGTTTGTCATCTATGAGACATGTTAATGTGCCTGGATGACCAAATGTGTATTTTAGGTGGTGAATGTATAACCATGTTGTTGAGAGAGGCTCACACTTCTGAATTAGTAGGGTATTTCAAAGCAGTGAAGAAACTATTGAATATGCAAAGTATGCATTTTGATGTTGCCAAAGCAAATTCATGTTTGTGTGTTGTGTTGTACTTCCAAGCCAACTAATAGAAAGCTAATCTTGTATACACCATTTCTTGTTGTAATTCATCCTTGGGACAACAACTCAATAATTTTCTCGAGGATTGCCAAAGACCAATCATAGGAACAACTATATGTTGATGGTATCCAATTGACTTAATAAGATTAACTAACTGGTTTTTGCAAGAAGTCCATCGTTGGACAAGAGACAACCAAGATCCTAGTTTTTAACTCACCTAGGTACACTTTGGATTGCTGAAATTTGTCATCATGAATAGAGACGGTAAACTCCTAAGATACCTCTAGAAGGCATTGTGGGACATGATGTATACTTCTAGAAGGCATTATGGGGCATGATTGACACGAAGTTGATCAAGATAAGATACGATAATTTTATTAATGTCCATCAAATGACCACAAAAGTAGGTTAATGGAACTGTGTGGTACCATGAAGTCAACACAAAGTGGAAGAACTAAGGCAACTCCTATTAAAAGAAAGAAGTATAAATCTAACCTAAAAACCAAAAAGAGCTAACTCTATATAGAAGTACGACATTTCACCTCATACCAATGGGTGGACGAAAGTAGTGAATCGAACCCTTGTTCATTTCCTCATGAGATAAAACTAAAAGCATCCCAAGGCCTAAGATGAGATCCTCCAATATATTCAACATTGTTACAACTAGGTTAACCACACTTAAGCAACAAATGGCTCTCTCCAATGTTTCTTTTTCTACTTCTCAAGGTTGTTTAGGCACATAGAATATGCACTCTCTCTCTCTTTACATTTTAATTTATTGTTTTCAAAGATGCATTAACACAACTTATTATCACTTCATTTTATATATGTACTTCTACATCTTCTTTAGCCAAGTTTGGCCACTCATGCAATGATATTTAAATTTTATTTTAAATTAAGATATGCAATATTTTAATAGAAACAAATAACAAGTTAGGATTATATAGTTTGCTTCTTAGTTATTCAAGGACCCTCAAAAAGTATTTCCATGGATTTATTAGGAGTTTTTCCAAAGGCTAGACATGGAAATGACTATATGCAAGTGATTATTGATAGATTCAATAAGATGGAATTTTTTTTGGCATTCCATGAGATAGTCATAATATGCCATATGCACTCTTTGGTAGAGGCACAAGCCCAATATAATCCAAAGTGTAACAAAAATATATAATAACTGTAAAAGATAAAAGATATGGTGATATGCAGTCAAGATGACTACCATAATGGACATGACTCTACATAATAATTATTAATAGAAATAGGTATATTACATGCCCTCCCATCTAGGAAGGACTCATCCTCAAAGCACAAGAGGAAACAAAATGAAAATATCATCAAAGCTCAGAGTTAGCTTGATGTAATGTGGAAGCATCAATCTATCCTATATCAACTTCTATCGAAAACATCTTTGATATGATTCTTTGTTTAGAGAAATGTCGATATTGGTAAGATGATTGTTTAGAGCGTTGACCATCTTGATTGGAATTATGTGAAGGTTTTATTGTATAAATTTTTTTTATCTCAACTTTAGGACACTACTGACTTACCTGAAGTTATGTAGTTGTATGTTTATTAGATATTTTAATTAATTTGTCAATTAATAAAATTCCATTAATAGCGAGATTCAATATTTAATTTCAATCGAGTTTGATGATGATTTTCAATTGACAAATTGCTTTTCAAAATTTGAAATTATCATTTCCTTTTGTTTTAATCAAGTGACTTTGGTAAGCAAGGTTTAGTTTCAGATTTTTTCAAACAAAACAAATATTTATCTTTTCCTAACAATACATTTTCAAAAGTGTGCAACCTTTCCTTGCAACTTAGACCACCCTTGTGAGATTTTTAATTGCTAGGAACTAATCCCAACCCACAACCAATCCCAACCCTCCCATTCAGCCGGATCTGATTCCTTCAGCTCCCATTCCGCGTTGTTTTTCATGGCACCTCGACACTAAAATGTACCAACCACCGATCTCTGAAAACGATGGTATGTATGTTGGTTCATTCACTCATGGTCCGATCTCTTTCAGGTTTAATGGTTGTCCATTTCTTATCTAATCTAATGCTTCTTTTGTCTATTGATAAAATTGGCAGGAAACTGATCCTGTGGTCAAGGTGTAGGAGCCACCGCGTTGGCGTCTATCGTCTTTTCAGATGGATTTCGCCATTTGTAATGGGACATGTGCTGTGAAGAGGGAGAGAGACGACGATCATCCTGATAACAACGCTAACGACCACGAACTGGATAGAGCTTGCTCCAGAGCAAGCGATGAAGAAGAAGATGGGAGAACTAGTAGAAAAAAGCTCCATCTTTCCAAAGAATAGTCTGCTTATTTAGAAGAAAGCTTTAATGAGCACAATACCCTTAATTCGGTAAGCCTCCGTGTGCCTAATACCTCGTCTTTTGCATTCCCACAAGATAAAGACAATCTGTTACTCATAGCATTTTCAATTGCAGAAGCAAAAGCTGGCATTAGCCGAGCAGATTAACCTTTGCCCCCGTCAAGTAGAAGTCTATGGTTCCATAACAAAAGAGCCAGGTTAGCCTCTTTTACCAATCAAGTCTGATGGATGGATTTGAAGTTTGAATATTGATTGATTTTTATGTATATATGATACGACAAAGATGAAGCTGACAGAAGTGGACTGTTAATATCTGAAGAGATGCCACGAAACCCTTACAGAAGAGAACAGGTGACTGCAGAAAGATATTCAATAGCTGAGGGCTTTGAAAGTGGCGCATCCAAGCTTTTTACATGCACTTGCCTACAACCACTCTCTTAATATGTGTATTTTTGAATGGTAGTCAACATTCAAAATTTGAATTTGCATTTGCATTTGCATTTCCCGCAAACATTCAGAATTCAAATTTTCATTTCCCCCCAAACATTCAAAATTCGAATTCGAATTTTCAATTTCCCTGCTTCAGAACATTCAAAATTTGAGGTGAATGTTCTGAATCGTTATCACCAAGTAAATTCAACTCCATGAGGTTTTGAATTTTCAATTTCCCCGCTTTAGAACATTCAAAATTCGAGGTGAATGTTCTAAATCGTTATCACCAACTAACTTCAGCTCCATGAGGTTTTGGAGGTGAAAGATCCATTTCGGGACTTCGCAGCCACCTAGATGAAGAATTTCAAGGCGTTTCATGACACCAATGTCTTTGGGAATACTGAGAAGGCTGCACGGATCAATATATTTGAAGGAGAGGTCTCGCATCTCTGTCATAGCCCCAAAAGTCCCATCCTCTAGGTGAACAGCACCTTTCAATGACTGTAGACATATGAGTTTCGATATTCCAGCAGGCAGCGACTTCAAATTTTTGTAGCCCTTCACATTCAGATATACCATAGACTTATGTTCACCTATGCCCGAATGCAGCTCACATAGATGTTTGCAACCACTAACATCAAGAAACAGGAGGCTTCGTACATGAGCCAATGATTTAGGTAACTTCTCTATCTCTGTCTGGGATAAATTCAAGAATCTCAAATGTTTCAAATTCCCTACACTTTCTGGCAATGAAACTCAATGTTCCTATTGCGAGAGGGTAACATGTAGAGACGAGTATCTAAGTGTGGAGGTACAACAACATTATTATTTGTTGAGCTATCTCAGTTCTTTCAGCGCCGTGGAGAAACTGAGTGGGAAAAGCAAGTGCTGGTGTGACAACTGCTGCCATTTGCAAGATGCCAAGAAGAAGTTAAAGGTCAAATCTGCACCTCAAGTTCTCACTTGCCAGCTAAAAGGTTTCAAATACACAGTACATGAAGGTGAAATGGAGGGATTCAAGAAGTTGTTCTATCATGTTGCATTCCCCATGGAGTACATACTGCTAATTAACAATTGTGGAGATGGAGAAGCACATGATTTTTTGTATTCTTCATTTGATGTTGTGGTGCATGTGGGATGCACGGTTAATGATGGGAATTACATTTCTATAGTGCAGAGAGGTGACCAATGGCTCATGTTTTATGATGAGAAGGTGGAAAAAATCACGGCCACTGCTTCAAAGCATCTTGTAGAGGATCCATGTGGTCGAGAAAGAGTGAAGGTAGAAGCCAAACTTCCAGCCACACCCCCAGAAATATCCTGTGATTTAGCACCTAAAACGTAACGGTTTGCTCTAGTAAAATATTATATGGACATGTTGAAGTAGAGTGTTATGAGAATCTATATTTGAATTCAATGTGGACTCAAGAAATGGATGGTACTCTAGGCATTGCAAGGTATTTTCCTCATTACAATGTAAAAATGAATAATTATGGAAAACAAGGTTTAGTAATGACCACAACTGAAGCGACACAACTTTTCACTCCCTGCAAACTCTCAATGGAGGATTTATCAAATCAACAACAACAATCAGCGCCTTTGGGATCAGTCTGGAATCGTGCAGGAACTTGGGACGAAATAAATTTAAGCACCTGGGCCAACAGTAGGATAAAGGAATTTCTCATTGATTTAGGTTCTTTAGAATTTGATATTTGTAAAGATAATATTTTGAAGGTCTCAAGCGGCGTAGGTGAAGTATTGATGGTGACAGTGCGCAACAAGAAGCGAATTTGTGACTCTTACTCGATGGACTTGAAGTTTCAATGGGATTGGTTAATTGAAGAAAAAATGAAGCAAATTTTGGGCACTTTAAATATTCCATAGGCTTCTTCTGGTGATTTGAAAGATATGTAGTTGAACGTGGCTTTGAATTCAGACCAACGAATCCCATACTCGAAAAGAAGTACACTTATTGAATATCTTATGTCCTTCTTGTCTCCCATTCACGATCTTGAATCTTTGGATTTTTTTCAATCTTCAAGCCAAGAGACAATTAGTATAATTTATTAATATTTAGTGCAGTTAGGTGTAATGATTTGTGGCCAGGAAGTTCTGAAATTAACTGAATTATGTTTGAAACTTGTGAAGTTGGTTATCCAACCTTGATTAGGAACGATTACTTTGGACAATTTTTATCAGGGTTTATGTAAGGAGGGCCTTGTACTTGGAGCTTTGATGGAAATTGCAAGAAGGATATTTTTTAAGGTTGGTACAGAGGTAGAAAAATCAGAGTCTGATTGTTTAAAACTTTGTTTCTTCCATCTCGATGGAGACCTTTTTACTCTTCTCTCAGTTTACAAGAAGTGGGAGGATAAATGAAAATTCAGAAGGAAGAAATGGTGCTGGGAAAATAACATTAATGCCAAATCCATGGTAAGATGTAAAGATGATATCATAAAAACTTCAAGTTGTCTCTTGAAGAGGTTTCGTGGAAAGAATAATTACAATTTGCATTCCCTTGTTCCTACAATTCAACAAACTTCCAACATCTACCGGCTTGGTATAGAGGTAGACCATCATAAAAGAGAAATCCAATTTTTTTAGATATAGAGAAAATACACCAGGAATTTGAGAGGATGGAAGATGTATTGAACTATGAAATGCAGATGGGTGCTAAAATAATCACTGACACAAAGCGCATTGAACTATACATTTTGTTTGGACATAATTCTCATGTAACAAGAGAAAAGATTGGCATTCTATGTAATGGGAAGTTTTATTATGAGGTGAATGTGGAAGAAGACGCTGAGTTTTTAAAGCTTGTCATTTATAAACACTTATTCTCTCATGTTGACATGACCAAAAGTTATTCATCTAACAAGTTAAATGATGGTCTCTATGGGATAGGCTATTATGAATCTTTAGGAAATGTGAACTTAAAGAGATTCTTATTATTTTTCTATTGGAAAGCTAGCGACTGCTAGATTTCCTTATAGCATAACCATGTGTGCAGTCGCTAGAAGAAAAATTCTTATGCTACAAGTAAAGCTAGCAGTCGCTGGCTTTCCTTGATATTTTGTCATGTGTTTATTTCAAAATAGAGCACATGGCACAAGCTCAAGGTATAAGCTAGCAACCACGAATCACCATGTGTTGGCCCGGTTTTGCAACCAGGCTTAGTGCTATGGGCACCTGCTAACTAGTAGCAGCAGTTTCAAATAGAAATAAACAACTAATTAAACTAAACAAAACTAATCATGGATCTTGTGCAAGAATCTAAACAAATAATGTAAACATTTAAAAAACAAGAACAAAAAGATATTAAAGAATGAACTTGTATTGAAAAATGGGGGCAAGCAAGTGCTTGCGATAATACCTTCAATGGTGAAGGTTGATGTTGAATGGCTCCAATGGTGAGCAGCTCCAATCTCCAATGGGTCCTTTCTCCAAGGTTGCTTCAATGGCTAAAATGCTCAAGGGAGATTTCAGCAGCATAAGGATGAGATAATGGATGGATGTGAAATGAGGATCCCCTACCACCTTTTTATAGGTTTTGGTGTTGGGGAATACCATTTGTGGTTTTGTGGAAACCAAATGGTATTGACCAACATGGTTTAGGTACTTTTCCCTCCTTTTTCCTTTTTTGAATAAAATTAATATTTTAATTCCCTTTTTAATATTTTTGGGAATTTGGACCCTTTTCGAGGGTTTTTTATGCTTTTTTAGGAAAAATAATATTTTTTAATGGAAAAAGGGGTGTACTAAGGTCTTTTGGTGACCTTTTGTTGGTTTCAGATGGTGGAAAAGTGGACAAATGGGTCATGTGAATAAAGGAATGAGCTAGTGAGCACTTTTTAGGTGTTAACAGATTGCCCCCTGATGTGTGAGGGCAGGAGCTCATCGTATGGCCGATAGACATCATAGTTCGTTTGTCTTTTTTCAGGGGTTTGGGAAGGAGAAGAGACCGATTGGAGACTGGAGCCACGGCCCTTGGAAGCTGCAAGAAACAAAAAATATTACATGGCCTCAATATGAATGAGGTATAATCTTTGATAATGGACGAGGCGGGCATTCCCATGCTTGTATCAAGACAGATACATAACAATTAGTCCCAGGAAGGGGGATGTAATACATAAAGAATCTACTGGTACACCATAATGGTCCAGGGGGGACATTATTTTGGGTTGTACTCCTAATCATAACGGATCTCAATAACTGATACACTGGAATAACTGAGGAACTGCTGAAACTGAAGGTGTCCAACATCTGTAGGGACTCAAAGACTATGAGTCATCTCTGAGAAATAATGTAACTGTATACTCAAGGGAGTATGAAACTGGGGTACATCTGAATATTGTCGCCCTGCGCAACCCGGATATCTATAGAAAAAGTGTAACTGGTGTTATCCATAGGAAGAATCTCAAATGTGGAGGAGTCAAGAGGTATCCGGGGTCTTCGACTAATAAGTGAAACAGACGAATACCCTGTGCGAGTCTCAACGATGCGATCAAGGTGTTGAAGTCGAGCATGTGAGAAACAACCATTTGGAGAGACACTGAAGATTTCTCTCGAAATGATTCGTAGGCACTCATCATAAATGGTGATGAGTCCAAGACACAGGGACCTCTAGGTCTATCCTCTGGAATTAATGTGGTTGTGGTCAACAAAGGGAGACCAGCAACTAACAAGGCAATGATGTTTCCTTGATAGGAGCACGAGGTGTAAAACTGAAGTGTTGTAGTACTGATGGTAGGACTGACATACTTGTGGGAATGGGAAATAACTGGGTCAAAAAATGGGTAGACTCAAACTTCCTTTGTTCAGAGCATGATGACATGGTTGACCTGGCAGCGTAGGGAACTGACTTGTAGGTGTGGCGATCATTGCTTATATACTAACTCTGGAGGGGGGGGGGACGAGCTGATAGGTGCTGTCAAGGGATTATGAAGGTGACATGCTGCAGAATACTCTGAACAAAGGCGACCAAAATGGGGAAGCTGCCATATGAGTATATGTGATCTGTCGTGACGCCAAGAGGCACCATTGATTCCTTCTTCGTAGTTTTAATGAGCTCCAAGAAGGGATAAAAGTGTGCTCTGAAATGGTACGGTCCTGTGGATTTTGTGAGCCCAGGATGGTTCATGCTCATGGTTTATTTCATGTTTAGAGAGTCTGAAAACGGTAAGTGGACTCTATTGATGTTTCTTTTTCGTAAGTTTAGTCTCCAAGGCCCGAAAAAGCATAAAATGATGCGGATGGAGAACTCTTCTAGCCGATGTGACTAGAGTATACCTTTTTCGTAATTAGTCTACGAGGTCCGGAAAAGGGGTAAACTTATACCAGGTAGACGCCCTTTTAGATACGTTTAGCAAGCATGAAAGGAAGCAAGATTACTCGGCGATCTTTTCATTGTTTTTAGGAGTCAGAAAAGAGCTTAACAGAAACTCCCTAAGTGCCTTTTTCGTAAAAGGGGTTGCTCGGCCCGAAAAAGGGGTAAACTTATACCGAACAAACATGGATGGATGAGGGAGAGAAAAGGTCTCAAGCATCGTCATCAGTGCGGAAAACTGGTTCCGGTGACATAAGGATTGTCAAAAATAGAGAACGGCCGATGTGGCACGCAAACCGAGGCAACGTGGGGGCATGAAAAAATGCTCGGAAAATCAGGACGTGACAGCGAGAAATGATCTCAAGCATCATCACAAGCACGGAAAACTGAATTCGGCGATATAAGGCATGTCAAAAACGGAGAACGGCCGATGTGGCATGCAAACCGAGGCGACGAGGGGGGCATGGAAAAAATGCCCGAAAAATCTAGGCATGAGAGCGAGAAATGATCTCAAGCGTCATCACAAGCGCGGAAATATGAATCCGGCGGTGCAAATGGTGCGAAAAACGGAGGTCATAAGGACTCCGGAATGGTCAAAGGAAATAACTAGGTTAAAAAATGGCTACCAATAAAGGTGAGCCCACCAAGCCAATGATGCAGTGGTGGGGAGAAATGATGACCCGCGGGGGGGGGGACACTATGTGTATCAACTCAAATATACAAGTGACACGTGACCTCAAAAAAGGTTGAGATCACGAATATGAAAAAGTGAGCAGGGTTAATGACCTACCCCCATGCTATGTGCATGGGGTTTGTGATTGTGGATCACATATGTGTTGGTTTGAACGATGGGCTCATTGAGGTGTTGAGATAGAGATGATGGGGAAGGTTCAAAATGATTGATCATGCCCCCTATCCCGGGGTCGAGGTAATCTATTATGCCCCCTAACTCAGAGGTGTCAATGTGGTGCAGATGTTGTCTCAGAGAGAGATCAATAGGGCATTGAGCAACTGCTGGCGGGGTGTTATACCATGAGGCTGTGGGCTGTGGTGGCATACTGAAGTGATGATATGATGATGGGGGATTCCCTTTGTGGGGTGGCTTCCCCCAGTATCTCCGACGAGAATCACGATGATGATGAGTAGGCAAGTTTTTGGGCCTGCCCCCATGTTGTGGACATGTGGTTTCCTGGTCGATTTGAAAGGGTTGAACCTGTGTGTCAAAGGGATCAATGGAAGTGGTCGACCAGACAGAGGGGTATCCAGTAGAAATCGTGTAAATGGTGTTAATTTCTTCCGAGGAGGAAGATGGTGGGGGATGAATTTCCTCAATTGTTGGGGGCGCCGTCTCAAGGTCCAAATTATTCATCTCGTAGAGAGCTGCTCTGTAATCTGGGATGTCAGGACAGTGATGGGAGTAGTGGCCGTAAGTACTGCATATCGCACATGGGTGGTTGGTACGTAGTGATTTATCGCGAGGCTTGGGGTTTGGATCTAATTTGACCACCGGGATGTTGGGGTCGTCGTCCAACATTTGCATGTGTTCCTGCAATGCAGGTAACTGTGGACACTGATGGGTTGGATGGCCTAACTCATCACACAGCGAGCATTTTGGAGGAGCACGAAATACGGGGGGAGGTTTAACTGCCTTGGGTGGGGGTACCACAGTGTATGGTTGTGGACCTCTGCCCCTAGTGGTCCTGACGAATGGAGGTGGATTCGTCGACGACGAAGGAGTCGTGATACCGGGAGGTGGTTGGGTAGAAGTGACAATGGGTTGCACCGGTTGCAGGATGACATTCGGTGTCGGTGGGAAAACGGGAGGCGAAATATACCACACGGGTAATCCCAATGTTAACCCAGGGAGACTGAGGGTAGCGATAACCGGAGCGCTTACTACACCCGAGGGAGGGAATAGAAAGGGGATTGTGTGGATGGGTGTAACTCCAATGTGACTAGGTACCAATGGTGGTTTAGGCAACAAGGAGGGTTGGTTACCGGGTTGTTGTGACAGAGTGCAGAGGTTAGCGACATGGGTCTCCGATGACGGTGGTGGTATGGCCTGGAATGTAGAAGTCATCGGCACGTCGGAGTACAGTCCAGGTTCGACTGAGGAAACGAACGAGGTATTTGCACCGCAAACAGGTTGTTCAACCATGGGGAGAACATTTTCAGGTGCAGCGGGGGCCTTGGGATCGTAATAGGTGAGTTGGTCCACCTTGACCACGTGTCCCTCATGGGGGAACTGCATGGTACGATAAACGGATGAGGCAACAGACCGCATGGCATACATGTAACTACGGCCAAGTAGAAGGTTATAGTCAAGTTGTGCATTGATGACCTCAATGTCAATGAGCACGGTTTTACCCGCGAGCTGGATGGGGACATTAGGTAAGAGACCCTGGGGTTGTGCCGAATGACCGTCATAGGCTCGCAACGCAGTGGTGGACGGCTGGAGAGTAGGGGATCCCAACTTCTGCCAAACGAATGTAGACATGACGCATGTGGAGGCCCCTTCATCGATAATGCACCGATAGATAACAAGATTTCGAACAGAAACGGAAACTTGGAATGCTAAAGAGGAAGGCAAGCGTGGTTCAGACTGGTCTGAATCGAATGCTATCAGCTGTGAATCATTGGGGTCAATGGAACCAATGGCAGAGAGTAAAGTCTTGCACTGCGAAGGACAGTTTTTCAAAACTTCTAAAGCAGACATGGCTATAGGAGACTGGGCTAAGTCGTCTACGATGTTGTAATTCGATGTAGCCCGAGCGTTGGGATTATTGTTGATGCGACGAAGTGGGAAGCGAGGTGCTTTGGAAGCGCCATCAAGTGGAGCCGGAGGTATATGTAACGTTTGATCTGTGCGATTAACGTTAGTGTTCTTGTCGGCGGGAGGGGCTTCAGACGTGGAGCCATATTGGTTCTGACGGGTTTGGAGATTGGCATCGGCAGTTGACATCATCAACAAATGGTGAGTACCTGAATCGAACATGGGTTGATTAGGGGCTGCATAAGTGATCTGCTGTGGTGGCACGTTGCCCTGAGGGGGGGCTAACAGTTGAGTGTTCACTACACCCTGGTTTGGAAAGGGGTTTTGCAGCACCAAGGGTTGATGTTGAGGTGGTGGAGGGTTGGGTGGCGGCTGAGGAGCCGCTTGCCCTTGACGATGTGCATCGTCGGTCCAGAGTTGCCGAGCTCGCTCCAAATGTGGGCAAGCGTGGGTATAGTGGCCATAGACACTGCAAATGGAACAAGGATGGTTTGTTCTTAAATTAGCATTTTTGGCTTGCTTAGGTGGCTGATCAGGATTCTGATGAGCAGGCGCCGCGTTATTGTTTTGCGGAGGATGGGTGGGTTGTGGAACTTGGTTATGGTTTTGGTTGTTTCCACGGTTACGTCCTCTTCCGCGGTTTGGTTTCCCACCCTGGTTGCGTTGGTTATTTTGGTATTGGGGCTGATGTTGTTGTGCGTACACATGCCCTTGAGCATTGGGGGGATTCTGAGGAGCCGCAGGTGCGGGAGCAGGTTGCGGTGGGTAATATGCTGGTGGAGCTGAAGGTGGTCCAGCTGCATGTTGGGGTTGTTGGTACCCCTGAGCTGGTGGAGGTGTGAGGTTAGCAGCTGTGCTACAATAAGTGGAGGAATGCAACAAATGGTCAGAGTACCAACATGCAAACGGCTTCTATAAAAAATAGGTGTAACTAGACCAAGGGTGGGTTGAATCATGCAAACACCTAACTAAAGTATTGTGACTCAAACACACGATATCCTCTGCAAGGTGATGAAGTCCAAGTCAGACAATATGAATGTTGAGACAACGGCTAGATATCCCCCTACCGGGAGGGACACCGGGTAATAAATCCTAAAGACAGGCTACTAGGATACTCCGTTCATGACGCGTCGAGAAAAGGTAAATCTGCCGTTTGGTCCTTTGATCGCAATATCCCAATATAGGGATATCCCGAGAACTGCGAATGGTAGCCCTTCGGTTACTGAATGGATTTCGGTATTCCACTCAGGCTTCCGGAACCATCCTCGCGACTTCAACCCTCCTAATGGAGAGGCCTTCCCACAAACCGGTTGTGACCGCGCCAAAAAGTACTAAGAGATTTTAGCTCCCTAATTGGACAACTTCTATGTCTCAGATGTAATAATTGAGGGGTGTTATTGGAACACCTATCCCCCCAATACTACCTAGCTACAAAAGTTCTTTTAGTGTTCCCCAAGTGGGGTTAAAAGTGTGTTGAAATTAGGGTACGTTTTAAGGCTTAGTTCAATTAAGTGATCGAGTGAGTGCACGTGAGGTATTGTAAACTGAACTTGAAAAAAGGTAAATGCTTTACAGTAAATTTTCAAAAAACAAGGGAGCTTTTGAAAATAAAAAAGCAAATATTTATGACTTTTTCAAATAAATTGAAATTAAATGCTTTTGCAAATATCAACTCAAAAAACAATGGATTTCTTGAATTATGAAAGCAAATAATAGACTTCTTGTAAAGAAATAATGGACTTCTTCTTTTAAGGAAATTGCTAAGGGCAAGTTTTTCAAGAAGTAAACAGGAAATTTTTTTAATCTAGATAAAAATGCACAAATAAGTCCTTTCACTTTCTTGAAAATTTATAAAAAGACTTCTAGATATGCATTTTAAAAAAAAAAATCAATGCTGTAAAAGATGCAGAATTTAATACTGTAAAAAATGTGCTATGTGGGCAGTAAATACAGTAAAAATTAATTTTTAAAATCAGAATGGCCGACTGAAAAAATCAGCCGCGCGGGTTTTGACAGAAAAGCCGCGATGGACCGCGCGGGTTTCGGTCACACAGTCGCGATGGACCGCGCAGGTTTCGGTCACACAGTCGCGATGGACCGCATGGAAAATGTCCACGAAGCCGCGGTGTGCAACGCGCAGATAGGCCGCGAAGCCGCGGTGTGCAACGCGCTGATAGGCCGCGAAGTCGCGGTGATCCGCGCGGAAAAGGGGCGCGCAGTCGCGATGTGCAGCGCGGTAAATGACCGCGATGCCGCGATGTGCAGCGCAGAAACCAGTGACAAAGCCGCGGTGAACCACGCGGAGAAAAGGCCGAAAGCCGCGATGGACCACGCGACTGTCAGGCTAAAAGCCGCGATGGACCGCGCGACTGCCAGGCTAAAAACTGCGAGGTGAAAGCCGTACACGGAAGCCAAAAAATGAACCCAAAAATTGTGAATTCCGGGCTGTTAATGGCAATAGATGTGGCCAAAACTTAGAGCAGCAATAGATCTACTGTCTAAGATGGAAGATATATGGATCTAAAGGTTAAAAACTAATAAAAAACTAAGATTATAAGCAAAACTAGAGATCTATTGTTCAAAACCCAGCGGAGTCGCCAAAAACTGTTGGCCCGGTTTTGCAACCAGGCTTGGTGCTATGGGCACCTGCTAACTAGTAGCAGCAGTTTCAAATAGAAATAAACAACTAATTAAACTAAACAAAACTAATCATGGATCTTGTGCAAGAATCTAAACAAATAATGTAAACATTTAAAAAACAAGAACAAGAAGATATTAAAGAATGAACTTGTATTGAAAAATGGGGGCAACCAAGTGCTTGCGATAATACCTTCAATGGTGAAGGTTGATGTTGAATGGCTCCAATGGTGAGCAGCTCCAATCTCCAATGGGTCCTTTCTCCAAGGTTGCTTCAATGGCTAAAATGCTCAAGGGAGATTTCAGCAGCATAAGGATGAGATAATGGATGGATGTGAAATGAGGAGCCCCTACCACCTTTTTATAGGTTTTGGTGGTGGGGAATACCATTTCTGGTTTTGTGGAAACCAAATGGTATTGACCAACATGGTTTAGGTACTTTTCCCTCCTTTTTCCTTTTTTGAATAAAATTAATATTTTAATTCCCTTTTTAATATTTTTGGGAATTTGGACCCTTTTTGAGGGTTTTTTATGCTTTTTTAGGAAAAATAATATTTTTTAATGGAAAAAGGGGTGTACTAAGGTCTTTTGGTGACCTTTTGTTGGTTTCAGATGGTGGAAAAGTGGAAAAATGGGTCATGTGAATAAAGGAATGAGCTAGTGAGCACTTTTTAGGTGTTAACACCATGGACAAGATTTTTCTATTGGAAATCTAGCGACTGCTAGCTTTCTTTCTAGCATAAGTATGTGTTATTATCCTAGAAGAAAATGCTTATGCTAGAAGGAAAGCTAGCAGTCGCTAGCTTTCCTTGATCTTGTGCCATGTGCTTATTTGAAAATAGAGTACATGATTCAAGTTCAAAGTATAAGCTAGCAACCACCAATCACCAAGCCCAGGGTTTTTCTATTGGAAAGCTAGCGACTGCTAGCTTTCCTTCTAACATAAGCATGTGTGTCATGCTAAAAGGAAATACATTTGCTAGAAGGAAAGGTAGCATTTGTTAAAAATAGAGTACATGGCACAAGCTCAAGGTATAAGCTAACAACCACCAATCACCATGGACAGGGTTTTTGTATTGGAAAGCTAGCGACTGTTAGCTTTCCTTCTTGCATAAGAATGTGTGTTTATGATAGAAGGAAATTCTTATGCTACAAGGAAAGCTAGCAGTCGCTAGCTTTCTTTGATCTGTTGCCATGTTCTTATTTCAAAATAGAGCACATGGCACAAGCTCAAAGTATAATCTAGCAACCACCAATCACCATGGACAGGATTTTTCTATTGGAAAGCTAGCGACTGCTAGCTTTCCTTCTAGCATAAGTATGTGTTATTATCCTAGAAGGAAATGCTTATGCTAGGAGGAAAGCTAGCAGTCGCTAGCTTTCCTTGATCTTGTGTCATTTGTTTATTTCAAAATAGAGCACATGGTGCAAGCTGAAGGTATAAGCTAGCAACCACCAATCACCACGGACAATGTTATCAATTGGAAAGCTAACGACTGCTAGCTTTCCTTCATGGCTAGAGTTTTTCTATTAGAAAGCTAGCAATTGTTATCTTTCCTTCTAGCATAAGCACATGTGTGGTTATGCTAGAAGAAAATACTTATGCTAGAAAGAAAGCTAGCAATCACTAGCTTTCCTTTATCTTGTGCCATGTGCTTCTTTCAAAATAGAGCACATGGCATAAGCTCAATGTAGAAGCTAACAACCACCAATCACCATGCCCAGGGTTTTTTTATTGGAAAGCTAGCGATTGATAGCTTTCCAATAACATAAGCATGTGTGCTTATTCTATGTAATGGGAAGTTTTATTATGAGGTGAATGTGGAAGAAGACACTGAGTTTTTAAAGCTTGTCATTTATAAACACTTATTCTCTCATGTTGACATGTCCAAAAGTTATTCATCTGACAAGTTAAATGATGGTCTCTATGGGATAGGCTATTATGAATCTTTAGGAAATGTGAACTTAAAGAGATTCTTATTATTTTTCTATTGGAAAGCTAGCGACTGCTAACTTTCCTTGTAGCATAAGCATGTGTGCAGTCGCTAGAAGAAAAATTCTTATGCTACAAGTAAAGCTAGCAGTCACTGGCTTTCCTTGATCTTTTGTCATGTGTTTATTTCAAAATAGAGCACATGGCACAAGCTCAAGGTACAAGCTAGCAACCACCAATCACCATGGACAAGATTTTTCTATTAGAAAGCTAGCGACTGCTAGCTTTCTTTCTAGCATAAGTATGTGTTATTATTCTAGAAGGAAATGCTTATGCTAGAAGGAAAGCTAGCAGTCGCTAGCTTTCCTTGATCTTGTGCCATGTGCTTATTTGAAAATAGAGTACATGATACAAGTTAAAAGTATAAGCTAGCAACCACCAATCACCATGCCCAGGGTTTTTCTATTGGAAAGCTAGCGACTGCTAGCTTTCTTTCTAACATAAGCATGTGTGTCATGCTAAAAGGAAATGCATTTGCTAGAAGGAAAGGTAGCATTCGTTAAAAATAGAGTACATGGCACAAGCTCAAGGTATAAGCTAACAACCACCAATCACCATGGACAGGGTTTTTGTATTGGAAAGCTAGCGACTGTTAGCTTTCCTTCTTGCATAAGCATGTGTGTTTATGATAGAAGGAAATTCTTATGCTACAAGGAAAGCTAGCAGTCGCCAGCTTTCTTTGATCTGTTGCCATGTTCTTATTTAAAAATAGAGGACATGACACAAGCTCAAAGTATAATCTAGCAACCACCAATCACCATGGACAGGATTTTTCTATTGGAAAGCTAGCGACTGCTAGCTTTCCTTCTAGCATAAGTATGTGTTATTATCCTAGAAGGAAATGCTTATGCTAGGAGGAAAGCTAGCAGTCGCTAGCTTTCCTTGATCTTGTGCCATGTGTTTATTTCAAAATAGAGCACATGGCGCAAGCTGAAGGTATAAGCTAGCAACCACCAATCACCATGGACAGTGTTATCAATTGGAAAGCTAACGACTGCTAGCTTTCCTTCATGGCTAGAGTTTTTCTATTAGAAAGCTAGCAATTGTTATCTTTCCTTCTAGCATAAGCACATGTGTGCTTATGCTTATGCTAGAAGGAAATGCTTATGCTAGAAAGAAAGCTAGCAGTCGCTAGCTTTCCTTTATCTTGTGCCATGTGCTTCTTTCAAAATAGAGCACATGGCACAAGCTCAAGGTATAAGCTAGCAACCACCAATCACCATGGCTAGGATTTTTCTTTTGGAAAGCTATCGACTGACAACTTTCTTTCTAGCATAAGAATGTGTGGTTATGCCAGAAGGAAATACGTATGCTAGCTTTCCTTGATCTTGTTCCGTGTTCTTCTTTCAAAATAGAGCACATGGCACAAGATCAACGTATAACCTATCAACCACCAATCACCATGCCCAGGGTTTTTTTATTGGAAAGCTAGGGATTGCTAGCTTTCCAATAACATAAGCATGTGTGCTTATTCTATGTAATGGGAAGTTTTATTATGAGGTGAATGTGGAAGAAGACGCTGAGTTTTTAAAGCTTGTCATTTATAAACACTTATTCTCTCATGTTGACATGTCCAAAAGTTATTCATCTAACGAGTTAAAAGATGGTCTCTATGGGATAGGCTATTATGAATCTTTAGGAAATGTGAACTTAAAGAGTTTCTTATTATTTTTCTATTGGAAAGCTAGCGACTGCTAGCTTTCCTTGTAGCATAAGCATGTGTGCAGTCGCTAGAAGAAAAATTCTTATGCTACAAGTAAAGCTAGTAGTCGCTTATGCCAGAAGGAAATGCTTATGCTAGCTTTCCTTGATCTTGTTCCGTGTTCTTCTTTCAAAATAGAGCACATGGCACAAGATCAACATATAACCTATCAACCACCAATCACCATGCCCAGGGTTTTTTTATTGGAAAGCTAGTGATTTCTAGCTTTCCATTAACATAAGCATGTGTGCTTATGCTAGAAGAAAATGCTTATTCTAGAAGAAAAGATAGCAGTCGCTAGCTTTCCTTGATCCTGTGCCACGTGCTAATTTCAAAATAGAGTACATGACACAAGCTCTAGGTATAAGCTAGGAACCAACAATCACCATGCCCAAGCTTTTTCTATTGGAAAGCTAGCGACTACTAGCTTTCCTTCTAGCATAAGCATGTGTGCTTATGCTAGAAGGAAATGCTTATGTTAGAAGGAAAGCGAGTAGTCGCTAGCTTTCCTTGATCTTGTGCCATGTGCTTATTTCAAAATAGAGGACATGGCACAAGATTACGGTATAAGTTAGCAACCACCAATCACCATGGCTAGGGTTTTTCTATTGGAAAGCTAGCGATTGATAACTTTCCTTCTAGCATAAGCATGTGTGCTTATGCTAGAAGGAAATGCTTATGTTAGAAAGAAAGCTAGCAGTTGCTAGCTTTTTTTGATCTTGTGCCATGTGTTTCTTTCAAAATAGAGCACATGGCATAAGCTCAAGGTATAAGCTAGCAACCACCAATCACCATGCCCGGGGTTTATCTATTAGAAATCTAGCGACTACTAGCTTTCATTCTAGCATAAATATGTGTGCTTATGCTATAAGGAAATGCTTAGGCTAGAATGAAAGCTAGGAGTCACTAGCTTTCCTTGATTTTGTGCCATGTGCTTATTTCAAAATAGAGTACATGGCACAAGACCAAGGTATAACCTAGCAACCACCAATCACCATGCCCAGGGTTTTTCTTCTGGAAAGCTAATGAGTGCTAGCTTTTCTTCTAGCATAAGCATGTGTGCTTATGCTAGAAGGAAATGCTTATGCTAGAAGGAAAGCTAGTAGTCGCTATGTATTAGTAGTCGCTAAGCTAGGAGTGGCTTATAATTCAAAAAACTTCTACTATGTATTAGTATACTAATAGTGGCATCAAGTAGCATTGCTTGGGATTTTGTATTACTCTAGTTCCATACAGATGTTATTCTTCACTAATCCACAATATAGGTTTAGATGACACCAAATAACTATTTTTGGGAGTACTTAAAATAGGGATGACTCCAATCAAGGATATTTGAATTTACTTTGAACAATTGATACAAAAAATAAATCTCAGTGAGCCATGATTATACAAACTTGCATGATCAATCATGGTTGGATTCCAACCTACTAAATAACTACCTTCAATACTATTACAAGTTCCATGATTATACAAACTTGCATGATCGATCATGGCTGCATTCCAACCTACTTAATAACTACCTTCGATACTATTACAAGTTCTTAAGTATGGAAAATTTTTAGACATTTTTACCAGTTTTTCTAAGAATAGTTTTGTGTTTGTATTAAGATTATATACATTGATAACCAATCTTGTTTTGATTACGCTTTGTAGCTCCATCATAATTTATATGTAAAGTCCCTTTTGGCGGTGGGGACTAAATGGTGGGGAACAATGTTTAATTTGCACAACAAAATGATGCCATACCCTTTTTAGCTATTACAAGTACATTATTTTTTTGTAGATTGTGTTTTGCCTAAAATATAAGAGCACACTTTACATGGTTTAACCTTAACTACAAATTATAATTCAATTGTGTGTTACAGAATTTGTAGGAGCAACAATGGAAAGTATAATTTTCACAAAAGGGGACTATGTTGACCTCCTGGTTAATGGTCAAGTTATTGGGATAGGAAAGGTTGAATCTACAGAAGTTGGAACTTATTATGGTGGAGGAAGGGTTGTTGCAGGTTATGTTATGGTTTTGATAATTGTTGTCACTCAACCACATTTGATTGTGGAATATGTTGATGAAGGGGACACACATCCATGGAGGACTAAAGATTTGAGGCACACCATAGGTAAATCAAATACCAAAGCATGTGTTAAGAATTATTCATAGTTTATTGAATGTTTTTTTGAGAAAATACTAAGTTTGTTATGTTTGGTGTACAGGTGCAAATGTTTGTTCAACATTTTCTATTGGAGACAAAGTAGATCTTTTACAACATGGAGTGAAGGTGGGTGATGGCTCCATATTCAATACAGAGCTTGGGAATAAGGTTCATGGAAAGATTGTAAAGAAAGGATGCATAGTGGTTAGAATTGAGAAGGTGTTAAAAAATGATGCTCCTTTACCACATTCAACTGGATTTGAGGAAACACTAGGGGGTGCAATAGAATCTTATGAGATTTGGCCAGAAATAGATTTGAAACCTCATTGTGAAGATCAACCCATAAATATTCCACAAGATAGGGTTGCATTCACATGTACAAGGGTTTCTCTTACACATGGATGCATAGGAACAATTATGTGCATTGCCAAAGGAATGATAGTTAATGTCCATGAGGATGACATGGTTGTGGGTGAAACACTAGGTGAAGATAACTTTGGTGTTTTTGTGGAAGAGATACATGGGTATTGTGAAAGATGCAAGATTGGGGATAGGTCTATACATGGATTGGTTAGATGGCCAATACATAAATTGGTGGACAACATAGGTGAGATGTTAAGGGTCAAGACAAAGTACAAAGAGCCACCCATGGAAATGCTGATATGGGATGTTATAGAGGATACAAGTCCTTTATACCAATGGGATGGGGATCTTTATAATCAAAAAGATCAAGATGTCAATGTTCTTAATGCATCGAGGCCATATAAAAAGATTAAACGAGCTATGACAAGAGAAAAAGTTGCAAAACGTCAAACCAAGATGGATAAAGAGAAAGAAGTCCGACTTTTGGCTGCAGATGAATGTTGTAAACAAGATTGTCTTCAACATGTGGATATGAATGCCATTGCAAATGCTAGAAGGGATATGGAATGCAAAGACAAAAATGGTATCAGGGAATTTGTATTGAATTCACTTGTTTCAAACACTATCATGTCAAAGAGCCATGGCCATGGCCTACCTCCTATTATTAGAAAAGTAAAGGACATGAGATTTGATGGTAATGTTATTTGTAAGAAAGCATGGTACAAGATACATAAGATTCCTCAAAGCACCTTCTATAGCTACCAACATAATTTTGAACAAGGACATATGGAATCCATTCATGGTAACACCAATACATGTAAAGCACGTGCACATACTGTGGTGGCCATAGAAATACTGCATAAAATTGTAATGGACAATTCAGATTTTTCGCCAAACCAAACATGTCAAGTCAAAGCAGATGGAACTTCTTCTCCTCTAAGATTGTTTCCTTCGACTTACACACAAAGCTCTTTGTTAAAAGAGATCAATGTGGGTTTGGAAAAGCTCAATTGTCCATTAATATCACAACCAACAATGAGCAAGATTTGGAACACTCATTTTCGAGACGTGGCATTCTCAAAGAACACCAACTTCAGTAAATGTGGTGAATGTATTGTGTTGAAAGCACAAATGAAGTCAGCAACTACAAAAGAGTTGGAAGAAACGGCACGCGCTAGATTGAACAAACATAACAAGATCGTTATGTGCAGAAGACATTGCTACTATGCCCACAGAATCATGTCAGAGAGGTTTCCAAAGGAGTATTTGAGTATTATCCATGATAAAATGGATAAAACAAAGACTTCAATTCCAAGGCTACGCGTCAAATCAAAATCTATTGTAGGAATAAACTTGGGTTTGTCATTGACAGGTATGCTAACACATGGGCATAAGAAAGGAGGTTTTGTTCATTTCTCCCTACCATTTGTACATATGGGATCACAATTTACCATTACATCACTTGCTAAGTGCTTAAGGGACCTTGAAGACCCACATCTTGATATGTATGGTGATCTTCTTTATGAGAGTGGAAGTTCAAGAAACCCACTTTCAAATGCATTACTTGACACCTCTATTTACTTAAAATGTAGAGTGTACAAGGATGAATTTTTATCTCATGGAAGATTAGAAAATCAAGATATCGATTTTAAACCTCTTCCTCCACATTTATTGTTACAATTGGATAATGCAGCAAGTGATAATAAAAATCGTTATCTTTTCATGTTTCTATCACTTCTCACTGCACTTGGTGTCTTCATCACTATTGAGGTTGGGTTCTTGCTCGTGGGACACACCCATGAAGACATAGACGGGACCTATGGGAGAATGTCTTCCAGCTTGAAAAGTAAAGATATATATTCTCTACCTGAGATGATGGATACATATCGCAAAATTGAAGAAAAAAGAGTGTTTCCACCTAAACTGATTGATAAGGTGTATGACTTCAAAAGCTTCCTTAATGGATACATCAAGGAAGGAAAAAATGCACTAGTTGGACATCTTAATGTTCAGTACTTCCAATTTCTTGTACTCAATGATGTTCCGGTATTAAGGTATAAAGAATCCATAAGAGATGTTGAGTGGTCAGAACCAGTTGAGTTATGGAATACAGACGATGAAGGTCGATCTAAACTGCCCATAGGGAAGCCATCTTTCTTACATCCCAAAGAGAATGAAATCTATTTAAAAGAACTAAAAGAAGGAATAACATCATACATAAAAATGTGGAAAGACACAATGGGTGGTGAGGATTTGCCAATTGTTACACCAGAATGGAAAAATAAGGTAGAGTATTGGGAAAGAGTTCTTGATACTTTATATGAAGATTACAACGATCATGATTCATCTTCTGAGGATTTCTGGCCCAAGACAAGGCAAACTCCAGATGTTGGTCGTAATGCGCTTCATGCAATCTCAAATATTATGGATGGGGATTTTGATACTATGACAGGTGAACCCGTGTATGTTGGACCCAAGTGCAATAAGCCAAAGACAACATTCAACCCTATTAATGATGTTGAGAAAGGAAAGATGTTGCTAGTTAGATCAGGAAATGAGGAAGAAGGGGAGATGATTTGGATGGCAAAAGCCACCTCAAATATATTACAAGATGATGAAAGTGATACTCTTCATGTTAAAGTTTATTGGTGGAAGCCCGGTTCAGGGAAATACAATGGAAAAGTATTAGAAGAATATTGGGTACCAAATCCTGATGACATAGAGCTTGGATCTATTCCAATTGATACCATAGTTTGGGCATGGATGGCTAAGAAAGAAAATTGCAAGAAGGCCAAGATGAATAAACATGGTGTACAAGCTGTCCTTGACCTACTTGAACGAATAACATGAGATTAGGTGGAGATGATTCATGGATGTAATTTTGTTCTTTGGAGGACAAATTAATACATGAAGAAACATTTTTCAATTTTTCTTGTATATTGAATATTCTCTTCAAATTTATTTGAGGAGTTTTATATTATTTGGTACAAATATGAAAATTTTGTTTAAATTGCAATGTATTCATGTGACGATACTTCATGCAAATTACATGACACCATGAAATATTAAACTTCCAATGATTTGTTTATATTAACATAACTTCTCCCATAACTTGGATAATCAAGTCCAATAATGCACTTAAAATCAATATCTTCTAGTTTTGGCCTATTAAAACTATATTGGAGTTAATTAGCATTGTTTTCAATGTAATACGTTCAAACACCAAACAATATCTAACATGGAAATTACAAATTCCAATGCTTTGTCTAGATCGACATAACTTCTCACTCCATCAAACTTGGATAATCAAGTTCAATAATACATTTAAAAGCATCATCTTCTAGATACGATCTATTAAAACGATAATGTTTGGAGTTAATTAGCATTGTTTTCAATGTAATACATTCAAACACCAAACAATATCTAACATGGAAATTACAAATTCCAATGCTTTGTCTAGATCGACATAACTTCTCACTCCATCAAACTTGGATAATCAAGTTCAATAATACATTTAAAAGCATCATCTTCTAGATACAATCTATTAAAACGATAATGTTGGGCTAGCTAATTCGTATTCTTTTCAATATAATACATTCAAACACTTCATGAATATATATTATAATAAAATAAATTAAACTGTACTACTTTGTTTCTATTCCAATTCATAACAAAATTATTTATTTTGATCATTAAAAAACACGCCTAGACTTATAAAGTATTTTCTTTTGACATCTGTAAAATGTTTCCAATAAAAGTTCATAATAATTTGATTTTGATTGTTAAATGACACACAAATACTTATAAAATATTTTGATTGTTAAATGCACTACCAATAAAAATTCATAATAATTTGATTTTGATTGTTAAATGACACACAGATACTTATAAAAAAAATTGATTGTTAAATGCACTTTTAATAAGTTTAGTGGGTTTTCACTTTTGTATTTGTAAGAAACAAAAATGTACTTCAATGTTTCTATTCTAATTCATTGATTTCAAATGTACCACACTTCTCGATCCATCAAACTTGGTTAATGGAGTCCAGTAAAGCACTTACAAGCAACATATTATAGACTGTCTATAAAAACTTTACTATGGGAATAGCTAATTAATGTTTTTTAATGTAATATGTTCAAACATTTCAAAAATAAATAGTGGACATACAACATATTATAGACTTTGTCTATAAAAACTTTACTATGGGAGTAGCTAGTTAATGTTTTTTCAATGTAATATGTTCAAACATTTCAAAAATAAATACTGGACACTTGCAATAGCTAGAATGGGTTTTCCCTCTTTCTTCATGTATTTGAAAAAAAACCAATTGTACTATAAAATTTATATTCTAATTAATAATTTTTTTTGACCTTAATTGGTATACTTAGACTTTATCCAATACAATATTTTCTCTTGTTGGCTCTAAAATAGTGCCAACCACATATCATAATATATAGTATTGAATAATGAATATTTCTTTAAATGTTAGATGATTATATTTATATTATAAAAAGGAATCTAGGCTTAACCAATCAACATAATCCAAAGTAATAATTGATAGTTAACAATGTCCAAAACATGTAGAAACTTGTGGGCTCATAATAATCCCATAAAATGAAGGGAAAAAGTGAAGTGCCTAAGTACCTATTGTGCTATATACTTGACAAAAATGTCCTAAGGCTTACAATAGACAATACATATAAAGGGAAGAAAATAAAATAGAGTATGACCTAATTTTCCATGTTGTTGCTCGTAGATATGTTATTGATTATTTTTCTAGTCAATATTCTAAATATTATTAGGGGTAGTATCATCATCCACAAGTACAATATTACAATGACTATAGGAGCTAATACGTCTTCATGGTATTAGAGGTTTTACCTAATTCCTAGACATTTCCAGTTCTCGTTGTCTCTTGAAGTTGAGCATAACCCCCCATGTTCTAGCCACCCATTATCAAGATTGAGAATTACTAAGTTATTATGCCAATACATAAATTTGTTATAGTAACAAACACATTGAGTGTTATGTCATTAAATAGCTTTCTAGGTCACTTTAAAATGGCGACAATCTCTTACTAATATGGTAATTCAACACATGCACAGTATATGCTTTATCAAATTATAAATAAAATGGTTAATACTTTCAACATACAATAATGTCATTAGATAAATTAATAGGTAAGAAATATTAATACAAATTACAAATTATAATAATAAAATAATGTAAAGAATCTAAGTTTAAGCATAGGAAGATATGCTTCAAATTAATATAAATTTGATTTTATATAGCTTATAATGATAATATTGTAAAAAAAATGGTGAATATATAGATTGAAATGAGTGAATTAAGTAATTTTTAGGTTTTTCATTTTTTGAAAACTCAATCTTGTTGAAGTTCTAAATTCTAGATCCGTACTCGACAATACATATAAAGGGAAGAAAATAAAATAGAGTATGACCTAGTTTTCCATGTTGTTGCTTGTGTATATGTTACTAATTGTTTTTCTAGTCAATATTCTAAATATGATTAGGGGTAGTGTCCTCATCCACAGCTTCAATATTACATTGACTATATGAGCTAATAATTTTTCATGGTATTAGAGGTTTCAGCCAATTCCTAGGCATTTCCAGTTCTTGTTGTTTCTTGAAGTTGAGAAAAAATCTCCATGTTCTAGCCACCCATTATCAAGATTGGGAATTAATAAGTTACTATGCCAATACATAAATTTGTTACAGTAACAAACACATTGACTGCTATATCATTAAATAACTTTCTAGGTCACTCTAAAATGGAGACAATCTCTTACTAATATGGTAATTCAACACATGCACAATATATGCTTTATCAAATTATAAATAAAATGGTTAATAATTTCAACATACAAATAATGCCATTAGATAAATTAATAGGTAAGAAATTTCTTGCAACATCTATTGTTCATGAGATGAGGTAAACCTTGATCAACTCAAATATTATTACAAATTAAAAAATTATAATAATAAAATAATGTAAGGAATCTAAGTTTAATATTAGGAAGATATGCTTCAACTTTATATAAATTTGATTTTATATAGCTTATATTGATAATATTATAAAAAAATGGTGAATATAAAGATTGAAATGAGTGAATTAAGTAATTTTTTGGTTTTTCATTTTTTGAAAACTCAATCTTGTTGAAGTTCTAAATTCTAGATCCCTTGTATAATTCCAAATTTAATGAAATATGTGTTATTGTTGTTTGAACCTGTTTTCTTGAAGTTTGTTTATTAATTTATAAATAAAATTGGTCATTTTTAGTTGTTGTTCTATTTCTGTCATACAAATCAGAACTAGCCTGACTCATTTTCACCTCGTACAATAGGTGAATTTTGTGACTTAGCACACTATCAACCTTATTTTCCTTCCCTTTTAAATGTGTTTGACCTCAAAATAATATTCGCTTAGAAAATCTAACCATCCAGATTTCCTAGAATTCAAATCTTCTTGTTCAAAAATCTATTTTAACCCCATATTATGTTTTTTCAGAAAATAAATAAATAAATAAATAAAATAAATAAATAAAATAATAATAATAATAATAATAATATATATATATATATATATTTCCCATTACGTATTGCCTCCACATATTCAAAGCATGTATTATGGTAGCCAACTCTAGATCATGTGTTGCATATTTCTTCTCATGTTCTTTTAGTTTCGAGGACTCATAGGATATAACATAGTCATTTTGCATAAGGAATCAACCTAGTCCTTCCTTATTAGCAGCTATGCAAAAAACAAAATCCCCATTAGGATCCACTATTTTTAAGATAGGTGCAGTGGTTAGCAATTAGTTCATATATTGAAAGCTTGCTTCACACTCTTCTTTCGAGTTAAACTTTGACTCCTTATTCTGCAAGGATGCCATGGGATATGCAATCTAAGAAAAGTTATCACTGAACTTATGGTAATATCCTACAAATCATAAGGATGGGAAAATATATTATACAGAGGTAGCATTAGGCCATTCCAAAATTGCTTTAATATTTTCTATCCACAACAATACCCTCTTTGGAAATTATGTGTCCTAGATACTTAATTTGTTTTTTTTATAGAAATCACACTTACTGAATTTGGCAAAGATTTGGTGCTCTTGCAACACTTGTAGAACAATTCTCAAATGTTCCTCATGTTCCTTTTCATATTTGGAGTAAATTAGAGTGTCATTAATGAAAACTAATACAAATTTATCTAAGTATTTGCTGAAAATACTTTCCATCATGCATATGAACGTAGCAAGTGCATTGGTCAAGCCAAATGGAATCAGTACAAAATCGTAGTGGCCATACTGGTTCCTAAAAGTTGCTTTGTTTATGTCTTCTTCCTGAATTCTCACTTGGTGGTAACGAGATCAGAAATCTATTTTATAGAAAACTTTTTCTCTCCCGACTTGATAAAACAAGTCATCTATTCGAGGAAGTGAATATATGTTCTTGATTGTCAATTTGTTTAACTATCTATAGTCAATGCACATCCATATTGTACAATATTTCTTCTTTACGAAGAGTATTGTTTCTCCCCATGGAGACACATTGGGTTTGGTATATCCCTTCTAAATTTACTCTTGAAGTTGCAGTTTTAATTTGACTAGCTCGAGTGTACTCATGTGGTACGAATATTTGGAAACTAGTACTACCGCCAGCACAAGTTCTATGGAGAAGTCTAAGTCTCATTTAGGTGGCATCCCTGTAATTTCTTTTGGGAATACATCTTTGAATTCATTTAGGATAGGAAAATATTGAACTTTCTCCTTATTTCCTTCATCAAAGTTTTTAATATTAACCACATAAAGTAGGCATCTTTTCTAACACATTTATTAGCTTGTAATGCTAAAATTTTCCTAACGGGAATTTTCTTGGATGGATTCAATGAGTGTTTGTTGTAAGCAATTAAGCTGGAATTAGACTTTTTAAGTTTGTTAGCGCTAATGCATTAGTGTAGTTAAATGATCAAGAAATTTGATCTTTGATTTTTAGAGTCCATTGATGCACACAGGTCCTAGACAAGGCAATGATGCATCAAATTCACGAAAAAAGAGAGGAACATCAATTTTTGATGTGTAGTCCAAGGCAGATTACATTGGGATCCATGTGTATCATCATTGTACTTTTTGATACATGTACATTGACAGGCCATTTAAGGGTTGTCTGCTTTTTCATAAGTTGGATTATTGTATTATAAATTTCATGATATAATTTATTTCATATTTTCTCTTGAAATCTTCAAAAAAGTCTTCAATATGATCATACATGTGTGTCCAATGGTGTTTCTATATGTAATGTTTCCATTGTTTGATAGCTTCTATGATTGCATGGAGATCACAGTTATAACATTGATTAATTTTCTTAATGGCATATGAGGGACTGAAATACTGATATGCAATGGGATTTTGTGTTGTAGAAGACAAATATGAGATAATGTATGAGGCATTGGTATATAATTGTTGTTGCACTAAATACTATTGCAATGTTATATATTCTTAACAATTTTGCAAAATAAAGCATTAAGTGTGTATGCAACATTAGAGAAGTCAAAGGTAATATATTGATATATTTTGTTCAAGCCAATAGATATTCATAACTATGTGATCCCACCCTAACAATTCTTAATAAATCTACTTTAATAAGTTGGGACACCCTAATATTCTACCTCTGTACTATGACCACTTGTGAAGATGAAAGGTTCTTAAAAAGGTAAGTAGGGCATATCATAGCATTAGAAATTTTAAAACAAGTCTCATAGTTATGGTAATTTCTCGATCCATATAGATAGTTTGTAAATTTTGGAGATAATAAAAATATAAATTAATAACATTTTCTACCGTTCATTTCTTGAAATATGGTACGTGGCCTTTCTACCCCTTATTAACATCATGCAACACTCAACATTATCTTTTTGTCGATATCTCCTCTCATGTTTTGGTCAATCATCCTTGGCTTGTATTACTGCGATTTCAAAACCAAAACAAATTCCTCAATCAAATTCATATCAGTTAGAAAAATATAAGGGATTTCCTAACACTCTCTCTACCCCCCTAACACCCTCCCATCTCTCTAGTTCTAACCCCCTACCTCTAAACCCCTATCTCTATATCTCTCTCCTACTCCCCTTATCCCTAACACTCTCCCTTTTTACCTATAACCACCTAACACTCCCTCTCTCTCTATCTCTAACCCCCTACCCCTAACCCCCTCCCTCTCTATATCTCTCTCTTACTCCCCTACCTGTAACCTCCTAGCACCCCGCTCTGTACCTCCAACCGCCTAACACCCCCATCTCTCTCTACATATAATCCCCTAACCCTAAACCCTCATCTATATATATCTCTCCTACTCCCCCTTACCCTAAACTTGTAACAACCCCCAACCCCTCTCTACATCAAACCCCCCACCCTACCTCTCTCTCTCTCTAACACCATAACATCCCCAGTCTCTCTATGTCTCCCTAACACTAACCCCGTCTCTACCTCTAAACCACTCTCTCTCTCTACCTCTAACATCCTGCCTCTCTATATCTCACATATTCCCTCTACCCGTAGCCCCTCATCTTTATATCTCTCCCTTACTCCCCTTACCACTAAACCCCCCTATGTACCTAACCCCCCAAACACCCCCCTCTCTACCTATGACCCATTAAGATCCCACCTTTCTCTAGATATAACCCCCTACGTCTAATCCCCACCCTCTCTCTATCTCTCTCCTACTCCCCCTACCCCTACCCATAAACCCACCATCTCTCTCTACCTCCAACCCTGTAACACCCCACTCTCTCTCTACATCTAACCTCGTACCACTAACCACCTACCCGTAACCCTGCACCTCTCTATCTCTCACATAATAGCCCTACCCCTAACCTCCCCTCTACCTCTAACCCCCTAACACCCACCCCTCTCTACCTCTAACCCATTAACACCCAACCCTCTCTATATCTATCTCTCTCATAATCCCCCTACCCTTAAACCCCTAACACCTCTCTACCTCTAACCCCCTAACCCTGAACCCTCCTTTCTCTCTACCTCTCACTCCCTAACAACACCCTTTCTATTCCTTTAACTACCTAACATCCCCCTCTCTATACCTCTCACTCACTCACATCCCCCCTCTCTACATAACTCTATCCCCCCTAACACTCGTCCCACTCTACCTCTAACCTACTACCTTTAACACCTCGTTTCTCCATCTCTCTCCTACTCCCCCTACCCCAAAACACCTAACGCCTATTTACCTCTAACTCCCTACCACTAAACCCCCTATCTCTCCACCTCTCACTCCATAACAACCCCCTCTCTATACATATCACTCCCTAATAGATCTCCCTCTCTACATACCTCTAACCCAACAACACCCCCCTCCTCTCTACCTCTAACCCCCTAACTTCAACCACCCCTCTCTCCATCTCTCTCCTACTCCCTCTACCCCTAAACCCTTAACACCTATCTAGCTCTAACCCCCTGCCCCTAAACCCCCATATATCTCTACCTCTCACCGCCTAACAACCCCCTCAATCTACCTCTCACTCCCTAAGAACTCCCCTGTCTACATACCTCTAACCCCATAAAACCCCCCCTCTCTACATTTAACCCCCAAACTTTAACACTCCATCTCTCCATATCTCTCCTAATCCCCCTATCGTAACCCCCTAACACTCCCCCCCCTCTCTACCTCTAACCCCACCTCTCTCTATCTCTCTCCTACTCCCCTACTCCTATCAACAGTAACCCCCCCTCTAACCCCCCCCCCTCTATATCTCTCTCCTAACCTCCTACCTATAAACCCCTAACACTCTACTCTATATATCTTTATCCCCCAACATCTACCCCTTTCTCTCTAACTCTAACCCTCAAACATTGTCAGTCTCACTATCACTCTCATACTCTGTTAGGAACCCGTGTCAACCCTTCTCTTTACTATGTTAGTATATTGTTGTTGGACGCATATACTTTGTAAGTCGTCCCGTATTATTCGTTGATCCATAGTTTATATTAGCCCATAGTATTTACCCATAGTATTGGACGCATATGCTTTGTAAGTCATCCTGTAGTATTATATGTCCCATGGTTTTGACTCATAGTATTGGGCATAGACTTAGTATATAAGTGTGTGTTGAGGTCATTGAAGGCACCGTGAAGTTAATTGTATTGAGCTTGCTCAAAGGAGGTTGCCCCCTCGAAGTGGCCCATGATCAATATAAAATTGATTCTGAGTTCTATTATTTATGATATCTCATGTATTTGCATTAATTAATTATTGCAGGGTCTTCACATCTAGTATCAGAGCACTTTCTTGGGCTCGTTGGGTGGAATTTCTGCCAAATTTTTTTTGCATCTATTGCAAGTTCGGATCTGGGGATAACCCCTATCCTCTTAGCTGTGGGAAGTACTTGGGCATAAGCCCTAAAAATCATTGTGAGGAGTACCACAGGAACCCCAAAGTAGCTGGCCCATTGAGAGGACCTGCCAGCGAAAAGGGCAACGACCCCTACCTGATAGACTAGTTCCCACCCGTGAGGTAAACCAAGAGATTTTGTTTGTGGCAAAGTGGTTATCAGTTTTACCTCAGCCATGGAGTGAGGGGTACTTCCCCAATACGCAACCCATCAGACAACATTGGTGGCTGAGTGAATCCCCTGAACCGATAGGAAGCCGCACATACCTAGGGTCCATATCTATTTTCAGCTAAACTGTTGCCGATCACTTCCACTCCAGATCTAGCCATTTTAGATCTATTCTGAACGTCATTCCAGATCCATTCATCGTTTCAGATCCAACTGTTTTCGATCATTTCCGTGTTGTTGCAGATCCATTTGTTGCGGATCCCTTCCGCACCGCTGTTGCCGATCCATTTCTACAAAAAAATAAAAAATAAAAAAAATTATATTTTTCTGCCATATCCCCCTTGTTTCAACTCTGTTTTCCCTGAAACTTCACTGACATCCTTGCAATCCCATTCTGCACATTTCATTCCTGAAGACCCTATCCCAAATTCCACTTCCCAAGACTAGAAATCTCACATTTGTCTATTTTTAGGGTTTGCCATAACTCTACTTCTTTGTCCCTCTCTACCAAATTTTCTCATTCTTTCACCCCACTTCTGAAATCCCCATTCTTTTGCTTCCCTATACATTAGAAAGTGTCTAAAACCTAGTCAAACCCCAATCACCCATCTAAGTTTTTCCCACATCCAAATCTTCCTTTACTAAATAAGCTTTTGTTTGTGTTTTTCTATCTATTTCCAAAAAAAAAACCATGGAGAAAGCACTTGCAGCCATCCAAACCAAACTCCAAGATCTGGATGAAAAATTTCTCATCCTCCATCTTCGGCATTCGGCCATGAAAAATAACCGACAACCAGAATCTTTTGCAGCCACCGGGTTCTCTTCTTCCAGCAATTTTCGTGGGCCGAAGCTTGATTTTCCTCGCTTCAATGGTACTGATCCGAATGGATGGATATACCGAGTAGAACAATATTTCAGTATGCATAATACTTTTGATGTCCAGAAAGTTCCACTTGCATACTTTCATTTGGAACAAGAAGCCCTTCAATGGTACCGTTGGTACATCAAAGCTCATCCCAAGCCAAACTGGACAGATTTTTGCTAACTCCTTTTGCCATGATTTGGTCCTAGTGCTTTTGATGACTTCACAGGAGCACTCACTAAACTTCACCAAATTGGCACAGTGAGAGAGTATTAGATAGAATTTGAGAAACTGACCAATCACACAGAAGGATTTTATGATAAATTCTACAAGAGTTGTTTTATCATTGGTCTCAAAGATGAAATCCGCTCAGAGGTAAAAATGTTCTATCCCAACACAATGATGGAAGTCCTAGGGTTGGCTAAGTTGGCAAAGGACAAGATCATAGCTCAACAACGCTCCAAACCCACCTTTGTTCCCTTCGGAAATATGGGTTCCCAACGACCTCCCATCATGCCTGCTCCGCAACCAACTCCTATCAAGAATTTGTGTGAAACAAAGATGCAGGCACACCGAGAAAAAGGGCTTCGTTATAATTGTGATGAGAAATTCACTCAGGGACATAGATGTGTTCAACAAAAGCTCTATCTCTTGGATGTGGATTCTTCGCTTGCCTCAGAACTTGATGAAGAAGCTCCAGATATAGTAGATGATCAGGTCAACATCCAATACCCGCTTGTTGACACCCCATCTCAGGACAACCCACCCAAGATCTCTCTCCATGCTGTAACCAGCTTCACCACCCCACAAACAATGCAAGTCAGGGGATACTTCAAGAAGCTCCCTCTTATCATACTCATTGATTCTGGTAGCACTCATAACTTCATTGACCCTCGGATTGCCAAACAGGATGATTGTTTTATCCATCCTTGATCCAACTTTGAAGTCATGGTTGCCAATGGGGGCACCTTACCTTGCAAGGGGAAGCTTCACAATGTGTGTATTTCCATGGAAGATTATAACCTGCGCTCTGACATGTTTTCCTTGTCCTTAGGCGGATGTGATGTGGTTTTGGGCATTCAATGGTTACGCACACTTGGCCGCATGTTATGGGATTTTGCTGAACTTTGGATGCAGTTTTCAGTCAATGGGGCACAACACAAATTAATGGGCTTACAACTAGGGTCTCTCCGCATCATCAGTTCACATTGCCTGGAAAAAATCCTTAAGAAGAATTCACATGGTGTCATCGCTCAACTCCATTCCATTCAGATGCACCTGACAATGGTCTCCACTACTTCCTTGGATATATATGCAGGTGTCTTTGCTGAACCAATGAGATTGCCACCTTTAAGAGACCTTTCCGGTAAGAATTTAGTCACATCTACCTCTCAACATGAACTGATGGCTATTTTGCATGCAGTACAGAAGTGGCAGCCATACCTATTAGGTAATTATTTCTGCATCAAGAGTGATCTCTAGAGTCTGGAAAATTTTGTGGAACAATGGGTCTCCTCCCCAAGACACCTAAAATGGGTTATCCAACTCATGGGTTATCCCTATGCGATCACTTACAAGAAGGGTCAAGACAATATGGTGGTAGATGCTCCTTCTCGCACAATTGATGACCCAGTTTCTCTTACAGCTCTTTGTCTAGTTGTTCCAAATTGGTTGCAATATGTTGAACAAGGCTATCTCTTATATGAACTCCATGCTTCTTCATCAGCAGGGCACTCTGGGTTCTTCAAAATGTATGACCGGGAACAATGTAACTTCTTTTGGCAGGGACTGAAAATGACAATTCAATAGATGGTGGCTGACTGTGATACTTTCCAGGTCAACAAGCATGAAACGACACTCCTTTCAGGATTGCTCAAACCCTTGCCCATCTCTACATAGCTTTGGCCAGCTATTTTTATAGATCTCCTAGCAGTGCTCTGGTGGTACAATACCACATCTCAAAGGACACCATATGAAGGAGTCTATGGACAGACACCGCTAGTTCTTCTTCCATACACCCTTAGCAGCTCCCAAGTTCAGGAAATTGACTCGGTTCTTCGAAACCGCGATCAGATTCTTCTCATTCTGCAGGACAATCTTCACATGGCCAGAATTTGCTTGAAACAACAAGCCGATCAACACCGTTCTGAGCACATTTTCCATGCAACTGACGGGGTTCTTCTTTGTCTACATCCTTTCAAGCAATCCTCCCTGACACTCCAAAGGCGTCAGTGGCCCGAAATGCAACCCGAGGATGCTACCGGGGAACCACTTCTTTAGATTCTGCAACAGTTTCTCCAACCAAAGCTTTTTCTAAGGGAGAGGGGATGTTAGGAACCCGTGTCAACCCTTCTCTTTACTATGTTAGTATATTGTTGTTGGACGCATATGCTTTGTAAGTCGTCCCATAGTATTTGTTGATCCATAGTTTATATTAGCCCATAGTATTGACCCATAGTATTGGACGCATATGCTTTGTAAGTCGTCTCGTAGTATTATATGCCCCATGGTTTTTACTCATAGTATTGGGCATAGACTTAGTATATAAGTGTGTGTTGAGGTCATTGAAGGAAACGTGAAGTTAATTGTATTGAGCTTGCTCAAAGGAGGTTGCCCCCTCGAAGTGGCCCATGATCAATATAAAAGTGATTCTGAGTTCTATTATTTCTGATATCTCGTGTATTTGCATTAATTAATTATTGCAGGTTCTTCATATACTCCCCCTACCCATAACACCCCCCCTCTCTACCTATAGCATCCTGACACACCCCACCACTCTCTATGTACCTATAATAATCCCCCTCTCTCTATCTCTGTCATACTCCCCCTATCCCTAGTCCCCCCTCTCTCTATATGTCTCCTACTCCCCCTACCTCTACTCCCCCTCAATCCCTGTATCTCTCTCCTAGTCCCCATAACCCTAAACCCCTAACACCACCGTAAACCTTTGACCTCATAAACCTTACTAATCCTTGGTTTCATATATAATAAAGTTGTAGTGGTGCATATTGCGCAAACAATTTTATGAACAAAATCGGATATACATTCTTAAGTTATAAATTATTTATGTGTTTATTTTTCCCCACATTTTTTAAGCTTCGAAAATACAATGATCAGTACATTGCCAATTCAATATATTACAGTAGGGTAATAATAATAGTAAGAATATATATATATCGTAATTTTTGGTCAAAAAATAATAATTGCGAAATAAAAAAACATGACCCTGATAGAAGAATTCACATATGAAATCTCCGTTTCTATGGGACCAATGTTCTAGGAATCACCTATGAACATACTGTGGGGAAAAGAACGCATATTTTGGATCGATAATTCAATAATAAACAATCAATAGTATTAAAATTTTGAAAACAACATACAAACCACTCTTATATATCTCCCTAAACCCTACACCTCAATGTGCCGAAACAGAGATAGGGATTCTCCGTATTTCCTTTGTTGTCTTCTTCCTGGCAAAGGTCGCATTCAACAAATGCATCATATTCACTTTCCATGAGTGGTTTTTGTTTCAAAAAACTGACACACATTACTAGGAACTCAAGCTACTCTTCGAAACTTCTAAAAAGAAAACCATTACACATATACAAATAAGAATGCACAACTATGCAAATACTTCTCAAGCCGAGGAAAAAATACCTTCTTATCTTCACCTAACCCCAACCCCTCACTGTCTCTCCCCTAACCCCCCTAACATGCACCTCGCTCTACCTCTAACCCTATAAACCCACCCCTCTCGCTCTACCTCTAACATACCCCTCTCTCTTTCTCTCACACCCTACCCCTCCCCCCTCTCTCTATCTCTCTCCTACGAAGCCCCCCTCTCTCTCTACCTCTAGCCCCCCAACACCCCCCTCTCTCTATATCTCTCCTAATCCAACTAACACCCCCCGCTCTACCTATAATGATCTAGGAGGATATTGCTGGCCACCTGCCTATTCCACTTGGACCCCCACTATTTTTTCTTCATTTTTTTAGTTTCCTTAATTGTAGCACAATTTACTATTTTGGGGAGTTTTCGGGTCCTAAACTTCCGGATCTGTTTTGAGGCCCTAAACAATGTTTTTTCGGCATCGAATGTTCAGAAAATATGAGTTCGTTTCAGACTCAAATTATGCAATCTATGGATGTAGTCCTTGAATATATCTCTCCAATGATTTGTCATGTGTGTCAAATGGAGCTAGTATGCCAAAGTTACAACCTCGGGAAATTGATGTACCAAGTTACCCAACAGGGCCCATATTCTGGCGTTTCACCTCCTAGTGTTAGGTTTTTGGATGTGTAGGGTTTCCATTGTTTCTCAATAATATATAGGCCTTCAAGCCCCAATGTAACACAAAGTTTAGAGGTATGTAGCCACCACATCTCTTCTCAGAGACAAACTACCAGCGCTCTAGCTAGTTTATTTCCGTCTTGTATGTAAACAAGTTGCAGTTCTTTAATTAATGAAATGAAGTGTTATTTCGACTGCGTCTTTGTTTTTATGGATATTTTTGTATTCTGTTGCGTTCTTGCATAAATCTGGATCATATAACCCCCTAACACCCGCTATATTTGTACCTCTAATAGCCACCACCCTCTATCTATGCCATAATCCCTCTACCCCTAACCCATTATCTCTTCTCTCGATCTCTCTCCTACCCCCCCTACCCGTAAATGCCTCACACCTATCAACCTATAACCCCTTAAAACCCACCCTCTCTCTTTACCCCTTACAACTTATCTCTAACCCCTAACACCCCCCCTCTCTCTATCTATCTCCTAGTCTCCACACCCCAAACCCCATAACACCCACCCATCTCTCTACCTCTAACACCATAAGATACCCCCCTCTCTCTACACCTATGAGAGTCCCCACCCTCTCTCTACCTCTTCCATACTCCCTCTACCCCTAGCCCATTTCCCCCTCTCTCTATCTCTATCCTACTCCCCATACCCCCAAACCCCTAACACCTCTCTACCACTAACCCCCTACCCATAAACCCCCCCTCTCTCTATAACTCTCACTCCCTAATAACCCGCTCTCTATAACTTTCACTCCCTAATATCCCCCCTCTCCACATACCTCTAAACACCTAACACTCCACCCTCTTCTACCTCTAATTCCCTTCCTTTAACCCCCAACTCTCTCCATCCCCCTCATACTCCCCCTACCCCTAACCCTCTTACACCCCCGTTTCTCTCTACCTCTAATCCCCTAACACACCTCCCCCTCTGTATACCTTTAATAGCCCCCACCATCTCTCTATATATGTCATACTCCCTTTACCCCTAACCCACTTCCCCCTCTCTCTATCTATGTAATACCCCATGTGTTAAGCACCAGATATATATAAATTGTAATTGTTTATTATTGCGGCACTAGGTTCCAAGACAAGGGTCTTTAAGGACCGAGAGACATTATTATTATTATTGTTGTAAATAATTAATTAATAAAAACAACTGGAACTCCAGAGACCACAAAAGAGTATGGGAATCCTAGATCCACAATGTGACGGGGAATGGGGACATTCCTAGCACTTTAGAACTTGTTTGGTTTAGCTTGGTCCTTATTTATGCCTTGATGGCTTTATTACTTAATGATCACCCAAACATTGTACATCAGACCCAACTTTTGATTATTTTAGCCTATGTTGTTACTATTGAGCCTAATTCATAATTTAATGGGCCTTCCTTAGTGCTTGGATGGACACCTCTTGTCAAATGCACCCCTTTGATGGTTTTGTAACTCCTTTATGTAGGTTACACTTGGTTATGTAACCCCCACTTGCACAAGTGTGCCCTTACTGGCTACTTTTAGCATAGACACCTCAAAGGTTGGATAAGTCCTTGTGTAACCCATCCTTTTCTATTTTTGGAAGAAGCCTTAGTTTCCGTAACTCTTCACCTCACTAATTTTGATTCCCCTCCATGGATGATGTGTCCACACATGAATTTCAATTGATTAGAGTGGCTTAGAGTCATTATCCTTGGAATTCAAATTGCTTGGGGTGGATTTGAGTTAGCCTCTGGTGCTTGAGTTACCCCCTTGGTTTGACTCAAGTTGGATTACCTTGGTTTGATTTTACCCTATTGGGTTGGATTTACCTTCTTTGCTCTATAAATCCATTTTTGATCGCCTTGATTAAGGGGTTTCTTTATGGTTATTGATTATTGGTTGTTGTTCTTGGTTGCTCATGCCAATAATCTTGAGACCATGGTAAGCTTAGGATCTTGGGAGGCCATGTATTCTATGCTATGTGAATGAACTTTATGCTTGGAGCACTGTGATATTGTATGGTTTTTGTGGTAATGCTATACAACTTTGGTATAGTTCCTCCATGTCGACTAATTGTCTCTTTCCTAGACCTGCACATAAATCGTGATGGTAAATGGCATTGTCCTGAGGGACCTAGGTGGTGAAGGGATTATCATTACACTTGGTAGTGGGGGGAGGAGAAAGTAGGTGGTGAGAAATTGAGTTGTGGCTTCTCAAAATGATACTTGATTTATTCTTGAGTGCACATATCCTTGTGTATCAGTGTCCTTAGCTCAGGGGTGGCCTGTCCAAGAAGATTTGGCTCGACAATGCGTATGGTTGGGTGGAACCTGGTCTGGATGATGCCAATTGCAAATTATTGAGATAAGTGGTTTATTTTATGTAAATTCATATGCTT